>OY292398.1:17961255-18563255 GCA_958496205.1 Idaea biselata | reverse complement strand
AAAAGGTCTAGGTGCACAAACTGAGTCCGTTTATTAAATATGGACCGGGGTTTAGATAGATGCGATAAAATACAGGACGATATAAAATGTCGAGATCGTGAGTAGACGAGAATAGGTCAGACATTTTAACAAAGACGTTCGGATTTCCATCTTTTTTAAAGATGTGTGAGAAATTACCCGAACAGTTCAACTTTGGGACTGGTGAAGCTTGTCCGTCAGAGAGGAGTTTGAAACGGATCACTATCAGGCGACCTCTCTAGTTAGATCGAAACTCTCTCTCTCTCTCTCTCTCTCTAGATATGTTAGAAATGGACTAGGCTCTAATAAAGACCAGTCTCCATTTCTCCATTTACGCTCGGACTATACTTAGGTACTCAACTTTGAAGGTGGCTGAGATTGTGCCCGCGACTACATAGTAGACTTTTGGAATGTATTAGCGTAGGTACATTAAACTTAAAACCAATTGTGACGTAAACAGGTTTTCCCATATTTTCCGAAAACCATAGGTTGTATCGAGTAATATCTCTCTAACATGACCTAAGAACTGCAACAACAACGGGTAAGGGGGGCCAAAGGGGTCCCGAAAAGATCCAGTTGCGGAAACCGAGCCCGTTTATAGATCTTGATCTAGCTAGACCATCAATGACAATAATACGCAAGACGAGATTGGGCATAATAGATCGTGAGTAGATGAAGTTAACTGATAGAAGAGTATAGTCCAAGATAAGACGGAGATATAAAGGGCTGTAATGAATGGATAGCTAAATCAGTAGACATCTCTTGTAAACAACAAGCGGCAGGAACAATTATGGTGAAAACCAAATCAAAATCTGTTGCTAGATCTAAGAAGAGTTAGCTAATAGGAAAGTAACCCGTGCATCTTCCACGATTCACCCCATAATAGCGAAAAAGCAAATATATTGGATGATACAGAAGAATCGTCCTCTGAGATAAATATTCAATGAAACCCACTCCCATCTGATTATGTAAATCAATATATAGCTACAATATTAGATATTCACAATAAAAAACGGATACAATCATTGTGAAGTTATGGTATGCCTTATGACGTGATTCAAGTATGCTTTATTTGCATAAAATATAGTTGGATACAGCTGAATACAGAAATAATAAATTATAAAGGCAAAAGTTTGTGCGTGGGTATGTTTTATCTCTTTAGTCACGCAAAGGCTTAATCAATCAATTGCTATAAAACTTGGTATGCAGATGGAGATTTGGAAAAATAAAAGGCTATCTCTTGGTCCCAGTGTTTACAAATGGCCTCACTACACGGGATGCTGAAGATCGTGCGAAGTGGAGACGTAAAAGTAGGCAAGCGGGAGTCGGGCTCCCGAGAGGGATGCAACCGGGAATATCGCTTGGATGATGATGATTTCTATCGAGAGTCGGGAGTTCTGGAAGTAAGCCACTGATCGCAGTTAGTAAAAAGCTACGAGCTTCGGCTTCGAGCGTGTATGTATTAAGGGGACAAACGTTTTTAAAGTTTGTATGGAGAAAAGAGTAGGTAGACTGTCCTCAGTGCGCATTTATAAACACCGGCGGAAAAATAAGGTTTGAGGTGCCTTTCATGCAATTTTTTTACATTCCATAATTGGGAAAAAATCTAAACAGTCTGAAAAACTACTGATGGTCTTGGAAAGAATTGTTTGTTGCATACCTACAATGTATGGAACCCAAGTCTTTTATCTCAATATTGTTTTAAGCATATACTAGACTGTTGGGTATTTGCAAAACCCTTTGTTATTGGATGCTTACATTGACTATACAAAGAACACACTGTTCAAATTTCAGCTCAGTATTATCAGCGGTTCATCTGACTGATCAGTCAGTCAGGAACTTTGTCCTGACTGATGTTTATATAGTTTGTAGATATATGTTACTTACGTGAGAATGCATTTGTAATATCGAAGAAATCAGTTCCGAAATATGTAATTTCTGGTAAGTTAGGTTCAATGTGTTCCTTGAAATACTCCATAGCCATAGTGGTGAGGTCAAACAGTTCATCCGTGACTTTGTAGGGACGAGCCAGCTTGGTTGTGGTTTTTAGGTACGACAGGATACTGTACACTTCATCTAATATCTACAACACAAATATATATTTCTTACAAGATGCACTATGCAAGATCGAGAAAATAGTGAGCTTAGTGACAAAAGTAGGGGTAGGGTAGTAGAGGGCCTATAACAAAACGCAGCCAGAGGGCACTTCTTAGCTAAAGCTCAAAATGAGATTTAGGATTCCCTTAGAATTATCTCTGAATCCTACTAATATCATAAATGTTATAGTTTGTGTATGTAAGTATGTTTGTTACTCCTTCACGCAAAAACTACTGAACCGATTGCAATGAAACATGGTATGTAGATAGCTAGAGATCTAGATTGGATTGGATAAACACATAGGCATTTTTATCCCCATATTCCCGCGGGATTGCGACTTACGCAGACTCAGCTAGTACTCAAATAAATATACTCGCAAGGGCTACTGAGAAAAAGCGTCAATTGCGTTAATATTCCACGTACTTGAGTATTGAATTGCTATTTAAAAAAATGTTGAAATTATAATTAAAAATATTTAACAAGGAGAAATAAATCATCAAAAATTGATTTGATTTGAGAATTTAAAAAAATCTTGTAAAATATTTCTAGTAAAATGCCTTGAGAAATAAAACATAAGATATATTAAACTAAATTCCTGTTTTAACCATGGTGCTTTTTAACCCGCCCGAGACGTTACGAGGTCTTTACAGACTGCTTGCCCGCGGGTAGACTCTGATCGATCAGACCCATATAAAATCCTCGAAACGTCGGGGCGTTAGAAAATGCTTAATCTTTTAAAAGCAATGCGATTAAAATGTCAAAAAATGAGTTTAATTTAATATCAGCATCACGAAATCCAAAAGACGTTTTTTTAATTGTTTTAAGACCTAGGAAGGCTAATATTCGTTTATCTAAAATTCGAAAGTCTTTGACAGATACTACAATAAATATAAGATAGACTAAGGCTGATAGTAGGCATCTCGCTACTAAATCAATCTATGAAATGTCTTTAAAAAATCTTATAAGATTTTAACAGAATAGATATGGGATTGTGCAATACCAATTGAGTACATAATACTACAATAACATTATAATCTTTGTTTATATAAGGTATGTATTATATATTTAGTTATAATAATTATAATGTAGGTGAATTAAATATAGCTAGGTAAGGTTGGTATAATAGTTATGCATGTTTGACCTCATGTACTCAGCACTAACATCCAATGCGTGTAGGTATGCCAACCATTCTCAGGATCGGATTTTTAAGTGTTAAACCAACACAAGTTTGTATCAAAGATGTATTTTTAAAACCCACACCATCCGAGACTGTAATGAGAGATAGTGGGTTCATGGAGAAGCATAAGAGAAAAAAATTTATTTTCAATTCAAATCAAAAATGCGCCATACCTACAATAAAGTTGATGCATGCAAACACACTAAGCAAAACAGAATAAAAAAAACAGAAATAATAGATTTTTCTTCGGTTTTCGCGATGCTGCTGGCATGAATTTAAGCAAATTTTCCGGTTTTAATCGCGCAAGAAAGCGACGTTTCACAGACTCACTGTTCATTAATAGACGCGATCAGTGTTCACATTAAAACCGAAAAATGAGTTTCATTTCAAATATAGTAAGTAACTACTAGAAACTAAATGCAAACATTGTAATACCTTGAAAATATAATTTTAGCCTATGTTGCTGGAATAAGCTTGAGCTTCTTTCAGCATTATACAAGTTCAAACACCTATACAAGTACATGACTAATGACTTTATAATTACCTCTCCTGGAAAGAAACAACAATGCTTCCGTTCAATATGCTTGCCAAAGGTCATTTGCAAAAGACTTAGTCTCATGTGCAGGGTCTCAATAATGTCGGACTCACAAGCCAGTGGGTGGCTTCTCCGAGCTGATTCACGACGAGGCATCTTTGCCTTAATACATTGAAATCTATGCAACATTTGATTCTGAAGCCGTTGAAATGTAGAATTCAACATACTGCTACAAATCGTATTGAAATGCCGATTTACCTGCAAACAAATATCATCATTATACATTCTGACATTTATATTCCTCAAACACAATTTTGAATTTAAATAAATGTTTTATAATCTACTTTGGTTTGGCAATCTTGTATTTTGAAAATTTTGTGAATTAAATAAACCTACTTTTTTGGCACTGTATGGTAAAAACACACATACATTGTGGCCAAAATAATAATTATGGCCTTTTGCCATAGTCAGGTAAAAAAAGGGGGAAAATTTTGAGGTTGCAGTTTGAGATCAACTACTGCCCTATATGCATGCAACTATAGTATAAAAGAGGAAAACTTTGGTTGAATGTTTGTTGGAGGTAATCTCTGCAACTTATGAACAGATTTTGATGAAACTTGAAACATTGGGAGTTTAACATATGCTAATTTTTATCCCAATATTTCCATGGGATCAGGATTTATGCAGGTGAAATGTATTTTTTTATGCAGGTCATAGGGTGGCCACTGTGTCGATATTTACAAACTAAGCCATGGACAGACAGACGGACATGACAAAACTGAATGGGTTTCTTGTTGACTATGAAGCCCTAAAAAATTACAATCACCAAACTTAGTTGCTTGAGTAAAAAGCTGGAATTGTAATCTACTAAGAAAGTTTACCGTTACAGGCACATCAACCAAAGCAATTGATTGAATGTAAGGGTAGGCTAGACAAGTGAAAAAATTTGAGTATGTTTTTTCAGTTGCGTAAATTCTGCTACTTTCAGTTCCATACACAAACCCTGTTTTGCCACATGCAAAGGCAAAACAATTGAGTTGTATATTTTGGATGAAACTTAATTATGCAACTCACAACTGAAAAATGTTTACTCATCTGGCCTTACCCTTACACTGAGAAACCTACATGTAGGTAGGTCTATGCTATACAAACATTTCTAAGAGAGTTTATAAACAGCGGTGTGAAATAAATCTGTACTAATGTATGTCTAATGGGAGTAAAGTTTGATTACAAGTTTGAATAAGGGATTGCTCAAATCGATTTTGATAAAACTTGGTTTAGGAATACTGAAATATAACCATGGGATTGGAGTACACATGAAATGGCAGTGCACTCCTATTGTTGTAATAACCAATGCTTTCTATGATAAGATTAGGTACTTACTACATTACTAAAAAGAAGCAAATATTTATAAGTTTACCATTCTGAGATGAGATACACTCTTGTATCCCAGATAAGAAAAGATTTTCTCAATGACTTCAACTGGCATATCAAGTAGGTTCGTTGTATAAATCTTCGGTGCGGGCACGATTGAGGTGCATTTAGATGAGCTGGCGTGAGGGGAGGAGCCTCCGGGGAGCTGGGCGCTGGAGTGGCGAGTGACGCGGGACACTGCCGCCGGCTCGCAGCCTCCCTCGGACCCGCTACCGCCACCGACGCTACTCATTTGCCTAGTTGACACCATTTTAGCCAGCTTACCGGTTACTACAATCTGAAAACTGAACTAATTCGTTACGAATCATTCCCGTAAAAAATACGAGACTCCACTTTATGATTGAACTTCATTTAATTTATCGGAACAAAGACAGAATATTTAAGATTCAATATCAAGGCTTTTCGTGATAAACTACTAGTATTTTCCGACTGGGAGAAATAAATTACTTTCGAAGAACACCGAGGCAATTCTAAAATGGTGGCATGGACGGCTAGATTCGAAGGAACATAATCACTTCAAATTATTACTAATTTTACAAGTCATGACTGACGTGATATCGAATCTAGATAAACAGGAAATTAATTCACCCAATTATAAGTCCATGCACATTTTTTAAAATGTGAAACAATGAATTTCTTTTGGTAAAAACTGAACTGAGAGCAGAGACGCAATTTCAAAGCTACGCTTTCACAAAAAAAATTGTTCAGAGATTTTTGATTCGAGTAGGTGTTGCCATCCCAAATGTTAGAAAGTTAAAATAAGACAAAAAAAATGAATTCTAATCGTGAAAACTTTCACATTAAAAACCTACACAAAAAAATCTAACTTAATTATTGAGTTTTGGAAAAAGAATTATTCTCCGTTAGGTAGGAGGTTAATTTCACCCTCATCAACATCATTCAATAAGCTGCACGAAGACCCCTGGCTCCCGAGTGGGATACAAGGAACATATCGCTCGGATGATGGATGATTCACACATGAAGTCCACGCGCCCGCCCCACAGCGAGCGCGAGAAAATATTTTAACCTACCCACACGTGTTGTTAATTTTTTTTTTTACTTAATTTAAGACCCAAGCGGATACATTCAATAATTATTAATTATTGAGGCGCTATCTGTACTGTTGACTTGCTGACAAGACAAACAATTTTATTTATGATAGATGTTTTGAGGTAAACTGTGACGCACAGAAAAAAAATTGGAAATATCATGGTACAAAAATAGTACAGCTGGCAACACACACGATAAATACAAATAGAAAGAGGAGGGGGGAGGAAGTGTTGAGTTTTTTTCGAGAGAACAGGCAAATTGCTTTTTTTCTCATACATTCTTTAGGTGTATAATAAATAATTAATATTCCAATGCAATTATCAGATTGGGGGTCAGAGTATTGGGAGTGCCTTCCCATGGTTACGCATAATTACCATCAAATCATAGATGAATATAAATATATGATCAAATGCTTATTTTATTTTCTAAAAATACTTTTCATACAATACAAAAAGTAAAAGTAAAAAAAATAACCAAATCGCTAGGAAAGAGAGAAAACTTGAAGTATTTACCCAAAATAAATTGACAGTATTACTAGTTGACTTTTGACAGTTAAAAAATCTCGTTCATTAGCGCTCTGCGCAAAAAGTTTTCTTGAAGTTTATTTTTATAAGAAAATAAATACGGGGCTTTAGGGGTTCCCTTTTTAATTAAATGATAATTTAATTGGCTAGTGAACAGCAACATGTACCCTAGGTGTGGTAGTAGCGGATCGTTACAAAACATTCACCAACAAACACCATCGTCTTCTAATCAAAATTCAGGCAAGTAAAGATAAGTTTAGTATCTTTATTTAGACTTTCGATTAGCTGTTGGCGATTCTGTGTGATTTGATGTAAGAACATATAAGTTTATTTTTTAATTTAGGTAATCAAATTATAGTCTCGAAATTGTAAGAGACATCATCCTGAGCTCCGCGGGTTTATCTGCGTAGTTCCCTTTCCCATGTGTCTACCAGGATAAAAGTATCCTATGTATTTATCGAGATCATAAACGACATTACTGCCAAATTTTAGCCATATCCGCTCAGCCGTTTTTGCATTATTTACACAAAAATCCAAACACACAAACATCACTCGCTCGCTTCTTTCGCTTTTCAGACCTATATAATAGGTCCGAAAGTTTATATCTCATCCGAGCGATGTTCCCGATTGCATCCCTCTCGGGAGCCCAGGGTCCGCTAAACCCCAAATTGTTTTTTTATATTTGGGGTCGGCGGTCCGAAAGTTTATATGTACTTACCAATGTAGTTAGTCCTGTCCTAATTTATTTGTTTGTGCAGAGGATGAAGATGACAGCGGTGACAACAAAGCCTCTGCACTCAGCTTTAAGGAAAGGAGAAGAGAGGCTCATACTCAAGTATGTATGGCATATCAACTTGCCTGAACTTTAAAATAATATTTGCAATATTTTGCTAGTACAAGAAAAGATAGGAAACTGTTTTCCTACTTTAAAGTACGATTTTAAACTTACATGGTTGTTTTTACTACAAATATTTTTAATAATAATGGGGTATTTAACATGTTTTACGAGGACTCGTGAACAAGCCAGTTCAAATTACTGGCGAAATATGGAGCTCCGTCAAAAACAAATCATTAAATAATATTTGTACTTTTAATTGGTCCAGTTTGGAGACACTACAATGGTGTCATCTTAGTGGCTGCCCCAGCCTATGAAACTGTACGCAGAGGAGTCCATTTGGTATCTGCCTTAGTACTTTCTAGTATTTCTTAAGGTTCCATACCTCAAAAGGAAAATAAGGAACCCTTTTGATATCACTTGCTTGTCCGTCTATCTTTATTTACTAATTGGAAATTCTGCTATAGTAGACTTTATGAGAGTAAAGGACTGCTATGAACTTGTGCATTTGGTGTGAATGCAAATAATAAAATATATTTTTTCTTTATTTTATTGCTCAAGGCATTCTACATTTTTTTTTAAAACTATAACACCACAAGCCATGGGCGCAATGGTTCGAATCCTGTCAGGGAAGGATTTTTGATGATGCATTTCTTCCTGTAAAATATTTCTAGTAAATTTAATTTTGTTTGGGATAGACACCAGCTTAATGTAAAGTAGGTAATAAATAATTTGAAATTTCACATAACAAGTATTTAGATAATTATCAAATTGTTTTATTTTCCTCAGGCTGAACAAAAAAGGAGAGATGCTATCAAAAAGGGTTATGATTCCCTACAAGAATTAGTACCAACATGCCAACAGACAGACGCTTCTGGATACAAGCCAAGTAAAGCTGCAGTATGTAACATGTTTATTTATATTTTATCTTTAGCAAATATATCAACGTCAGGTTATCTTGTTTGGACCTTGATCTGTGAGAGATAAATATTATTGCTTTTAATGGCTTCCAGTTTGATGTGAAATGTTGCCATACAATAGAATTTTATTAAAATAAATAAATTGCTATAACTAGCTAGCTATAATACTAGCTGCATCCCGCAGTTTCACCAGCTTAAGTCGCCATTCCGAATTCCGAGAGAATATTGGTATGAAAAGAAGCCTATGTTACTTCTCTGATAATGTAGCTTTCTATTCGTAAAATAATTTTTAAAATTGGTCCAGTAGCTAGGAGCCTATTTGTTACAAACAAAAAAATCTTTCCTTCTTATAATATTAGTAAGTATAGAAATAAATAGATTATAAAATTATTTATAGGAATTTATTTATTGTTATGTGATGAATATGACCTACAATCATTTCAATCAACTATGTTGTAGTATATGCACTGTCTGGTACTCATAATACAAGCCAAGTACTTAGTTTGGGGATAAATTGCGCTGTGTGTAACATCATGGAATATTAATTTATGCTTGCAGTTTCTATGGAGTCAGCCTGTTATAGGGATCACTCCACCGGTATTTATGCTAGTAATATGTGTTATGGTGTGGTGAAAAGTGACTACTCTTTTCGTAGCTGTAGACCCTAGTGTGGTGAAAGTGTACTTACTAGGGCATGCAATATCGGAAGGTTTTCAATCCCGGGACTGGTTTCAATATTAATATCTCAATCCCTGGATCCCGGGATTTTATATATAGTTAAAAACGTGCAAAATCAATAATCTTTGATATAGTAATGACTTAGTGCACGGCCCATGGGCCGTCCACTCCACCATTTTGGAAATATGGCCGACAAATAGCCGCTGTTTAAACTTTCGCGTCAAATTCTAGGCACGACACTAAAATGATGTTAGCAGTAAAATTTTACATGCGAGCTATAAATAAATCTTGTCTTAAAAATCACAATGAATTGAGTTACTTTTATTATTTTATTTAAGCATTTAATCAGCTTTAAACCTCAATTTTAACTCGATATCGAGATTAGACCAAAAAATAGTAAATTGGTCTAATCTCGATATCGGATCACTCAATACCGGGATTGTAATATCGAACTTTTGCGTCCGAGATCACGGGATTACGATATCCCGGGATTCTTGGATTCATGCCCTGGTACTTACCCAGTAATATATTCATGTTATCCACAGGTCCTACAAAAATCGATAGACTACATCCAATATTTGCTGCAACAACGTCGCCGACAGGAGGAGGAACGGAACGCGCTCCGCAAGGACGTCGTCGCTCTGCGCATAATGCAGGCGAACTACGAGCAGATTGTGAAGGCGCAGCACTCGGTGCCTGGCCTCAATGAACAGAGGCTCACTGACCAGGATAAGTTTCAAGTTGTAAGTTTCTTTATTTTGACAACCTCTAAAACTGAAATTCTCAAATATTTATTAAGATATATTAGTTGTTCAAGATAAGATCTTCTCATTGAAATAAATATTCGAGAATCACATCTTTATTTACATACTAGCTGCGTCCCGCGGTTTCACCCGCGTAAGTCCCGATCCTGTGGTAATATCGGGATCAAAAGTAGCCTATGTTACTCAGGGTGAATGTAGCTTTCTAATGGTGTAAGAATTTTTGAAATAAGTCTAGTTGTTTTTGAGTTTATTCATTACAAACATACAGACGCACGCACAAACACACACACACACACACACAAATCCAAATATTATCTCTTTATAAAATTAGTATAGATTATAAAATTAGTACTATAGATTTATAAAAATAGAATTTATCCAAAATAAATCTAAGTCCTCAACACTTGGCAGCGAGCTACTTTGCCACGCTGAATGTCAATGCTTATTTTTTGCGCCAAATACAGTTCACCATTCGTCTCGCGTCGTCTCCACCAGACATTCAGACAAAAACTGGAATAATGTCTGAGCTCCCGGCAAATGAGCAAGCTCTTATATGTCACCCACCCACCATTGTTTCCATAGCCATAGTCTAATTACCTCTTTATTACCAGTTCCAGGGAATCATGGACAAACTGTTCGAGTCGTTCGAATCAGTCCCTACTAACAGCTTCGCGGATCTCTCTGCGAGTGTGTTCAATTGGCTGGAGGAGTACTGCAAGCCGCAGTCTCTAAGGACCATGGTACATGGGGTGCTCAGAGACCAGAATTATACACCCTAGGATGCCCTTAGGTAATGTTTCTTTAAGACACCCATATATTATGCAGTGTGTTTTGAGGACAGTGATTTAAGCCGAAAGGGAGTTGTTCTAGATGTCTAGGCGAACAACTTTTGTTCTACGACTTTTGGATATTCGAACCTTTTTTTCCTCGAAAATTTGGAGGTTATGTTTTATTGAAAAAACAGCTGTTTTTTTTAAATAAAGGCAATTAATATTTAGATTGTAGTATGTAGTTGAAAGATGACCTGTAACTCTATAAAAGAGGTGATTTTCAAGTCAACTTTCAACTCAAAATTTTCGAAAACTACATTGAATTTCTAAAAGTCGTATAACAAAATTTGTTCGCCTAGACTTCTAGAACAACCCTCTTTCAGCTTAAATTACCGTCCTCAAAACTGTATAACTGACCGGTTGGCTTTTCCAAATTCTGCACCCAACAGGATTAAGACTTATAAACTGGCAAGCTAAGCTATTGAAATGATATTATTTTGAATAATTTCCCATTATTTCCCATGTAAAATAATATGCCATCTGAAAATTTGTATTGTATGAATACAAACTTTCATTTTTCTAGCATCTTTTCAATAAATATGGGTGTCAGTAGATTGAATTAAGTAGTAAATACATATAGCACTAGTAGTAGTGGTTTGTTTATATCTTTAAAAGATAGTATCATTTGTCTATGGTTTATAAGTACTGTTACATATGCGTAAAGTTATTCTTACGCACGTAAAGGACCAAAATCCTACTGTTTGTAGCTTTTATTTAAAATATTACATAAAATATTGCCTTCCAAACTTCGATTTTCCTTGTTTAGTGTTCCCTACTCTAGGAAAAATTGATAATTTGTACCAATATCGATCAAAACAAAATAAAATATGTATGTTAATCCCGCTCATCGGTAGATGTCGCTACGTGCTCAGTTGCATTCTTTCTAAAGCTTAGAATACGAGGGCGACACTGTCACTGCAACTTTACCTATAGACACACTTTAAACTTACACGATTTCCGTCCATCATTATTATAAGACACAGATTCCCGCGGTTTCACCCGCGTAAGTCCCGATCCCGTAAAGAGGGAATATCGGGATCGAAAGCAGCCTTACTCAGGGTGAATGTAGCTTTCTAATGGTGAAAGAATTTTTGAAATCGGTCCAGTAGTTTCGGAGATTACCCCCAATATACATACATACATACATACATGTTACCAACGTTACCTCTTTTTAATATTAGTATAGACGGGTCTAATTCGCGTTAAAGATAGTATAGATAATAATTGTTTTTAATTACCTCGACGTTTCGGCAAACGGGTTATACCGGCCGTGGTCCCGAGAAGACGCACATGCACATTTAAAAGAACATATATACACACTCACACATCATACTTAATAAAACGCAAGTGTAACTAACTCACTGAATGACTGACTGACTGAATGATGGACAACTTACAGGCTAAACGGCTGGGTGTAGAGACTTGAAATTTGGAACAAAGGTTGTTTAGGGGTTGAAAGTAAGAACCGCTAAGAACCGATTTTCGGAAATTCCACCCCTAAGGGGGTAAAAATGGGGAAAAACGTTTGTAAGCAACTTCGTAACGGCTTGACCTAGAACCTTGAAATTTTACATAGATATTGATATGGGGTAGTAAGTGAATCTCTAATTTTTTTTTTCCAAAATTCAACCTCTAAGAGTGTTTAATTGGGGATGAAAGTGTCTATGGGAATTGATTCAAAGGGATTTTGTTATTGTTTTCGGGGGTACTATCCGAAGCCCGACGGGTTTCGGGTTCCCGATCTTATTTAAAAGAAATTCGTGCATGTGTGCGCTCTATAGGTAGTTTTTAAAAATGTAGTGTCAGCGTCGCCCATGTATTTTGAGCTTAATAAATTCCTAATTTTATTATATCATGAACGGACGGACGGGTACCTGTGGCCAAGCGGAAATACGCATTACGGAAAGTCTCAATTGTAACGCTTGCAGGTTCAAATCATGCCGGGTGCAGGGCTTTGAAAACCAATTTTTATAACTAATAATTCAAGTGCAGGAAACACTTTCTCAAAATAAGTTTAATTAAATAATACAAATGTTTAATTTTATAACGTTTATTTTTTTACTCTACGTTCAGACATGCTCTTCAAAATCGGGTACCTGTAATTTGTTCTATTATTTTTCTAATAGGTAAATATTTAGATAATTTAAGAAGTACACATATAAGTAGCTATTTACACGAAGTTTGTAATATTTTTAAAGTGCCTTTGAATATTGAATTTAATATATCTATTTTGTTACATCCATACATTTTTTTATTCAGAAATATTACCTATAAAATGTTTTATTTATTAACTAACAGAGTCGTGCGGTTTAAGGACTTTGAATTGTAAATGTACCCTAATCTTTCTTATATATAAAATTTCCATGTCACAATGTTAGTTACCGTACTCCTCCGAAACGGCGCGACCGATTTTTACCAAATTTTATATGCGTATTCAGTAGGTCTGAGAATCGGCTACTATCTATAATTTATAAGGCAAAACAACGTTTGCCGGGTCAGCTAGTAATATTATAAATGTAAAAGTTTGTGTGTAGTAGGTAAGTAAGTAAGTAAAGGAGTGTTTGTTAATCCTTCACGCATGATCTACTGAACCGATTGGGATGAAACAATTGTAATAGTTGATTTAACGACATTTTTCATGTCATTCAGTCGCTAACAAATTGCCATTACAATTAAAACTAGCGACTGTAACTATCAAATTGTTTAACCGTTAACGCCAAAACAACAACAGCAACAGAGTTACGTTATCAGAGGCCAGTATTAACACAAAGGTTCCCTTTTATCCCAATATTCCCACGGGATTAGCAAGTAGATCAATATTTAACAAATAGTATAACTAAAGTAAATATGGCGAAATTAACTTATTATTTTTTAGGGAATATCTCTCTTATTCGATAGGTAGTTAACCAAGTATTCTTTGGTTTTACTAGCTTATTTAATTTATAGAACACAAGAATCCGCTCCTAAGGGGAAAGTCTTCCTACTCTTTTCTCCAAACAAAATTTACAAACGTATTCGACTGTTTCCTCCCTGGATGAAAACATTAGAGAAAATATGTTTATGCCATAAAACCTTTATCAGCCATGACCATGATGCCCCTACGTTTTGATTTTTTTCATATTCTAAACGTAGGCGCGTGGTCACGGCAGATAAGTATAGGTTTTATGGCTTAAACATATTTGCTCTAATGTCTTTATCCAGGGAGGAAACAGTCGAATACGTTTGTATGGTGAAAGAGTAGGTAGACTGCCCTCTTTAACACATTGCTGATGTTGGTACCAAAATGGTACCAGACCAATTTACGCAAGAAATTGACGAGGCGGCTTCTTAGGTCAATTTTGGATACAAACTCAAATTGGAAGGTCACGTGATCCGGTTACATTGCATATTGCATTCCGATCAATGAGTAGCAAGAGACTTGATATACAATAACACTATTTATAGGGGGAATACACAATGAAAACCCTTGTCTATGGTCATCAATGGTGCCAACACCAAAAAAACCTAAAATATTTTCGATCTTAAACTTGAGCTATTGATAGTGTCCGTTTTATTGCGGATGCCCCCTACTATACACCCATTTCGTAACTTACTACTGCGTACACTATTTAACGAAATAAGTGTTCGAACATGAAGGGGGTTGTTCTAGACGTCTAGGCGAACAACTTTTGTTCTACAACTTTTGGAAATTGATTTTGATTTTTGTCTAGCACAAACCCTAAGGGTCGCACACCCATACGTACATACAGGGTTCGTACCCAACATACAGGGTTATTCATAACGAATTATGAAAGCGGTCGGGGGCTACATCCTAAGGAACCATATACTGTAGAAAACACTAGTTTATCTATGCTAAAGAAGATACTTAATAGTCAGAACAAGACAGATTAGGCATCGCACGTTGGTCCCTGATTCTCGTATTAAAATATCATTTCAACATCATTGCAACTGGAAATAATACACTCAAAATTATTACTATAATTTGCAAGTGGATTGCAATCGAAACTTTATTGACTCAAAAATGTAAGATTTTTTTATCGAAAAATGTATGTTATTTGACAAACGTCAAATTAGAAAGTGAAGATTGACTGCAATTATATTGAAATGATATAATTTAATACGCGAATTGGCATTACGGCAGAAGAGTCCATTAATTTAAACACATTAATTTAAAAGAACCTACTTAGGGCAACTGGCGACCAAAAGTCGCTGAAGGTCATTACCACAGTTTACCTAGTAGTTAATGCGCTTTGGCATGCTTACTAAGAAAACTGTCAGTAAAGCGCTTCGATTAAGAGGATAGTTTCCATTCTCTTTCCCCATACAAACGTAGTTTAAATTTTCCTCCCTGGATAAAGACATTAGAGCAAATATGTTTATGCCATAAAGCCTATATATTTTTTTCTAATTAAAATAATAATAAAAAATAAAAAAGTAATAAAATGAAAATAATAAAAAGGTAGATGCATAGTCATGACAGATATAAGTTTTATGGCATAAACATATTTGCTCTAATGTCGTTATCCAGGGAGGAAAATTTAACCTACGTTTGTATGGAGAAAGAGAATGGAGACTATCCTCTTAAGGGGAAAGAATACCTACTCATTCTCCATACAAATGTAGTCGACTGTTTCCTTCCTGGATATAGACATTAGAGCAAATATGTTTATGCCATGAAACCCATTGATCATGCATCTATGAATAGTTTTTTAATTTTCTATTTGGAATATAAAACAATTTAGACAAATAAAATTTAGACAAATTAGGAATAATATGAAAAAAAAACCACAAAACATAGGAACATTGGTCATGGCAGGTGTAGGTTTTATGGGAGAAACATATTTGTTCTATTATCTTTATTCAGGGAAGGAACAGTGGACTACGTCTGTATACTCGTTTCCCTTCAGGCCGGCCGCACTTTGAAACCGTTTTCGTCCGAATCCGTACGTTAGCGCACGAATGAAATTCGGACGAAAACGTATCCAAATTACGCCCGGCCTCAAGCCAAAGATATTAAATTTGAAACTAAACTCGTTCGCTCTCAGTAGGTTGCGATATTAAAGTCACATCCCCCATAGGATAGCTCTCAGTCCTCCTGCCGCCCTTGTTCTTGGTTTCCGTCGGAATGTCACAGCATAGTCGTTTCAGTACGCACGCGTAGCACACTAGTAGTGAAACCATGAGCACTAGACCGACTATAACTGTCACTACGAGGAGCATGCGTAGTTCGCCGTTTGTTTCGAGACCGGCTGCGCTCGAATTCCGTCCCATAATAATGACTGATTATAACTATATCTGAAAAAAATAAAAGGACGGAGTTATTACGAGGTAACAAAGAAACCTCTGGTGTAACTATTGATCCTTAAGAGGAAAGTTCTAAGGTACTCGAAAGATCTAGGATACTCGTTCTCCATACAAACGTAGTCGAGTTTCCTCATTAGAGCAAATGTGTTTATGCCAGCCCCTAGTTTTTTTTTTTTTTTAATTAGAATAGAAAAATAATAAAAGAAATAGTAGAATATGAAAAAAAAACAAAACGGAGGTGGGAGGGGGCAAACGGTGGGGGGCGGAACGGATGTTCATGGCTAATATAGGTTTTATGGCATAAACATATTGTTTTCTAATAGTCTTTTTCCAGAGAGGAAACAGTCGACATCATTTTAGTACCCTCAGCGATACTCATTTTAGAGTTTCACGATAGACTTAACAATATTGTTAACGCTGCAGCGGCTTGTTATATTTATTTCACGTAAAGGGAAGTCTCAAACATATTGTTTTAGACTTCGTCTCTAGTACTAGTACATATTAAATATCTCAATAGTTCCCTACCATCCAAGCATCAGTTAAAAAAATATACGCATTTATCCATCTAGTGATTCACTATTCAATAAATTGAGCTAAAACACTCAATATCTTCGTACCTAAGTAATTAATTAGGAAACCAGCGGGAGTTATTATTTGATCATTGTCAGCTTAGGTACCTATTTTAGTGCCCTTCGTATCGAATTGACATTTATCGATGGTGACTAGTCGTGTGTAGCCCCGTCATAGAATAGGGTTACCCCATCTTACCGTGGATGTCGTAAAAGGTTAATAAGGGATCTGAGGGAGACAAGCAAACCTTAAGTTCTCCCCGTGCGGGGGCGGGTAATCTGCTTGGTCCCTAGGAGTTGGTGTCTGGCAGGCGGCCGGCCGTAAAATATGGTCAAATCTATTTGCAGAAGGATGGTCAATGATGACTTACCTACTGCGCCGACCCTAAATTAATTTGGGGTTTAGCGGACCCCGGGCTCCCGAGAGGGATGCAACCTTAGATTAAAACAAAAAACTAAAGATACGTTACCTAGTCACGGCAAATGAGACGATAAAACTGCGTCTAGCTGACGCACTAGCCTCAGTTGTGTGTTGCCGTTGCCGCGTGAGCACGTGCTGTCACACTGCGTTTATCTTTTTGACAGCCATCAGAATGCCTTCTTGCTCATTTTACAAATGCCTGAAAAAAACATTTCACGCGTAAGTAATTACTCAAATAATAAAATAAAAATAAAACAATAAAAATACCCATATTAAAATCAATTTTTAAAGACAAATGTTTTTAAATACAATAATTTTATGAAAATGGATGTAGGTGTTTCTAGCTCATTTTTGGAATACGCAATGTTAGAATATACCGTATCTACCTACTCTTGTTTGTTTTCATCTAAGGATGCAACCGGGAACATCGCTTGGATGAGACACGGACGACACTGACACTGCAACTTTACTTACATAGCCAACAAATACAGCACACATGCACGAATTTCTTAATAATGTGTGCTGTAGGTAAGTGTAGGCTCTTTAGGAAAAGTTGCAGTGTCAATGTCGCCCGTGTATTTTGAGCTGTAGGCCGAGCTGTAGGCCTATTATGTACGAAGTGATTATAACCGAACCCAGTGGAGTTTCTATGATACGTCATACGAAAGTAGGTGTTTGACGTTTCGGAGTAAAAGCGTAAACCACTCACTTCGGTGATTATCACTGCGTACATAATCGGCCTACTGGTTGGTGTAGTGTTAGTTACCCCGACTTTCATTCTGAGGAGTGTGGTTTCGAATCCCGGCCGGCCGAGTACCAATGTATTTTTCTTTAAGATCGCGGTCTTAGGGTGAAGGAAAACGTCGCGAGGAAACCCGCGTTTAAAAATCACGTACAAAGGTCCAATGTACGGAAAATGCCTAGTGGAACCTTTCTTAGCCAGGCTGGGTTAAAAAAAAAAGTATTTGTTAACATACATTTTTGACACTAAGGTGTCTAAATCTCGAGATAAAAGCTTACTCTGATAGGGCTTGGCTAATCACTAAAACCAATCTCTACTCGGAAGAGAGACTGTTTTACCTTTGGAGAGATTTTTTTATTTTGTGTAAAATGTCAGTTTCAACTTTCCATTAAATTTTCGCGTTTAGGTATGAACACATAATAAACTATGTTTTACTATCTGCACCCCGCGGTTTCACTCGCGTAGATCGTGATCCCGCGGCATTATCGGGATAAAAAGTAGCCTATGTGTTATACTAGGTCTCTACCTATATTCCAAGTTTCATCGCAATCAGTTAGTAGACAAAGTCACTTACATACATACAGACATACAGTGGTGGTCATATAATTAAGAACGCTGATTTAAAGGGAAGATTTTTTCCAACTAAGATGCAAAACTAATTGTATGCATTTGTTTTTATTTCTCTCGGTATCGTAAAACATTTCCATATTACCACTGTATTCATTGATACACATGATTGGCTAAAAATCAATAGGCAAACTTTTTACACTACTTTTAAACAAAGTATTCCTTATTACTGGCTGGTCACGTAATTAAGAACGCTAAGTAGTTTATACCTTTATTCAAATTTAAATAGAGAACACTAAGTCGATTTGTTACTGTTTGTATAATTTTGGCGCCATTACGTGCTGTAAAAGATTAAAGGTGATTGCTTCTTTAGAAAAAACAATGGGAAAAAATAAAAGTTGTGACAAGGGAAGTAATAATAAAACTTCGCCGGAAGAATTGGTCTTATAAAAAGATAGCCGACCATCTGCAATGTTCAAAAACGATGGTTTTCCACGCTGTAAAGCATTTTACTACGTATCAAACTACTTCGAATGTTCCACGTGTACCTAAACAGAGAAAAACAACTCCTCGAGATGACCGAAACATCGTTCGTATGGCAAAACAAAATCCTTTTAAAGGGTCCAATGAGCTTAGAAAAGAATATTTTGGTGAAAACAACCCTTCAGCAATCTCAGCACGCACTATTCGAAGACGTTTGGTAGAAGAAAAATTGCACGGTAGGATAGCAAGAAAGGTACCCATGTTAAAACTTTGCCACAGGCAAGCCCGGCTTGCATTTGCGAGAAAGTATGAAAACTGGACTGTGCAACAGTGGAAAAATGTACTTTTTTCTGACGAGACGAAAATAAACAGAGTATGTTCTGATGGAAAACGATATGTACGACGTCCCCCGAATACAGCATTCGACCCAAAGTACACGAAAGTTACATTAAAGCACGGTGGTGGAAATGTGAAAATTTGGGGTTGCTTTTCTGGACATGGTGTAGGACCTGTAAAGTTGATAGAAGGTAACATGGATTAGTTCCAATACAAAAATATACTGGAAGAAACAATGTTACCATACGCTAAAGACGTTCTACCGGTCATTTGGACATTCCAGCATGACAATGATCCAAAGCACACTGCACGCACCGCAAAAGAAATTTCTTACAGCGCAATTAGTTTCTGTCTTAGACTGGCCTGCTAACAGTCCAGATCTAAACCCAATAGAGAATCTGTGGTTTGAAGTAAAGAAAAAGGTTTCAAATACAAAGTGTGGAAATTTAAGAGAGCTGTATGACGTTTATTTAGAAGAATGGAACTCTATTTCTCTTGCGAAATGTCAAAAATTAATAGAGTCAATGCCTCGCCGGTGTAAAGCTGTAATAAAAAGCCGTGGATATGCTATTAACTATTAATTGTAGTTAAATATTTATTAAATTTCTTTTTATGTTTCCTGTGCTACATAATATTGTGATTTTTTAAATCTAAGTGTCATACAAAACAATTCCCGAGCAGTTAAATAAATCGTTCTTAATTATTTGTCCAGTTTCAGTACTATTTGAATGTGTTACTTTGATAAAATCAATAAAATGTGCAAAAAATAGTTGGCGATTTCATACTTTATTCTTAAGTCAGGTTGCTCTATTAATGTGACTATTATATAACATAACTAGTTGCTTCTCAGAAGGTACACATCTCTGTGTATGATACGATTTAAATAAAAAACTTCTAGAACTTCAAATCGTTCTTAATTATATGACCACAACTGTACATACCTACTTGCAAACTTTCGCGTTTATAATATTAGTTGGATTTTGAAGTATTTCCCAGACTTCAAAAAAATAGTTGTGAAAAAATGCTATCCAAAATTCTGAACTGACAGGATTTAAACCTGCCCCCCCCGAAGGGTTCCCGCCTTGTTGTGGCGGGGGGGCTTAGTAACCGTGGCTTGGTCACCCACGGTGAAGCGAAGAGGAACCTGAGGAGGGGCCGCTCATCAGGGCTTTAGGGCAAAGCCAACGATGAAGCGGCCAGTAGGCTGCGTGGTGTATGGGCGCCACGCAACTGAGGCGGGCTGCAATGCCGTATGGGAGCCATTGCAGCTGAGAGTTGGGAGGCCGCGGCGGGAGAGGAGTGTCGGTGTGCTGTTGCCGCTCTCCCTACCTGCCGCGGCCTTGGCGGGGTCGCCACCGTTTTGATGGCGGACGCGGTGGGGCTGCAGGGGAAGAGGAGTGACGGTGTGTCGTTGCCGCTCTCCCTATCCTCTGCAGCCGAAAAGTGGTTGGCGGCGGGACCACAGACCTGACCCGTCGCAGGGGAACCAGGGGTGTCCAGACACGGGGTCGTCTGGCGCCCACGTGCTTTGGTTCCCGAGGTGGTCACGGCGTGCCATGTCCCCTGGTGCGCCGGTGATGGGGGCGTTACCCCAGAGGAGGGTCCGGCGACGGACGGCCGTGGCGGGTTACACAGATGAATGCGAGAGCGTGCCCGTGTTTCCCGCCATTAGCGGTAGAGGAGGTGGACCGTGGAGTTTTAGTGGGTTGGAGTCCCACATAACTGCACTACCTCCCCGTGGTAGTGCAGTATGCGCGCGCATTTCTCCACGTAAAAAAAAAAAAAAAAAAAAAAAAAAAAAAAAAAAAGGATTTAAACCTGCAACTGCAACCCTTAACATTGATACCCAACCTTTAGAAAACAACCGCTTACCAAACTTTAATTTAGATTCCTTTACTTAAAACTGATAGCAAAGTCTTCATTTTCCATGCTACGTAAACATTTTTTATTACATTCAGTGGTTCGAAAAATTACGACCACGAAAATGGGAAGTAGGTACGAAACTCAAAAGCTGATGTTACAAGTGGTGACCCCGTTTATTTTACTGCTGTGATCGTAAAAACTGACGAGCATCTCAATGTATTTAGATGCTGATTTATTTTATTCCATTGAAGTACTACGGATAATGTGTGCAGCCTCCTGAAAAGTTGAGAAAGTTTTTGGTAGTTTCGAAGAGCGCTGAAGCGCACCAACTATTACGTAGATAGATAGCTAGATAAATGCTTTATTTGCACAATAAATAGGTACTATACAAGGGCGGTATCAAGAGTACCGGTGTTTACCGATTAAGGGCACCACCGATGCAAAATAGAAATGCCATCATGTAGCGCCATCTTTATGAAGATTTAGTCAAAATTTCAAACAAATTTGTCGTGTAGTTTTGTATTTTTTTTGCGTCGGTGGTCGTAGAGTTAATATCGCTCTTACGGCGAAGGAAAACCTCAGGAGGAAACCAACAAGCCCTAGGACTCACCACGGTCCCAAGGCATGAGATGAGACATACGCCAATCCGGAGTAAGCTACAATGAGACAAATTTAGCGGGCTAACAAAAACAGACAGACAGACAGCTAAGTCTCAGTAATAGGGTCCCGTTTTTACCCTTTGGGTACGGAAACCTAAAAAGATTAATCTATACAGGGTGTCCGGAGACCAGTGGATATCTCTGAACGGGCGGCTGGCGGGGAAGGGTTGGCCGCCCAGAATACGTTTTTTTTTTCTATCTCAAACGGTTCGAGCTGTACGTCACTTTTTAGTAAAAATTGAAAAATGTCTACTTTTTTGCACATTTCGGTATCACGTCCACAGATTAAGCGATAGCATTGTTTTTTTTTCGCCATGTGTTCACTAATATTGATGTTTGAAAATCACCTTAATTTTTTTTTAATACTATAGTTAGTAACTTACAGGATGTCCCCAAATATTGATTTAGTTTTATAAACTTTACTTTCTGCTAAGTTTGAGCATCTGTGGTGTAAAAAAAATTTATGAAACCTGTCTGGCCGACTATTGAAAAATAATTGCCTATTTCATAAGGATTCTAAAACAGTATTATATTAATAACTTTTTTTCATAAGTTACTAAGCTAGTGCTATGAATACATCGAAGGTACTATCTTACATGAAAAAGTTGAAACAAGTATTGTACAAAAAAGGACACGTATTAAGATTTAATATGTCATAATGTTACAGCAAATGCTGAAATTGTCCTCCTCTTGCCCATACATAGGCCCTTAACCTTTTTATAAACGATCTCTTAAGGCCACGATTATAATTTTTTTCTCCTATTTGTTATGCCGCTTCGTGGACGCGTAGACGCAGGTCTTCAATTGTGGTTATGTTTTTTTTGTATACTTGTTCTTTTAAACACCCCCAGTAAAAAAAATCAAGCGGATTCAGATCAGGCGAACGTGAAGGCCACAATATTGGACCTAATTGGCCAATCCATCTTCTTGGATAACTTTCATTTAAATAGTTTCTCACTCGCACGGCATAATGTGCGATGAGTCAACGTGCAAAAGAGATGGCTACCTAAACTTGTACAATTTGCACAGCTGGCAGCTAACCAACCCAAGATTAGCCAGGGAAGACCGATCACAGTATCAATTTAAAATTAACTATTGGACCATTATTTTAAATGGCCAAATTATTGTCCCTTTCGAATAGCAAGGCAACCTAAACAGGGCCAACAATTTACACTTTCTCCAAAACGAACTCCCGAGACTACTTGAAGAGGTGCCATTGGCGATCCGGCGAAGAATGTGGCTTCAAAATGACGGCTGTCATGCCGTGCGAGTGAAAAACTATTTAAATGAAAGTTATCCAAGAAGATGGATTGGCCAATTAGGTCCAATATTGTGGCCTCGACGTTCGCCTGATCTGAATCGCGAAAAAAAAAACAATGCTATCGCTTAATCTGTGGACGTGATACCCCGAAATGTGCAAAAAAGTAGATATTTTTCAATTTGTACTAAAAAGTGACGTACAGCTCGAACCGTTTGAGATAGAAAAAAAAAACGTATTCTGGGCGGCCAACCCTTCCCCGCCAGCCGCCCGTTCAGGGATATCCACTGGTCTCCGGACACCCTGTATATGTAAACATTATTTCTTAGTGTTAATGTTTGTTTTCTTTGTTTTTCAAAAAGCAGTTAATCTATATATCTCTAAAAGACTTTGTCCTGACTGACTGTCTGATCAACGCACATCCTAAACTGCTGATAGTAATTTGGTGAGGGTGGAACTTTTAAATTTCCCACACGGGATCTGGATATATGCGGGTAAAACCGCGGAATACAGCTAGTAGTTAATATTGTTCTTGGAAAAAGTTAAGAAGTATTTGCAATGGACTAATGAGGTTAAATACGAAATGCGAAAGGTATCCGCGTAATTTTATCGGTAAAGTATTATGTCTTTGATGAAATACGGGAGGAAGGTACCTTTCCTACCGAGTACCAATACCGATAGCTATATAGCAGAGGTGCCCAAAGTGGGCGATAACGCCCCCTCGTGGGCGCTGCAGGCCTAAAGGGCGGTAAGAAACCCAGAAAAAAGGGGTGTTGTGTAATTTCATCTAGGAGGACTCTGACACCGACTTTTAGACACCGACTATTCCTAGATGCGAGTAGGTCATTTTCGTAGGATAATTTACTCGTAGAGGATAATAGACCGCGGGCAATCATTTTAACAAGTATTTGTTAAATAATGTTGATACAGGATTTGTGCATTCCTATATCAATAGGTAGGGTTTTTAAGTAGGTGAAACAATGGGGGGCGCTAAAATATAATTCAATAAATAATTTAATTAATAACTAATAAAAATTTTGTTGCCCACTCAAGGTGGGCAGTAGGGAAAATAAGTTTGGGAACACCTGCTTTTATCTGTCTTTGATTTGATTCGAACAGAATCTTATTATGGAATGTTGGTCCCAGATCCATGATTGAAAGCGGTTCATTACATTATATTGAGTTGCGGTTACATCGATCGTTACAATGCCTACCTTACTAGTAAGTTTCTCGAATATTAGGTACTAGCATCACCCTGCGGTTTCACCCCGCATAGACGACCTTTGTGGCATGCAAATACCCGACCACAATGCAGAAGGTGGTTGCACTTTACAATATTACGTCACGATTTTGGGGGTAGGGAGGGGTGGGGAGGAGTGGGAAGGGTTGTACAAACCCTCTAGCACATGCCCCCCTTGAGCAGATGCATAATTTAAAAAATAATAATTAAGAGGTCATATATTTCGCTAAAACTTGAATATGCGTGGGCTCTGGCGCGGCGGGAAGTGCAGCCCCTCAGCCCTTGCGTGACAAAACGCAGCACTAGATACTCAACTTCGCAGCTTAGTCTTCGCAGCTTAGGTTTTATTTATAGATTATAGACTAGCTGAACCCGCGGTTTCACCCGCGTAAGTGCCCATTCCGTGATAATATACAAGGCCCGTACCACAATTAAAATGTTTCAACTATGCCTTATGTAACTTTACCAACAATTGTTGAACCGCGGAAGAAGCATAGTTAAGAACAAAATATTTAAATTGCTCAACAATTCTCCTCTATCTCCTACAAGTATTTTTTTATACAAATTCGTGGCGTAGGATTGTAAAGTGCACCACAGAAGGTTGCGGGTTCGATTCCCGCCAGAAACAAGTATGTCCTATAGTATAGATAACTGGAGAAATACCCAGAGCTATATAAGAGCAGCTATAAACTTGTTCTAATATAAATACTCCTAATTTCCATTACTCTGTTATCGAAACAGGATACCCGTTCATCCCTTCATTAATTTAGTTGGAATAATTTAAATGCTTTGAAAATGCGTCAGCTTCAGAATTTCAGAAGGTACAGTCAGCATCAAAAACAGATTTTCAAAATCGCTATACCATCATAATTGTTGGGTGTCCAACAATTAATTGGTCCCTAGGAGGTTCGGTGTCAGGCAGGCGATATTGCCATAGCTATTTGCAGAGGGTAACTAATAGAAGGTAAATAACTTGGGGATTTAAGCGGACCCCGGGCTCCTCCATAGTTATGACCATAGGTCGGATAATCGGATGCATATTTACCTAAAGTTGAGATGTTCGCAGTTATGGAATGCACTTTTGTATCGGAAAAATCCCGGGATTCCGGAATCGACAAAATTTTGTGTTTTAATTATAGAATCAAATCGGGTCGGGTGTATATATACTTACGTTCAGGTATTGGCTAATATGGAATGCACTTTTTTATCGGAAAAATCCCGGGATTCCGGAATCTACAAAATTTTGTGATTTGATTATAGAATCAAATCGGGTCGGGTGTATATTTACTTACGTTCAGGTGTTGGCTAATATTAAATGCATGTTTGTATCGATTTTAAAAATCTCGCAATTCCGATCAAATGCTTTTTAACTAAGGAATCGGATGCCAGCTAATTTTGTAAAGCAGGTTGCGAAACTAGCATAGCAAAGGTCACGTGAGTAATTTTCTTTCTTCTCTCCGCATAGCAACAAACAACTCGGTGTCTTGAGTCTGATATGCATTTCGTAATGAGTGCGAGTGAGACGGCAAATTATTAACCTACCTGCTTGTGTAATCCCTGTAATCCCTGGATTTATATTTTAAAAAGTATGTTTTAAGAAGCCGCTTCCATAATTTCCCAGCCAAAAATTAACTTTAGATAAATATGCATCCAATTAGTTTGGCATTCCCGAATTTTTTAGAATCCCGGAATTTGAATTTATAGAATATGTGTTAAGAAGCTGCTTCCATAATTTCCTAGCCAAAAATTAACTTTAGGTAAATATGCATCGATTAGTTCGACATTCCCGAATTTTTTTGGAATCCCGGAATTTGTATTAAAAAATATGTTTTAAGAAGCCGCTTCCATAATTTCCCAGCCAAAAATTAATTTTAGGTAAATATGCATCCGATTAGTTCGACTTTTCCGATTTTTTTCGGAATCCCGGAATTTGTATTTAAAAAATATGTTTTAAGAAGCCGCTTCCATAATTTCTCAGCCAAAAATTCACTTTAGGTAAATATGCATCCGATTATCCGACTATAATATATATTATATATAAACATATTTTCTCTAATATCTTTATCCAGAGAAGAAACAGTCGACTTCGTTTGTAAAGTTTGTATGGAGAAAAGATTAACTATCCTTTACTTACTGATGCTGACCCTACCTAACGATGGTTCCCAATTAGTTTTGTAAATTGAATCGTTTCGTCAGCCTCACCACGTTTACGTCAGTCTATATAATATCTACAGGTAAGTAGTTTGAAGACCTACATCATCGCTCGAAACAAAACATTTTGCTATTCTGTGATGTATTGTGATGTGACATTGAGCTACAGACATAACTAGAACTGACGTCGCTCATCCACACTCTACACTAATATTATAAAGAGTAAAGATTTGTATTTTTGTATGTGTGTGTGTTTGTATGTTTTTAATGAATAAACTGAAAAACTAACCGATTCTTTCACCATTACAAAGGTACATTTACCTTGAGTAACATAGGCTTTTGATCCCAATATTCCCATGGGATCGGGACTTACGCGAGTGAAACCGCGGGGCGCAGCTAGTTGCATATAAAGCTCAAAATACACGGGCGACACTGACACTGCAACTTTACTCATAGAGCCGACACCAACAGCACATATGCACGAATTTCTTTATAATGTGTGCTGTAGGTGTGGGCTCTATAGATAAAGTTGCAGTGTCAGTGTCGCCCGTGTATTTTGGGCTTAATGTATGGCTTTGAAACGACGATGCAGAAGTCGGAAGATGCGCTCGCCTAGTTGGATATCTCTTTGCTCGCTGTGTGCTCGTTATAACTGCACAAATGAGTAGGTAGTTATTTTTTAGGGTTCCGTACCCAAAGGGTAAAAACGGGACCCTATTACTGAGACTTCGCTGTCTGTCTGTCTGTCTGTCTGTCTGTCTGTCCGTCCGTCCGTCCGTCCGTCCGTCCGTCCGTCTGTCACCAGGCTGTATCTCATGAACCGTAAAAGCTAGACGGTTGCAATTTTCACAGAAGATGTATTTCGGTTGCCGCTACAACAACAAATACTAAAAACAAAATAAAACAAATATTTAAGAGGGGCTCCCATACAACAAACGTGTTTCAAAAACATCGAATCGAGTAGGTCATGAAATTCAAAATGGCTGCCCTATCTGTCAAATATACCAGTCTGCCTTACTTACCAAAGAGTTTCTTAATTATAGGTTTCAGTTTGTCTTAGTGCAAAAGTTTTTGTTTTTCATTTTTTTTTAGTGGTGTGGTCGTATGATGGAAGTTAGAATCGAAGCTAAATATGTCACATTTTCCTATCAAATTTTAAAATTGGTAAACGATTTTAGGGTTCGGTACCCAATTGTGATAGTGGTACGGAACCCTTCGTGTGCGAGTTTCGCACTTGGCCGGGTTTTTTTAAAAATCTTCTTGTTAGTGTATTTTCCTTTAGATGGGGTCGACACAGGAAGCATTTGTCATTTTCCTCTTTTCCAATTTGGTCCCTGTCAAGCTGTCCTGTGTATATTTATTTGGTATCTAATAGATTAGTTGTCTATTTGTGTTATTTTAGGGGCCTAACTCTAAACTCTATATTAAAGGAGCTAACAGTTCTTAACTTTGGATTTTTTATTCTTTAGCTTTTTAAAAATGAATAAAATAACATAACAAACAACATAAACCAATAAGATTTTTTTAGTGTAGGTATAAGTAAGTTATGTATTCGAACCACGAATAATTTTAACACGCCAAACAGATAAAATGCATGCAGGACCTCATTCGTCCTGCTTAAGAACTGCACGAGTTATTTTTATTTATTTATTTATTTATTTATTTATTTTTAGGAGAACCAACAGCTGCTTAACAATATAACTTAAAAAAACTAAAAACCGGAGAGCCAATTAGAGGTTCCCACGAATAGAAATAACATACAAATAAAAGTGTATGAAATCAACACGCAAAGAATCAACACGTTACAAAAAATGAGCAAATGTGCAAATTTTTAGCTGAGATTAAGGCCCTGGGTCTTCACTATCTACATTTCAAATATCATCGCAATTGGTTTAGGTTCATATTAGTTTTTACTTAAAGAAGTAACGAACGTGCATTCTTACATTCTCACCTCACGGACTACTTAGTTTATATTATCAGGATAGGGTCAGTAGGTTCATCAAGTGCAACCAGACGTAATCTAAAGTTATTTGCTGAGTGCGCATCAAACAATTGTTTTGTGTTAATGATAACAATGACATGAGTCAGATAACACAAAAAAAATAGTTACTCTATACCTACGTAAGTATTAGTAATCTCAGTTTATTTGGCAACACTATAAAATAAATTTATAGACTGAAAGCAACGAACATTTACGACTTTCATACTTTAGGTAGGCAGGTACTATGCCTACTTCCGTACCTATCTACTATCTGCGTCCCGCAGTTTCACGCACTTCGGATCCCGCAGAACATTCTAAAAATCCTTTCTTAGTGGATACACATCCACTGACCTGAATTATATGGACAGGAGGTCTTGCACTGAATTTTGTGCCTATTTGATCTGCGCTGTTGTCGCGCGTTTTCTATTGAAAATGATGGTGACCGTCTCCGGAACTATTAGTTTCACGGACTATCACCATCACTTTCAATAAAAAAACGCGCGACAACAGCGCAACATGGCGCAATTCAAATCGGCACAAAGATCTAATGTCATTTTGTATGGTATTGCAATTCCAGCATGCTTGTGTAGTTTCATTTCGGTGTACACATCACAGAGAACACACACTCCAAATTTCAAGACCCTTGGACCAGCGTTTTGACATCTGCGTTAATATATTATGTGTCAGTCAATCAGTCAGGAAATTGAATTTTATATGTACTTATAGAAGATAAATGTAACTAATAACACTTTAGGTGAAAAACATAACCGTTTCGCAGTCGGGTAATATGTAAGAACTAGAGATGGGCCGACTAGTCGGGAAAGCCGACTAGTCGGCAGTTCAACCGACTAGTCGGCTGGTGCCGACTAGTCGACAAATTATGCCGACTAGTCGTCAACTAACAATTATGCAATAAAACCAATATTTAATTGAATTAGTAGTACAGTTAGAAGGTGGGTAGTGAGAAAAACGTAAACAAAACACGTCATAGCCTACATACATCATCTTAACATCATACATCTAAAATGTCATAACTATGTCTCAGCTCCATTCAATTTTTTTCCCAACTTTTATTTTTATTTCATCTATTTTGGAAGTTTCGTCACAGCTTTCGAAGTGCAAATTTATCCAAAAATACCAACAATCGCCGAGTGGTCATGATTTACCCAAATATCTCGGAATTATAATGATCTGCATTGCCGACTAGTCGGCCGACTAGTCGGCAATTTTGAAACCGCCTAGTCGGCTAGTCGGCAGAACCCCTAGTCGGCCCATCTCTAGTAAGAACTTATCTTAAGTAATAGGTAGGTACCTAAAGGCTTTGTTCTTTTATTTTATTCATTGGTTCATACTTCGTAGTAACCTTTTCCCCGAATGATAATATTTGCTGTCTGGTTCTTTTGGTGTCCTACGGTAAATTTTCCTTAAGAAAGGTGTTCACGGAAGCATTCATTATTTCACGACCGAGTGATAGTGGCATGTTAGTGTCGCAAACTGGAGCACATTATTAACAAACTAAATATTTGGTGAGTAACTTGCTACTAATTACCTTCGCAACTTTATGTTTGTTTGATGAATATGCAAATTTGATTTTGTAAAGCGCACTATAGGCCCAGTTTATTATAATCTACCTACCTATGAAATAAAATGAAACTAAGTCAAATTTTCCCGATTTAATTGCGTCAAAATGCTCTCTCTTCGAGATCTTTACAGATCAAAAAATTATTTAATTTCAACTTTTATGTAGTGGTAATCCGCAATGAAAAGGACGTGTTTGGAAACGGACACTATCGAAAAATTTTTATGTTTTTGGGGGTGTTGGCACTAGGGCATGAATCCCGGAATCCCGGGATATCGTAATCCCGGGATCTCGGACGCAAAAGTTCGATATTATAATCCCGGGATTGAATGATCCGATATCGAGATTTGACCAATTTACTATTTGGGTATAAATTAAGGTTTCTATAGGGTTTAAGGTTGCTATATTTTTCCTCATGGAATGATAGAATTATAAAAATTAAAATTAACTATTAAAATTAAACCCAAATTAGTCTACCCCTGAGGAAGAGATCTGTAAAGATTTAGAAGCGTAGGGAATTGGTAAAATGTTTAAAACAATAAGAGTAACGTGATTCATTGCAATTTTTAAGACGAGTATTTTTTAAACAAGGTCGCATGCAAAATTTTTTTGCTAACATCATTTTTTGACACTTTCGGGTATAGGCTATTTGTCCGCCATATTTCGAAAATGATGGGGTGGACGGGCCCTCAGGGTAACTTATTTACGTAATGAAACCACTAGTCTTAAAAACATGTATTAAATATTTTAGATTTAACACATTTTTATTGTATTAAATTCGCCTTTTTAACGATATCTAAAATCCCAGTATCAATCCCGGGATCCCGGGATTGAGCTCTTAATATCGATATCATCCCGGGATTGAAAACCTTCCGATATTGCATGCCCTAGTTGGCACTTGGCACCATTGATGACCATATACCTGTGGGCCTGTGACCAAAGACCCTTGTCTATTGTCATCAACGGTGCCAACAACCAAAAAATCCTAAAAAAAAACAAGCTAAAACTTGAGATATTTGTAGTGTCCGTTTCAAAACACGTCCATTCTATTGCGGATTTCCCATACTTACCTGTGTTTTGGCGAAATAAGTTATTATAAATTGTATCTATATTAGACTACTAGCTGGATCCCGCGGTTTCACCCGCATAAGTCCCAATCCCGTGGAAATGTCAAAAATCCTTTCTTATCGGATGCAAACATCTTATAAAGAACACACTCTCCAAATTTCATCTCTTTACTATCAGCGGTTTAGGCTGTGCGTATGATAGATATAGATTATTATGACTAATTAAATTAATAATTAAATTACTGGTGCCCTTCGATTTCGCCCGCGAAAATACTGTACTTAGTTAGATTCAGTAACATACTACCACTGTGCCAAGTTTCACACCTTTGAGGAAAGTCTACCTATTCTTTCCTCGTATATGTTTATACTACCATAAAATCTATATCTGCCATGACCATGCCCCTATCTAAGTGCCCCTACCTTTTTATTTAATAATTTTATTAGAAAAGAAAACACATTTAGAAAAAATAATGAAGAAAATCAAAACGTTGGGACATGGTCATCATGACTGATTTAGCTTTTATGGCAAAGAAACATATTTTCTCTAATGTCTTTATCTAATGAGGCAACAGTCGATTACGTTTATATGGAGAAAAGAGTAGGTTGACTTTCTCAGAATAGAAACCTAAGTTATACCTAGAGTTACCTAATACCCAAGTATGTAGCGTACATCGTATACTTACCTATTTACGTAATTACTACATCTAGGGCTGGTTAGTTAGGAAAACTAATTTAACAACTATTGATTGCTTGTAGTTCAGTTTCAATATTGTAGGTTTTTGTTGCACTAAAACTACACCAAAATGTAGGAAACAATGTCACCTACAATCTGTGCACAAAAAAAAGTTCTACGACATTCCGTCATGAAATAATCAACAATTTTCGTTGAGCCCGACAGGGATTTTCAGTTTCAAGGTCGTTGGCGTTGTTATTCCTCTTAACGTATCAAGTTGGCCGTGTAGCCCCAGCATAGAATAGGGTTGCCTATCTCTTCCCGTCGGTGTCGTAAAAGGCGACTAAGAGATCTGAGGGAAATTAGCAAACCTTCATCCCGCGCGGTGGCGGATAAACTGCTTCATCCCTAGGGGTTGGTGTCCGGCAGGCGGCCGCGGAGATGTTTCAGAAGGCACGCAAGCAGTAGGTCGAGCTTGAGAAAATCGTTTACTCAAACATTATCGGTCACCCATCCAAGGTATGGCCGTGCCAAGCGTTGCTTAACTCAAAAGTACTGAACTGATAAGTCTTATTATGCCGACATTCCCATGGAATTGGATATGCGAGTAAAATAGTTGGGCACAGTTAGTGTAATGTGGACTACTTAGTTCTCGTTACCCTACTTAAGTAGTAGGGTAAACACGACTAAGTAATGAATTCTTTTGAGATTCGAACATAAGCAAAATGATTGGTTTCTGGTCCGTTTTACTTAACAGTTTTTTTCTGAATTTCCGTTAATAGCGTTTTATTGGTTTAGTTTTAGGTTTCCGTAGTTGTACCTATAGATTTTTAACAAAATTGCGGTAGGGAAATCTTTTTCCGATTCAGGGATCCGTTACCTACGACGATCTTACTACGAGCTACGGAATAAAGAGACCTACGAGCTACGGTATCAAATGTAGGTGTACCTCAACTACGGAACCCTCTACTACGCGCGCTTTTCCTAAGAATACACTGTCCGTCTGTCTGTCTGTCACGAGACTATATCTGATAGACGATTGAAATGTTTACAGATTATGTATTTTTGTGGGCGCTATAACGATAAATAAAAAATAAATATGACACGCACTCAGACACGCACTGTGAATCTATAAAAAGGTACCTATTTGAAAAGTAATGCCCTCTTAAAAACCCTGAAGAATCGGCCTATGAAGGTCTCGAAACGTTGAGCAAATTGAAACAATGCAATTAAAACCAAAAAATGAGTTTTTTTTCAAACCACCATCGCGAAAACAGAAAAAAAAACTTAATTCTCTCAGATTAATCTTTCGGTTAACCAAATCCATCCAGTCTCTTCATTTTTCTTTGACAGAAAATGATGAATATAAGAAGCTTAGCCGCCGCGCGTGACTCATGGAAAAACTTTATCTCTTACGCACAGACCTATAAATTACATACTACGTAAGGACATGTCTAAGGACGGTTGTATACGGAAAGCGGCATGGTTTTTAAATTTTCGTCACAAAGGGACGCTTTTACTAACGACTCCACTGTCTGTCTGTCAACAGGCTGTATGTATCCTATGAACCGTGGTTTTGGTGGCAGACGTTTGAAATTTTCACAGGTGATGTCTTTCTGTTGCCGCTATAACAACAAATACTAAAAATAGTATAAGTATTTGATTGACAGACAACTAAAACTTAAAACATTAGGTAAGTGTCAAAATGTTGAATTTCTACAATGTTGAACCTTATAATGTTGAACTTCTCAAAATGTTTTTTTCCGTTCGGGCGTAAAAGGATACACAACTTACTTTTCATCTCATTGCATTTTAATTTCCTGATTTTTTCTGAAGCTATTTTTAATACCTTTTGCATCGTTTAAAACCGATGATAACTCTCGACAAAATTTTAAATACCAAATATCGAATTTCCTATTTAGAAATACTATTAGGAATTCCAAATCCCACCATGTGAAATCCAAGCGCGTTCACAATTTCAACCTGTATATTTTCCATAAGTTCCTAGAAGTATCCTTATACGAAGTAATTTATAGGTCTTTGCTCCAGCCAACGTATGGCCGTATACAGAAAGAAAGCTGGAAACTTATAAGCGCTGACAAGCGCTGACAAGCGCTTGTCAGCGCTTATAAGTTTCCAGCTTTCTTTCTGTATACGCACTAAAATATTAATTTCACGGTTCCTATCAGACATGTGTGGACTCTAGTTTTTTTTCTAATTTCCTACGGAATTAGTTTGTCGTCAAGTTTTACATCCAGGGCTGATTACATTTCCGGGTTGAGGGAATTAAGGCAAACGAAATAGTTTTTATAATCATTTTTGTATGTAATTAATTCAGTGAGTTTCGGGTATGATAATTTAAGCTGACAACGGGCTATTTCTACGAGTTTGAAACTTCGAATGTGTTATTTTTGACAGGAAAACAGCTGTATAAAAAAGTAAAGGTTCAATTAGGATAGTTGCAGTCTAAACTAAGTAAATAAATAAATATTGCACGACGTTGCACACCCAGCGCAATCTAGTCCCAAACTAAGCACTAGGCTTGTACTAGACCTCGGATATACTACATACTTTTTTTTGTAAATACATACATAATATGATACATAGAAAATACCCAGACCCGAAATAAACATTTATTTATCAGCATAAATACTTGCACCCGGCAAGAATCGAACTCGCAACCTTCTGCATTACAGTCGGGCCTTCCCCCGACGCGCCACAGAGGCCGTCACAAATTAAAGACAACTTAAAGTTAATGACCACTAATCCCAAAGAAAGACCAGCAGATATTCGGAAGTAGGTAAACTTTGACCTCAAATCCGAAAAAAAAGTTCTAATTTTCAATAGTCGTATTACGGCTAGATCCAACGACGACGGATAACGGATCCGAGGCTTTTCTTCGAAAGGACGTAAATGGAAAAATTCCAAAGCAGAAAATGAGTTTAATTTCAAAACAATTAGTTCTCATAACAATCGAGTTACCTAATTAGAATAAAATTTTCCAGTAAGATTTTTCATGTCCGTTTATTTTGCAATGTTTCTAAAATGCTAATAGATATAAATTTCCGGTCGTTCCTTATCCAAACACGATGGTATGAACTAGAACAGTGTTTGTTTAAATTATCTGACGCTTGGATCTGCACAGTTTTCAGTCTGCTACTTCTATTTGTATCCTATTTTACCACTAAATCAAATACAGTCGACTCTCGTTAATTCGAAACTCGAGGGACTTAAAAAAAATTTTGAATTATCGAGTGATTGAAATACCAAATGGTTCGAATATTTTGGATTAACTTCTTCTTTTTAGCAATCGTCAAACATTTTTACTTTCTAGGGCTCATAACTCATACCTACAAACTTTTAATCTTAAGAGGATAGTCTCCATTCTCTTTCTCCATACAAACGTAGTTTAAATTTTTCTCCCTGGATAAAGACATTAGAGCAAATATGTTTATGCCATAAAACCTATATCTGTCATGACAATGCATCTACCTTTTTTTTTCTAATTAAAATAATAATAAAAAATAAAAAAATAAAAAAATGAAATAATAAAAAGGTAAGTATAGTCATGACAGACAAAAGTTTTATGGCATAAACATATCTGCTCTAATGTCTTTATCCAGGGAGGAAAATTTAAACTACGTTTGTATGGAGAAAGAGAATGGAGACTATCCTCTTAACCAACCAACGAAAGAGTAACAGTAAATGAAACATAACTGAACTAACCAATTCGTGAAAAGTGTGTGTCAAATAGTCAAACTAATCAAAATAAAAACAAAGGCTCGTGTACGTTACATATACAAATTTGAATTTGATTTGATTTTAAACCTTTTATATCTCATACAGCTAAGTGGGCGAAATACCCCACGTATCAAAAATCCCCATGATAAAAAAAATTCTTTAACCTAATTTACATAATAGACCAAGTTTCGTGAAGAAAATTTTGCCAGACTTGGAACAGAGACGCTTCGCTCGCTTGTTAAATAAATGCTGAGACTCTATTTTTGAATCGTTTGTGCCACTTCGAGCGATTTAAATAGCTCGATCTCTATTGATTTTTTTTCGATGTCGGTATTTTTTTTAAGTGAATCGCACGAACGTAATGAATGGTCTCAAGCAATCGCCATTGGAGTCCGATATCGAACGAAAATCAGCAGAAATCGAGTTATTTAGATCGCCCGATGTGGCAAGAGAGATTTAAAAATAAGGCTCCTGATGGTTAGATGTTTGTGTGTCAATGACGCAAAAACAGCTAAACAGATTTGGCTGAAATTTAGTACACAGTTAGTTTTTAACCTGTAGGTTCTATATGATAAGACTTTATCCCGGTATTCCAACGGGAATCGGATTGGGAACTAGGGCGGGTAAAAGCGCTGCTTGACACCATCTACACTAATATTATAAAGGGGAAAGATTTGTATTTTTGTGTGTGTGTATGTTTGTTATGAATAAACTCAAAAACTACTCGACCGATTTCAAAAATTCTTTTACCATTACATTCACCCTGAGTAACGTAGGCTAATATTCTCACGGGATCGGGACTTACGTAGGTGAAACCGCGGAACGCAGCTAGTTTTAAATCAATTTAGTTAGTTCTCTCTCACTGTGTCCAATTAACACCGTGTCCGTGTGCATTTCCACGTCAATGAGTTGACTTAGCTTTAATTAAAATTTGACAGTAGGTATCTGCTTATGAAATATTCAATTAAATCCATTTCCATTAAAACAAATAGATAGGTACTCCACTAATTAATTTATTGCATGATTTTTCACAAAAGGTTAATTTGAAATTAAACTCATTTTCGGTTTAAATCGGGTGGTATTTATTACTTTCAGCATTGTTCCAACGCTCAACGTTTGAAAACTACAAAGCTGGACTTGAAAATGAGTTTAATTTCTATCCAACATCGTGAAAACAGAAGAAAAAAGGTTTATTTTTAGAGTTCTGTACCTAAGAACTAAGATTTCACTGTCCGTCTGTCTGTCTGCCTATTTTTAATTATCATGACATAAAGTTGTCAAGTGAACTACTTTATTTCAAAGTTAAATTAAGTCAACCATTTTTATTGCTATAATTTATCTTCGGCTTGTCCGCCACTTTAAGGGAGTTCCCCTAAAATTAATAGGTAAATTACTTACCCTTTATTTATGGTCCGGTTTAAAAATGTTATACTGAAACGAAAAGTATAAAACTTCCTAAATTAAAATATTAGTTTTAGATAACTCCTTAGGTAAGTTACGTAAGTACCTACTTACGTAGAATTTATGAGCAAACTCTAAAAACTACTTTTTTATTTTTCTCTAAGTCAAAGAATTAGTTGTGCCCCGCAGCCGCACAGTTTCACAGTCCGTAAAAATATTGCCAAATCTATTTGCAGAAGGTATGGTCAATGCACGACTTACCTACTGCGCCGACTCCACCTAAAAATAACAATTTGTGGCTTAGCAGACCCGAGACTTCCGAGAGGGATGCAACCGGGAACATCGCTCGGATGAGAAGTGAAGTGTGCCAGCTACAGGCATTGTGTATTCCTGCATTAATGTAAGGACAACATTAAACATTCATTTCACATTCAGAGCACGTCTGCGTTATTAAGAGGAGTCTACCTACTCTTTTCTCCATACAAAGTTTACCAACGTAGTCGACTGTTTTCTCCCTAGATATTAGAAAAAAAAATCACGTTTTGATTTTTTTCATTTTCATATTTTTGTAATTTTAGTTCTATTCTAATTAGAAAATGAAAAAAAACCATGGTCAAATGGTCATGGCAGATATAGGTTTTATGGCATACACATAAATTATTGCTAACGTCTTTATCCAGGGAGGAAACAGTCGACTACGTTTGTATGGAGAAAGAGTAGGTAGACTGTCCTCTTATGATTTGGCCAGACTGACTAATGGATCAACCACAGCCTAAATGATGGTACCTACAAAGAGAGCTTTTGGAGTGTGTTCTTTATATTATGTAGGCATCCGATAAGAAAGGGTTTTTCGAAACCCGAAATTCCCACCCAACGAGTCTATAGTCACTATAACAAAAGCCACTATACTAATTTAGGATCTAAATGTACCTAGATAGTTCCCGATGAATTGAATTTCATCTATTGAAAATTATTTTCGTCCAGCTGGCTACGGCTACGTTAGCAGGAAAATTGTGTCGTTTGTTGACATTCAATTTCCTCGAGTGACTTTGAAATCAGAGCTTACTAATGGACGATGGAAAAATTGAAAATATCGAGTTGTCAGTTTAACACTTTGAGAACTGTTTGCATTTGAAGTACGTAGATAACTAAAGTGGAAAATATAAGCGATTAGCGTTATTTAATTTGTTTTTCTATCTTACGTGTTTTTTGAACGAACGAACTGCAGTTCCAAAAATTTTTTAAACGAATGTGAGTGTGGTCGCAATCATTTAAAATTGTTGTAATCGATCTAGTATGAATGAACATATTATGAAGTTCTTTGTGTGCATTCAACTTCATATGTCTCATATTTCTTGATCACCACCGCGCCCGCGTCTTCGTGCTCATTATTCATGATACAAAACCGTCGCACGCGCACCAATGTCTCTTCGAAAAAAAGTTTTATGTACGCCACTTACGGTGAAGAAAAACATCACGAGGAAACTCGCGCCTTAAAATCACATACGGAAAACGCCCGGCAAAACCTCTAACCCTTTTACTACCCTATTTTCAACCATTAAATTATCTGGAGAAATATTTATATTAAATGTACAATTTTTATCCCAATATTACTAATGGGAATGACCGGAATGAAACCCCATAGCTCAGTACACAGTCCTTTGTAAAGGAGAAGGAGTCTGCAGACAAAGTAACAAAGTGCCAGTGTAATTGCATTTGAGACAACAGCCGGAGCAGAACGCCCGTCGCCAATGTTACCGCACTATCTCGAGAACTGATTACTTCCGATACCGATGTAACAAGGCAATACGATCTTATTTCCTATTCTAAAGTTTACCTCACTATGACAGATTTAGATATCTTACTGATACCTACATATAAAATTCTAAGTCATGAATGACTGACTGAACTTAATATATCAACGCACAGAAATTCAAAGTCTGGAAAATATATCAACGTACAGCCTATACCGCTGGGTCTAGCTGGAAATTGGAGGTTGTGTTCGTTGTGGTGTGTAGGGCACTAAGCGTTTTTGATAATTTCCACGAGACCGATCTTGTGGGAAGTCCCGAGACTACGCGGTTGAAACCGCGGGACGAATCTATTATTATATAAAGGTGAAGTTTGTAAGTGTGTGTGTGTGTTTGTTGCTCCTTCATGCAGAAATCGCTGAACTAATTGTAATAAAACTGTATGTAGGTAGGTAAGTACCTAAACAGCAGGAGACCTGGAACAACACATAGGCTATTTTTACTTCGATATTCCCATGGGATCGAGACTTATGCGGGTGAAACCGCGCGCGGGACGCAGCTAGTAGCTTTTAATAGTAGGAAAAAATATTTTCCTCAATGATTTTAACTACATTGCCAAGACATAGAAGCCTATGTTACTTCTCGTTAATGTAGCTTTCTATTGGTGAAATATTTTTTGAAATTGGTTCAATTATTTCGGAGCCTATTCGTTACAAAGAAATGTTTTCGCTTTATTATTAGTAAAGATTAAGTGTCTTACGATTACGCCCAATGCTAAATAAAGGAGAATTGGCTTTGTCTCTTTTGCCCCTTAGTATGTTCTATAAGGATAACGGGATAGACGGCCCATATTATCCGGGTCCTGGCTTATTCAAACCGATAATATGGGCCCGCTTTCCCGGATCGTTACACTGTAATGTAATTGAGATTATATAAAATAATACGTTTTAGCGTGGCTTTTGCCAAATTTTAGCTAGTATACCATTACGAAGTTCATGGTTTCCACATTTTATTGAACTGCATTAATGACTTAAGTTTTGATACCATTTCGTTCGCAGAAATCGAGTCCATGTTTTTTTCTTCTTCCAAAGGTAGAAAGAGTTCACATGCCTCAATAAGGCGTAAAAATTATAAATATTATCGCCAAACAGTGTTTTACCTTATTTTACCTTCTTTAGGGTTACCCCATCTCTTCCTGTGGGTGCCGTAATAGGCGACTATGGGATGAGGGAGGGAGGGCCACCAGCATACCTTAAGTTCTGCCCGCGCGGTGGCGGTTAAACTGCCAACCCTCCTAGAGACTATAATCCCTAGGAGAGATGCAACCGGGAACATCACGCGGATGAAAAGAGAAGTGTTTTAAAAAAATAACTTCGAAGAAAAAGACATTGGTGCGCAGTCGGCCTGGATTCGAAACCACAACCTTCGGAATTAAAGTCGCGGTATCTACCACTAGATCAAAACCGCTCTCCTTAAATATTACTCTAATATACGTAAGTACCTTACGAACTTACGTAGGATTTCTTTATGGTATCCAAGAATTTCGATCGATGAATTGTGAATATTTATTTTGGTTCAGTTAAAAATAGTTTCGTTAAAAAAACAGTAGCAATGAGAAATCCCTTTTGTTTACGTTTTCATGCGGATTTATGGTAGCAATGAATATCATATCTATCAGTTTCTGTTGCTTTGCTTTGTAAACACACCCAAATCTGTTTTGAAAGTTTTCTGACTTTAAATCAGCAGTAGCAGTAGGTAAACGTTGCTATGTTCGAAACATACATAAACGTATGTAAAATCATCAGTACCTACCTTTATTTTAATACTCTGGCTATGACTATGGCGAACCTTTTGATTTGTTCACGAAACTATTTACTACCATATTTTTTAGCTTTTCACTGTCAAAACAATGCTAATTATGGCCTTTTTCATCTATTTTTTAGATGATTCTAACATCGCAAGATTCGCAAGCAACTTTTAATCCATGCTATTTATGGCGCTGTAGTGCCCGGGACATTGTTAGGTAGAGTAGGCTTGTCCTGCATCTATACCACCCTCCCAGCCTAGTAAGCCATGTCCAGAGAAAAGAACAGGTCAATACGTGTGGAGCTCTAACTAAACCGTAGATTTCCTTATGATGTTTTCCTTCACCGTAAGAGCGATGTTAATAACGCACATAACTTTTTCTTAAGGAAAAAGATATTGGCGCGTGGTCGACCAGGATTCGAACGCATGACCCTCGGAATGAAAGTCGAGGTATCTACCACTAGACCAACACCGCTCATTTATGTGTGCTCTTTTAACATTGCTCTTACGGTGAAGGAAATCATCGCGGAATCCGTCTTATATCACGTACCTTCAAAACAATGGATGGAAATGAAAAAGTAGGTATCCTTCCCCCTTAAGTAGCAACCAAACGTCAAATGCCAATATCAGACAAGTAGGGTCAGGCGACCAAAGACCTCTAAATGCCTAGTATTTAATTAATATTAAAAAACCCACTGCGCGTCGCAAAGGGTTTTTTAATATAGGTAGTTTTTCTTGTAATTTTGCGGATCCCCAGCATAGACTTGTGGAGCGCCTGGGCTCCTCGGAGCACAGTTTGAATATAGCTGCCCAATACGAAAAATTATATACCAACACTTAATTTCACGCTCTTACGGTAAAGGAAAATATCGCGAAAAACCCAACTTACCTACTTCAGGCATCCTTTGGGAAACCCTTGCTCTGTAATTTGAAGCAATTCCTAAAATTAGTTCCTACTTCATATAACGATGAGAAACAACGCCAAGGCCAAACCAACAGTGTCAGACACAGTTCAAAACCAAGCAAAATCATGTATAGGTAAGTACTTATAAAACTTTCATCAAAAAGTCTACGTGATATTTTATTGATGTAGGTACAGTAGGACTTCGATTATCCGAACGTCGATCAACTGAACGACCGCATGGCCTGGTATTTTAATAATTAAACCATAGATTAAGGATTATTAAAATTAGTAAAAAAGGGGGTCTTTATTGGATTGTTTCGTACACAATAGTATACCCTGCACCGCCTGTAATTTTATTTATTACGCTGAGTATTATCACCAATTATCAGTCAGAGATTCCTATTAGAGATGTGTTTTTATTGGTATATTCGTAAATAATAGTATACAGTTCATCCGAGCGATGTTTCCGGTTCATACCTCTCGAGAGCCCGGGGTCCGGGGTCCCGGGTCCACAGTTCGATTACCCAATTAAATCACCCATGTCTCCAATTAGTTAAGATAATCGACGCTCTACTGTAACTCTCGAAGTAGTCGGTATATCTACAATCTACATCGGCAGTAAAAAACTTCGACAAGCCCATAAAACTGGGGCACTAAATGTTACCCTGTAATGTAGTGATTTCACATAATAAATCCACTGTCTCTGTTATGTTTATACGCTCCCTTTTTATCCGCAAACACGTCAATAATGTATGCTTATTCTGGCATTACAATCAAAACAATTTCTTTGACATGCTATTCCGTTTCACACTGAGTGATTTATCGTGTACTAACAACGGTACGACGACGAAATATATTTGCTCTGAATTTGCTCTATATTGCTGTACGTAAATGAATTATTCTTTTTATGATAGTTGCAGTATTTCAACTTCTATTTGGACGACGTGAATTAGGAGTACCTATTGATTTATGAACTTGGGTTTATGAACTTAGATTTAGGCCAAATGGATTGACGTAAATCATCATCGAAATATCTTTTGGCTTTATATAAAACTAAAGCTATACCCTATAAGCTTATACGCTCAATATGAGCTGCCTCATTAAACGCGACGTGCATTTGAGGCGCCTTGTCATTACTCTGACATAACCACAAATTATAGGCTATTATCGCCTTTGCTGTGCTTTTCTCTACGGGAATACGTCACAAAGTGCTTTCGCGACGCTGCGGCGACGCGACTTTTCAGTGCGCATACAGCCTAATCTCCCAACAGAATCTGAAGGGATCGTCTAATAAGATTACCGTTCAAAGAAGGATGATGTTATTAAGGCATGATCAAATAAACCCTTTGATAGGTTGGTTCATATTATGTTGTTGATATTATATTACACATTCCAATATTAAAGAAGTATCACCGAGCGGACTAGACAATGATCCGTTAAGTAAGCCAGTACAGCCACAAAGGAAGACCGACCAAAAATACCGTCTACCTCTCTTCACCTGCAAATCATGAAGTCTGAGTAGTTTTAGGTTTTTTAGCTGCATCTGAGACCGCGTCGTAGCTTACCATCTGTTCAGATATTAGTCAGACACTTACTTATAATAACATTCTTGCAGCATCCCGCAGCTTCAAACGTGTATTTCCCGTTCTAGTGGGATTAACGGGGTGAAAAGTATCCTATGTGTTACTCCCGGTACCAGTCTGGACAATCTGGTAGTGTCACTTTGGCCCGTGGTAGCTCTCCTTGTAGAGAACCAAACTAGCGTTTGGGGACACGATCTGTCTAAAACAGATCCCTGAAGGTTGCTCCTGAAAGTGGCCTAACGGTACAGCGGACCCCTCCATTTATACCCAAAGTGGTCATAGTTGGGGACGCTATAACATATAATAAATACACACATCAACACCGTCTAGGGATATTCAGAATTTCTCAATTTACTCAAAAAATGTGTTCACTAACATACAACATGTATATATTTTTGTAAAGCCTACTTATCAGACTATGATTTAGAATACAACAAAATATTGTTTTATGCTTAAATATTTTTTTATTTAAAAAAACGCAAAAAGTGAAATAATGTTAAATTTAAGATAAAATGTCTATCTAAGGAAAAAAATAAAGTAAAACGAAAATATTAGGTTTTTTTATTTGAAGTTAAAATTAGTAGTCAGTGAAACCACCCATGACGATGACGTTAATCACGGCCCTGCAACGGTTTTTCATGCTTTGAATCAGGTTGTCAATATCTTGCTGCGGAATATTGTCCCAGGTCCTGCTAAGATGCAAAAAAAGTTGCTCTTCAGTCGCAACATTTGGAGGCAAATTCCTCAAAGCCCTTCTTTGAAGCATATCCCACGCGTGCTCTATGGGGTTTAGGTCTGGTGACTGCGCGGGCCAGTCTAAGACCGATACGTCGTGCTCCTCTAGCCAGCTGGTCACCACTCGCGCAGTGTGCGGACGGGCGTTGTCGTGCATGAGCGTGAAAACTTGGCCCATTTGCAGTCGATGGGGATAGATTATTGGTGCTAGCACCTGATTACGGTATTTTTCGGCAGTCATAGTGTTTTTGATCCAAACGAGGTCTGTTCTTCCACCAATACGAATTCCCGCCCAAACCATAATTGTTCCGCCATGGTATGGATGGACCTCCTGAGGGTGTTACAGACGGTTGTCACGACGAGAAGCTCGCCATACGCGTACTCTACGTGAATCAGGATGAAATCCGAATCGGGACTCATCGGTAAACAACACTACCGACCACTCGATATCTTCCCAAGGCAAATGTTCTCTAGCCCACTGTAATCTTCGTCCACGATTTCCTCTGCGTAGTGCTAGAGTACGAAGCGGCCTGCGAGAATGAAGGTTAGCCTCGTGCAGTCTTCTCCTCACAGTTTGGTCACTGACAAGCACCTGGTGGTCTGACTGGAGCGTTTGAACCAACTGCATGGCCGTAACATTTGATTGTCTTCTCACGGCCACTTGCAAAAATCGGTCTTGTCTTTGGGTAGTTATCCGCTTTCCGCCTGAATGCCTTTCAGCCACTTCACCAGTAGCACGATAACGTGACCACAATCTTGATATCACGTTTTGTCTTGTTCCAATCTCCTCGGCAATACTCCGTTGAGTAGCCCCAGCTTGGAGCATTCCTACTGCCCTTAACATTTCGTTTCTTGTTAAATGACGCCGCTGCATGATGCATACAGTTGTATTAAATTGTAATTAATCAAAAAAAAAATATTAAAACTTCAATTTGTTTAAACAAAATGCTTAAAACTGCGTTAAGTCAATTTAAACCTTCGAGCTCGCTACAATAATTGCCGCGCTAATCTTATGTTTTTAATTAATTTTTTAAAATTCAAATTTGGAATCATACAATAAGGCCTACACAATAAGGTTCCATTAAAATATTTTTAAATCGGCCAGTATTTTTTAAGTTTAAGAACTTCTTATAAAATATCCCTAGACGATGTTGATGTGTGTAGTTTAAGTCGTCCGGGGTTCCATGTACCCAATTTCAGCCATTTCCATTCAGCCTTTTTACGGGTGATTTTGCACAAACATCTGAACATCTATAATATTAGTAGGATAAAATACGTTTCATTTTTCGATATTAGAAACTAAGTTTCGAAGTAGACAGATATCCGTGAGCACTCTTCAAGTTTACAAAACTCCTAGAAAAAATCGTAAGTGTATTAAAAAAGTTAGACATCCGATATTGCTTATATATTATGAACCTATAATATCGTTTCCTTCTTTGATGTTATAAAAATCAAATTATATTTCACAAATATTGGAAAACTTGTAATTTAGTTCGGTAGAGGCTAATAAGATTCGTCCTTGGATCGAACAAGGAAGAAAGGAAGGATAATTTAAGAGTGCCGTGAACATAACACTTATTTCTATTAAGTTTTAAAAAAATGATTTCTAAAATTCTGCACCTAACAGGTTTTAAACCTGAAACCTCTACAAATCCATTATAGTACGTCTAACCCAAAGACAATAGAAACCCTTGCGTTACAGGTACCTACCATCATCGTGAGAAATTAAGAAAATCCAAAAACTAAATGTTTCAAGTGTTTAGTTTTTGGTAGCGTGGGAAACACTTTAGAATCAAAAATCAACGATCTACTTGATCACGTTTATCGCGCTAACACGAATTATTCGCAATAGCCCGCTAATGTAGCCGAAGCATAACCCGGAAAAACTGATTACGTAGGTAGAGGCACCTACAACTAATATTTTTTAAATACTTCCGTTAAAACATTTCATTAGCCAAGTTGAAATTTATCCACTTTACTCTTGCACTCCCAAAATATTGAATTTCCTACGATAAGCGAATTAATTTTAGCAGACACCCTGATACCGTATCAGATGTGAACACGTCGTGTAAATAAATAAAGCGCTCGACGATAACGTTCGATTGATTAATAAACACATAACATGCTTTTAGTTTTCGATTTCTCCATAATTAGCTGGTACACTCAGGACTCTAGATAAGTGGAAAGGTAGCTAAAAGCTACCTATTTTATCAAAGAGATACTACTGTACCTACTACATTTTATTCTCAATGTTTTGTTTCTTGTTTTTTTTTGTTAAACCACCCGAAAAGGAAGGGTACAACAACCTTGTTTGAAGTTTTACTTTTATATTTTTCCTGTTTCAACTTTTTAATTAGACAAATTTTTCCTATAGGTAGGTAGGTAATGTGTTTGAATTTTATCTTCTCTTTACGGACAAAACTTATTGAGGCCTAATTGCTATCACAACAATCCACACTTATATCCAAACTGAGAAATAATGTTTATTGTAAATCCATACTACTTCTAATAAAGGAAGATAGGAGCTTTTTTTTTATTGTATCGCTTAAAACCGCAGATCGCAGCTAGTTGTAGAATGTGTTAAGAGGATAGTCTCCATTCTCTTTCTCCATACAAACGTAGTTTAAATTTTCCTCCCTGGATAAAGACATAAGAGCAAATATGTTTATGCCATAAAACCTATATCTGTCATGACAATGCATCTACCTTTTTATTTTTTTTTTATTTTCTAATTAAAATAATAATAAAAAATAAAAAAATAATAAAATGAAAAAAATAAAAAGGTAGATGCATAGTCATGCATGACAGATATAAGTTTTATGGCATAAACATATTTGCTCTAATGTCTTTATCCAGGGAGGAAAATTTAAACTACGTTTGTATGGAGAAAGAGAATGGAGACTATCCTCTTAAATTTTACTGAAGTTATTTAAATTAAATCAAATCAATTGGTTTTTAGTAGATGTAGATGAGATAATATCAATATTCGTTACCGATATTAAAAGCTGGGTAAATTGTGCGAAGGTACTTAATAGATTTTTCTTCTGTTTTCGCGATGTTGTATTGAAATTAAAGACATTTTTCGGTTTGAATCGCGTGGTTTTTATTACTTTTAGCATTGTTACAACGCTCAACGTTAGTCTATCCTGAAGAAGAGACCTGGAAAGGTCTCGAAACGTTGAGCGTTGTAACAATGCTAAAAGTAATAAAAACCACGCGATTCAAACCGAAAAATGTCTTTAATTTCAAGGTACTTAATGTTTCTCAGTTACTTTCCTCATAAAAGTAGCACCTTTCATTTACTCTCCTCAACTACAGGATAGCTGTGAAAATCATTCGAGAAGAAGGCGTTTACCTAAGGCGTTCGTAATGCCATAAATCTAATACCTACTTGTTATCGTACTTACCTTTATTTGTAAGTGTAGCTAAGAAACAGAATAAGAATCATTTATTGTTCTAACTGTGTACGTACATTGGTCTTAAATATACGTACTTTAATATTAGTGCAGCCTTCTCGTTTCGAGCATACAACGATGTAGTATAAAATTAAATGAATACTCAAATATAGCTTTGTATGTACCTATTTTATGTATACTTAGATTTATTCATTGAAATACCCCTAAGGTAAGATACCCTAGAGAACTTAAACTTTCTGATTTGACTACCTAATCTTGTTAGTGGATGAGCGTGTTACCTCTTAGACCAGGGATTCCCAAAGTGAGCGATAACGCCCCGATTGTGTGTGTTTTATTGAATCAATAAAATGAAAATCATGTCAGTAGGTCACTTCGTTTGTAAATGAAAGTAGTTTAATATCCGCTAATATAGCTTACAATAATTAATTTCATTTGAAGTTAGAGTGGTTTTTAAGTAGGTGAAAAGAGGAAGCCGCTAAAAAAATATTCTCAAAGTGGGCGGTAGACAAAATAAGTTTGGGAAATAAGTTTTGTCTTAGACTATATTATCACCTACCATCAGGTGAGTAGTTAAAAGCTCATATAAATACAAACCCATATATGGTTCACCAGATTAAATTCCTTTTATTTACTTAGTAAAACCCACATTTATGTAAGAAATAGACACTATAATGAACTAAATTACTAATATGACTTTACGGCATAATAGTACTTTCTTTTCCTCATAAAAGTAAATGTCTAGGTTCTAATTTGAATTAATTGACTTTTACGAGTATATTATCATTATTCTAAGCGTGGTGGGCGTGAATACCAATATGGTGGTCACTGGGTTTTTTATTACAATATTTCAAATAGTATAATAGGTCTTTCAGAAATTTATTCATTTTTATTCATTTGAAATTCACCACGTTTGGTTGTTTTTTTCTAGGAAACCAAATTATGTGGTAAAATATACGTTTGTGGGCGTAGGTACCTATTTAATTATTGGAGAAATTTTTTAATTCAGGAAAGTTAGATGCATTTAAAAACTCCGACTATCCGAGGGTATGCAATTCGACCATTAGGTACCTACTTTTTCTTCTCAATAATAAAAAACTATTACTGAATGATTTGTCTGTACACAACATGTTATAAATAAACTTGCTAATTGGTATAAATAAAGAAAGATTATGATATTCATATATTACATAAACAATATACAAAAAGATGTAAAGTTCTAATATATTACACCGTTGTAATTGTCGTTGTCCTTTACTGTGACTTAAAGTTTCAAATTTGATAGACAGAAACAAACGTTACATAACTGTAGTCAACTGTTAATCATAGTTTAAAAGTAAGGGGGTTAACAAAATTAAAAAGTGAGGAAAAGTACACAAAACAAAAATATTTTTTTCCTCTAACGGTAGGGGGGAAATAAAAAACAAAAAACAGTTCCACCTCTTTCCACCCCTTAACATTATCCGATGCCGGTATTTTTGTTTGTATGTACTTTTCCTCACTTTTTCCTTTTGTTAACCCCCTTACTTTTAAACTATGATTAACAGTTGACTACAGTTATGTAACGTTTGTTACTGTCTATCAAATTTGAAACTTCAAGTCACAGTAAAGGAAAAACTATACAGAGTTTATGCAACTGTTAATTATCGATTTAAGGGCATAAGTAGTTCACCCAGATGATAATTGTAATGTAGGTGCTTATGACATAGCGCGCTCACCTAAAAGTCTCATATCCACGAATAAGTCGTAAGAGTTCTTAACCCGTTTTCTAAGTTCCTGCACCGGCTTTCGAAACAAGGAACCTTTCCGACTTAGGTTAGAGCATGGTGACAATCCGTGAATATAACCTCCCCCCAAAAGTTTAGGTATTCTTGGGCGTTTTCTTATGTAGCCTCATAGTCGGGCCATTGTACGTGATTTTCAGACGCGGTTTTTCTCGCGACGAAGTCCTACGCCGTTAGAGCGATATATGAACGTGAGACAAATGTATGTGTGCTATTAACGCGCATTTAACGTTTATTACGTATATACGTTTATTTATTTTTATAATTTTTCTGAATTTTATTTCTTTTCCTTCTAATTATAAAATGAAAATAACCGAAACATAGGGCCATGGTTATGGGAGATATAGGTTTTATGACATAAACATATTTGCTCTAATGTCTTTATCCAGGGAGGAAACAGTAGACTACGTTTGTATGGAGAAATAGTAGGTAGACTGTCCTCTTAAGTCACTAGCTAGACCAACACCGTTCTTAAGAAATACCCATAACTATTATACTACCCTACTACGTACATAAGTAGGTATACCTAATTGTAAGTAGTTGACTTAACTTCAAATGTAACAACATCTGTTGCTTTTTAAATTACGAAAACTTCTAACCAGCGACAAGGATTTATAACCATCGGAGAAGGTATAAGAGGAATATCATAGACGCGTAAAAATGTTACGTCTCATAAACCACGTATGAAAGGAAATAAAACCGAATATGATGGAGTCCTATTGAGTTTCCAGATTTATTTTGTAAAGGAGTTTTATTATCACAGAGTTAAGGGTTTAAGAGGATTTTTTCATGAGTACCTTTTTTAGGGTTCCGTAGCCAAATGGCAAAAAACGGAACCCTTATAGATTCGTCATGTCTGTCTGTCCGTCTGTCTGTCCGTCCGTATGTCACAGCCGTTTTTATCCGAAACATAAGAGCTATTCTGTTGAAACTTGGTAAGTAGATGTAATCGGTGAACCGCATTAAGATTTTCACACAAAAATAGAAAAAAATGATAAAATTTTGGGGTTCCTCATACTTAAAACGGAAAATCAAAAAAAAAAAATTCATCAAACCTATACATGTGGGGTATCTATGGATAGGTCTTCAAAAATGATATTGAGGTTTCTGTAATCATTTTTTTCTATACTGAATTGTTTGCGCGAGAGACACTACCAAAGTGGTAAAATGTGTGTCCCCCCCCAGGAACTTCTAAAATAATGGAATGATAAAACTAAAATAAGTATATGATGTACATTATAATGCAAACTTCTAACGAAAATTGATTTGAACGAAATCTAGTTAGTAGTTTTTTTTTAAACGTCATAAATCGTAAACCGCAATTTACCATTCAAAACAAAATCTGTTACTCTGTAAAAGAATTATATTTAGTTTTTAGTCCCGACACCCGACTAGTGTTATAACACAGCGTGCAGTGTGCAGCTTGCAAAGAGCACCACCGCAAGACGCCGCTCGCACGACACTGTTGACTTGCCGACAGCTGGAACAAGACAGCTGGAACAAGAGGAACTCTTGTTCCAGCTGTCGGCAAGTCAACAGTGTCGTGCGAGCGGCGTCTTTACTAATTTTTGTCGCCCTCACAGTTCGGTCAGAGTCTACGTTCCTGATGATGGCTTTTTAAAGCCGAAACGCGTCGAAGCATGGTTAATGATTGGTGTCACTAACACTAACACTAAAGCATATTTCTGCCGCATGCAAAGAGCGGTGGGAGGGTGGTGCTCTTTGCAAGCTGCACACTGCACGCTGTGTTATAACACTAGTCGGGTGTCGGGACTAAAAACGAAATATAATTCTTTTACAGAGTAGTTATGGAGTTCCGAAAAGTAACGCCTAATACAATCAATTAACAAAATCTGTTGTAAAGATAATGGTACGGAACCCTTCGTGCGCGAGTCCGACTCGCACGTGACCGATTTTTTTAATATTTCTGAGTTTTATTGCTCAAGGCGTTCTACTAGAAACAATTTACAGGAATAAATGCATCATCAAAAATTCTCCAGTGACAGGATTCGAACCCGTGCCCCTTGCTTGCCATTACTAGCCTGCCTGGCTGCCTGCATTGCCTTTATTGCTTGAGTGGGTTTCGTGTAATGTCATGGTTAACGTACTCGCCCGGCAAGCGACGGGCCCGGGTTCGAATCCAGTCACGAGAGGATTTTTGATGATGCATTTCTTCTTGTAAAATGTTTCAAGTGTTTTTTTTTTAATTTTAAAGACGACTTCTTAAAGCTGAGTCTCTAAAGGTTTAGAAGGAAGGATTGATTCCCGAATAGGTATTATAATAATTTACGATAACATAATAATTGATCCATTTGTTTCTGTCATGGGTGTTTGTGTATTTACAACAAGTACTTACTTACCGATTTATCTACAATAGAAAGTAATATAAGTATATTCTATACGTCGTTTAGCAAAGTTGCTTAATTTAGGTCTAGATGACACTTATCCCACCCTGTGGATTTACCGTCCGATCATCTGAATAACAATTAGCTAATACGTTATTTCCTTGATGCAGCTATCTCCATACTAACTTTCATCGTACCTACCTAATTGGTTCAATAGTTTTTGCATAAATAGAAAGACATACCTACACTCATAATTTTCCATTAGTTAGGTATAATGTTTCGTAACAGATTAGGTTATCGTCTGACAAATTATCAAAGACTAGCAGCACCCCGCGGTTTCACCCCCGTAAGGGCCGTTTTAGGGTCCGTTCACACAGACCGGCTCGGAGAGGAGAGCAGATACGTGATAGAAAATCACGTTTAAAACAGAGTTTTGAACTATTTATTGTAATGAGGTTTATTTTTACATGTCACTTCTTTTATAATTGAGATTGCTTGAAACCAAACCCTTAAAGAAGTGACATGTAAAAATAAACTTTATTACAATAACTTGTGTGACTTGTTGTTGTTGTTGACTTGTTTGTTGTGGACTTGCGTAGTCTAGTTGGAACAGACGTTGGGGTACTGACCCAAAGACGCGAGTGAACATTTTTGAATGCTATTTTTCCTTTAAAATATTTTTTTTATTACAATAATTCAAAACTCTGTTTTAAATGTCATAAAAATCTGCTCTCCTCTCCGAGTTGGTCTGTGTGAACGGAACCTTAGTGTCATGCGGATTCCGCCACGCAACGCGGGTTGTTTTTGCCAATCCTGCGTGGGTGAGTAATTTCTCTTGTCACTAAAAACGCCCTGAGTCCCGATCGCGGAGGAATATCTGGATTAAAGTAAAGGTGTTTTCTAGGACATTAGGTCAGGTACTAAACGTACCTACAGAGTTGCATCGAAATAGGTTTACGTCATCATCCGAGCGTTGTTCCCGGTTGCATCTCTCTCGAGAGCCCGGGGTCACGGGGTCCGCTTATCGGTTCTTACGTAAAGAAGCAAAAAACATACACATTCACAAACGTTTACCTTTATAATATTAGTAGGATTATTGTCTAAGGTCCTTCTTATATACTTACGTTAATTAAACATAGAAATAAATCTAAATAGAATCAGTTCTCGCAAAAGAGAAACCTCAGAAAATCTTGTACTACTTAATTCTATAAACCCTCATTTCCATTTTAATTAACATTCATCTTAGTTACTCTGTAAATAAATACTAATTTAGCTTTTCACTTACCTACTTCATTAAATTCCTTTCTTAATACGACACATTAAAACTTCTAGACTTATTATTAAAAAGTATTCCACTTCGTTTAAAACTTAGCCCAAAATTAAAAATCAAAACTTTCTGGCAAATCGTTTTCTTTGTGCAAACTTCGCAAACACAATCCGTGTATTCACTTCCTCTAATTAATTATTTCCGATTCCAATATGCAACTTTTTATCAGAATTTATTTGTAATAAATAGCAGAGTACACGTCCTCTCTCCTCTGAGTCTGAAACTCTACTGAAGTTATACATCTACATTGTTCCATAGGAGGGCTGCCATCCATCCGTCCGGGTTTCTCGGATTTGTCCTAGTTAAGAGGGCGTCCGGGGACCGTCCGGGCGGGGTTCCGTTTGTTGTCCGGGTTTGGTCCGGGTTTAGGCTGTTGTAGTTTTTGAACTGACCAATGGTAGGTCCAAGGAGAAAAGATACAATTTGCGCTTATTTGTGTGGCTCGCTATAATAGTTGTAAAGTTTTGATAGCTCACCACCGCGAAATAATAAACTTGAAACTTGAAATATAAGAGGTAGATGTTTTTGTTAAGAGAGCATAAATTTGTTAATGTGTTATACTAATGTTAACCAAACTAATGATATAAATCCGAAATAAGGATACCTACTTTGATCCCGATAATTCCGAATTAGGACTTACGCGGTCACGGGAGAAACCGCGGAGCGCCTTAAAAAAAAGTATATTTCAAGTTGATTTAGAACAAAGTCGACAACAATAGAACTTGAAATTTTTTAACTTTTGTTAGCAAATCATCTGTTACCCGGGTTTAAAGCTCCAAAATCCGGGGATTTCACCCATATTGTCCGGGTAAGCAGGTTTTAGATATGGCAGCCCTATTCCATAGGAATCCCTGAACCCGGTTTTTCCGTTCCGTTTTAGCGATGTCTTCGAGATGCGTAATGTCCATTTCCGCTATATAAGTGTAAATGATACTCCGTCCGGTTAGAAACAAACGATGGACTCTAAATAGCTCCCTTTAATTCTCTAATGGGACGCGGACGGGAAAGCGATAGCAGTAAAGCTCTCGTAAACTAAACGCAGTCACCGAAAGCGATAAGCATAAAGCTTCAGGCGAATGATTTTTAATCACACCTCTTTGAACGACGTTTCTGAGATAACTGCTTTTCGTTTCTTATCGGAATTTGGTAATGAAATTAAACTTCAGCTGTGAGTGAAATAAAAGAGGGTTATTCCTGTGTTAGAATTGACCTTTATTTCATTTCAACATTATTGCCATTGCCAACAATAGGTACACTCAAAAGGAAACTATTACTTGCAATTGCATGGACTTGAGTCAAAAATGTACATTTTGGAAAACGGTTTCTCCGATGAGAACTTTACCGAAAAATGTCATATGTTATTCGAAAAACGTCAAATTTAATGAATTTGACGTTTATTACTGATGAAGTCCGATTTCGATAATTATTTTTGTATTTGGAAGATGAGAGCCCGAGTTGGTATCATAACATTTTGGTGAAGATCTAATAAGAACCTTCGGGATGATGCGCAGAATAGCATCTGAGAATGCAGTAAATAACTTATTTCTGGATTTCTATGAAATTTCTGGATTTCTCTAAACATCTCACCAATTTTGTTTAAACTAGGTACAAATTGATGAAGCACCTGAAACCACCTTCTCATCAGAAAACTATTTTAATCTCTTTTTTCAAGCTGGGTTTTAATTTTGTTTTATACTTGTATGGGCTATGACGGGTTTTATCCAGAAGATTAATAGAGCTAAGTAAATTTTCTCACATTACCCCAATACCATTCTCACTGTATGAGCTAGTTAATTAAAAACCCGCATTGACTAATACGTCAAAGTCAATATAGATTGGGAAAATTAATTGACTTTAACAACAAGAATACTTAATTGTCTTGAAAAATTAGTTGTAAATTAGTTGTAGGTTTTACTTCAAAATTTTCACAATTAGTCTTTTTTGTCTTGAACTTTTCTAAGTGTTTTAACACGGCATATTTTTTAAGTGTCTTCAACATTTTGAGATTCAACATTTCGAGAAATTCAACATGTTGGGAAATTCAACATTTTGGAAATTTAACATGTTGGGAAATTCAACATTTTGGCACAAAAGGGTTCGTTCGACGAAGTCAGCTAATAGGAAAAACCGGCCATGTTCGAGTTGGCCTCGCGCACTGAGAGTTCCGTATCATAAAAATACAATAAAATCACGTTTGTTGCGTGGGAGTACCACTTTTAAATATTTATTTAATCTGTTATTGGTTATTTTCTGCGGCAACAGAAATTATACATCACCTATCAGAATTTCAACTGTCTATCTATCACGGTACATGAGATACAGCCGGGTGAAAGATGGACGGACTCAGTGGTCTTAGTAAAAGGGTCCCGTTTTTTTAGGGTTCCGAATGGCAAAAAACGGAACCCTTATGGATTCGCGATGTCTGTTTGTCTGTCTGTCCGTCCGTCTGTCTGTCTGTCCTTATTTCACAGCCACTTTTTACCCTTTAGGTAAGGACCCAGAATACAAGCGCTGTAACGTTATTGATCGGAGATAAGACGTGCAATCCGTTGAACTTTAACGCCATTTTATCCCGTCACTCATCATCATCATCATCATCATCATCATCATCATCATCATCATCATCATCATCATCATCATCATCATCCGAGCGTTGTTCCCGGTTGCATCTCTCTCGAGAGCCCGGGGTCCGCTTTCCTAGTTTTACGTCTCCACTTCGCACGATCTTCGGCATCCCGTGTAGTGAGGCCATTTGCACGCATATGGCCTTACTTATTTTTATTTTATCCCTTCACTATCATTAGATAATGGAGTATCTTCGTACCAATTAGATTTGAATGCTTCATTTTCTTATGAGAGAGACTCGCTTTCTACGAACGATAAATGCTGACGCATGCCGAACAAGCTTGAAAAATCCAACTAGATTTTTTTCCAACGCGGTTACTTATCCCACTATCTCGCACTTCCTACTTTTCCCTAGCCTATCCTATCCTACTAATATTATAAGCGCAAAAGTTTGTATGTGTGTCTGTATGTATGTGACTCTGTTACTCCTTCACGCAAAAACTACTGAACCGATTGCGATGAAACTTGGGATGCAGATAGCTGGATCTGGATTAACACATATACATTTTGTATCGATATTCGCGCGGGATCGGCGCCACGTTGGGTATGACGCAAATCGTCCCATTCGCAACTCGTCATTTTCGCTACTTGTCCCATTCGCAACTTGTCCCATTCTCAACTCGTCCCGTTCTCGTCTCGTCCCATTCGCAACTCGTCCTGTCGCGTCTCGTCCCATCGCAACTCGTCCTATCCTCTATTTTTTTTCGCAAGTGGTCCCATTTGCTACTTGTACCGTTTGTTGCTCGGATTGGGTATATAACTAACTGAATAATAATAAGAAAATGCTGCAAATCATTTATTTTCTCAAAATATAGTTATAGCAGTGAAAAGCATTGGTACTTAATAAAAAGGCTCACAAAATTATTTTTAAAAATATAACAAAATTCTGAATACGGACCCGTGCTTACACAAGATTTTACAAAAACCCGGCCAAGTGCGAAACTCGCGCACGAAGGGTTCCGTACCACTATCACATTTGGGTACCGAACCCTAAAATCGTTTACCACTTTTAAAATTTGATAGGAAAATGTGACATATTTAGCTTCGATTCTTACTTCCATCATACGACCACTAAAAAAAATGAAGAAAAAAAAAATTGGCACAAAGACAATCTGAAACTCTTTGGTAAGTGAAGGCAGACTGGTATTTGACAGATAGGGCAGCCATTTTGAATTTCATGACCTACTCGATTCGATGTTTTTGAAACACGTTTGTTGTATGGGAGCCCCTCTTAAATATTTGTTTTAATTTGTTTTTAGTATTTGTTGTTGTAGCGGCAACCGAAATACATCTTCTGTGAAAATTTCAACCGTCTAGCTATTACGGTTCATGAGATACAGCCTGGTGACAGACGGACAGACGGACGGACGGACGGACGGACGGACGGACGGACAGACGGACAGACGGACAGACAGACAGATAGCGAAGTCTCAGTAATAGGGTCCCGTTTTTACCTTTAGGTACGGAACCCTAAAAAAGAATATTCAAATTCATTCAATTTATTCATAAAAAAGTATTAAGTCGTTTGATGTTACTTTTGGTTTAGTCCTATTCTTTTAAAAATATATATAAATCTAAATTACTATAATAATATCATAATTACACAAACACGTCTAATCAAAAATCAATAAGTGGTTCCACTAACATTTACAAAAAAAAAGAATATTCAAATTCTTTTATTCATAACAAAAGTAATGAACCTGAACTGGTGGATCACCCCCTGGGCTATAGCAAGCATTAATATCCTGGTAATCGTTATCGGGATCAGGAATTGTAAAAAATGGGACGAGCTGCGAATAGGACGAGTTGCGACCGGACGAGTTGCGTATGGGACGATCTGCGAATGGGACGAGCTGCGAACGGGACGAGTTGAGAATGGGACGAGCTGCGAATGGGACGAGCTGCGTATGTGTGACGAGTTGCGAATGGGACGATTTGCGTCATACTCGCCACGTTATGTAGGTGCATCCGCGTCGGTTCAATATATTTGTATGAAAAACCTTTCGTAGTAGTAGGCTACGGTAGCTTTCGTTCGCTACGAAATCGTAGTGGAAATAAGATTAAATTTGCCATCTAAGTTTTCTCTGCCGCAATGGGAGCGGCTGGCTACCAATTTCTGCCTTGAAAAGGTTTCTAATTATATCGTACACCTACTATTGAAGAAGTATCTACCTATCTATATATATCTACTAGCTGACCCGGCAAACGTTGTTTTGCCTTACAAATTATAGATAGTAGCCGAATCTCAGACCTACTGAATACGCATATAAATAAACATGTGACATCGAAATTTTATATATTAGAAGAAAGATAAAAGGCTTTGTCCTGACTGACTGACTGATCATCGCACAGCCTAAACCGCTGGTAGTGGAGAGCGGTAATTTAAAGAGTGTGTTCATTTTGTGATGTCGGCATCCGATAGGATTTTTTCAAAATTCCAAAGGTTTCGGAACTTATGCGGGTGAAACCGCGGGACATAGAGAATATATCCATAATGCCTTGTACTGACTGACTGATGGATCAACGCACAGCCTAAACCGCTGATAGTGAGATCCGAAATTTGGAGTGAGTGTTCTTATATGACGTAGGTATCCGATAAGAAAGGATTTTTTGAAATTCGCGACTTCGCAGCTAGTCAATAATTAACCCTACTAAATTATTATACATACTTGCCCCCTTACTTATAAACGATGATAAACAGATGACAAGTTATGTAACGTTTGTCTCTGTCTGTCAACTTTGACATTTCATGTCACAGTAAAGGACAAACGACACATAGTTTATGCAGCTGTTAATCAGCGTTTATAAGTAAGGGGGACTGTAAAAGTCTACAGGAAAATAAAACTGAATATTTTAAGTTCACAAAGCCAACATTTTATTAAGTTCGAAAATACATTTAAATTGTTTTAGCTGTTAAAGTTAAAATAATGATTCTATTTAAGATTTTATTTGAACAGTAAGAACATAATGTAAATATTGCAGCTAATCTTATGTGAATTTATATGAAAATTCAACATCATGATATTGAACAATTTACCTACTTATTTTAAACGATGACTAACTTTATGTAACGTTTATCTTTTACTGTCACATAAAGTTTCAAAGTTAACAGACAGAGACGGATGTTACATAAAGTTAATCATCGTTTATAAGTAAGGGGGTAAATTTCTAAGTTAACTTCCGAATTTAAATAAGTATCTACTAGCCTAAAAGATTTAAATACACAGCTTTCGTTACGTATATGTTTCTATTTTACTACTGAAGAAGTTTTGTACATGCAATTTGTAAAGAAGATTATAAGAGCGTTTTAGGGTACGGTAGCGTGTTTGCTCACGCACGTGGGAGATCGATTCAAAATCCTAACGCATGCGGGAGAATTCGTATAGAAGACCCGCGTGCGTGTTTACGCATGACTCTAAAAATGCTCTAAAACCGGATCACAATACGCGTGGCGTGCGTGGTCCTCTCTCTCTTACATTGTATGAATCTGATAGAGGGATGCTCAATGCTCTTGGGATGTTACATTAGACACCTGGCCTGTAATGGACATATCACGTGTGTGCGTGACGTGTACCCGCATGGTGTGACCCGGCCTTATGAGTACACTTACGTACAAAATATATAAAAACAAACGTTGATGAGTTTTATTTAAACTAATATGGCAATAATTATGGCAACTTGGTAAATGTCGGATTAAAGCTTTTCGAATTTGTTCAGTTAAAGATCTGGGGGCCTACAAGCTATGGACGATCGATCGATCGATAATGTTCTACCGCAGTATTAAAAAAAAAGAAAACTTCGAACGTCTGAATTTAAAAACCTCTTTAGATTAATTTAATTATCGATCGATGTTCGTTTGTAAAAGCTAGAAGGCCTCCTGTCCTTTCCAGAATTGTTTTTTTCTATATCTTTGTGAAGAATTATACCTACGCTTGTTAATTTCATGCATTTACAACGAGTGTAATTTTGAAAAAAAATAAAAAATTATTAAAGTCAAATGGAAAACTTTTCTTGGTACTTTATTTACCGTGTGTTAATTTAAAACGCGTCTTATTATTTTATTATCTTAACTCGACGTTTTGACTACGTTGCTATAATAGCCATGGTCATGGATAGACTGTACTCCAGTCTGAGACGCCTCGTGACCACAGCTGTTGTAACGAAGTCAAAAGATCACAGTAAGTAAGAAAATTATAAAATACGACATAAAGATAAGACCCGGGAAATGATACCTAAGCGATCATTAAATTGCTACTTTTGAAATTGTAAATAAAAATAATTGGGCTAGTTTTCTAAATGATTTAAATTAAAGCACAAAGCCACTAAGAAAAAGTATTATTATGTTATGTTTACAAAGTGTAAAACAATAGATATTGTAAAGTATGAGAAATTGGAAAATAGTTCAATAGGAACCTTTAACTTCAGTTTCAGATCTTAAAGTAATCTAAACATGTTTATCACAATAAGGAAATACTGCTTTTGAAAAAATGCTTTCAAAGATACCCGGCGGGACTCAAACCAGGGACTACTTGTAATCGGGTAAGCCTCCCGCCAAACCGAAATTAAAAGTCTATCTCACACGATGACACTTACAATGCAACTTAACCTAAAAAAGCCCACACTATAGCACACATAAAGAAATACATGCATGTGTGCTGTAGGTGTGGTCTGCTTAGGTAAACTGTCGGTGTAAGTGTCCGTCGCGTATTTTGACTTTAAGAAAGCACCTCGTGTTCTTGCGAGTAAGGCCTCGTATCGACATCGCCGCCCGCCGGGTACTAATTTTATCGAAAATATTTCTCCAAAAGCAACATCTTAAAGTGATTTAAACTTTAAAAATACTTTAATAAATTGTATGGCAACATTTGATTGTTTAAGTACCCAATAGGAGAATACTGTTAAAGATGTGTGTACCTATATTACGACTTATAAAACAGATTATAAAAACTAAGCTCATATTCCATACACGGCTAAGGAACATTTAATTTTACTACGTATGTTTATAATTATTTATTACAAAATTATAGTATACTTCTAGAAACCAGTCACGGAGAGTTCATAAAATAAATATTAAAGCATTATGTTACATAGATACAGGAAGAAGTAGAGATGAAGAGAGAGAATAAGTTAGATCTAAGTAAATTTACGTCAATTCATAAATAGTAGAACCCTAGCTTAAATAACAATAAATAAAATCTTAAGGCACATTTTTAGGTACCAAGATCACAATTTCATCATTTTTTTTTCAACTTTTGTAGATAAAAGGATTAGAGCCATGGAATGTCTAGTTTCAGCTACAGGCAAATTGTAGAAATGTGAATACTGATAAAACATACATCAGAGAAACTCTATCTTAGCAAGACGCTAGACGATCCCTTAGATTCACTAAAGAAATTGTTAATACCTAATTATAATTTATACAGAATAAGCGCATACAATTAAGTATTTCTGCATTGTGCAGAATAACAATACCGACAGAATGTACAAATATAATAAGTGTTATTTAAGTAAATACATCATATGCAATAAAAATGCATAAATGGTCCTTAAAACTACTTAATAAATAAATTATTAATATCGTTACGTAAATATAATAATAGACATTAATCGTAGGCGTTTGTCGAAATTACGTACATACAATAGAAAATATAAGGTGCGTATTTACATTTTGAATAGTTCGACACGTTCACTCTATGTACACTTTCCTTTATTTATTTACAAGATGTCGTATTACGCGTCCCGCGCGCGGTGTAACCTACGTCTTCTTATTCGAAGTATTGTCAATAGCACAGTCACTGGGTCGGGGTACTTCGGAGTACCAATACTTAGTCTTCTAGCGATACCTATACGTGGTGGGTAATAAAAAGTCGCCTACAGCGTACAGCATGTTAGCATACCAGTGTACGCCTTGCGAACTTTCACTTCTGCCGCTCCATGAAGACATCCACCGAAGCGGAGCCATCGCCGCGTGCGCCAACGAGTGGCTATTCACCATGGCGTAGCATGATGCTAACGCGTCGTCCACTATTATAGTCCCCGCTTTTGTCAGCGGCGCGTAAACTCCGCGTCTAGACGCGTAGGTTTTCCTGACGACTCTTGAAGGGCGCATAACACCCGCCGGCCCTCGCGTCAGCAGGACGTCACCGACCTCGACGTTGGAAGCGAATGACTCCCGCCAGCCGTCTGCTGACGCCAGCAGCAGCAGGTGAGATGGAGTCACCGTTACAGTAACCCCGTTTTCAGCAGTCACTTCAACGAAACGCCTCGTCGCGTTCGGATCGCGATCGATAAATGTCACCACCTGGAAATAATAATTGGACGTGTAAAGCAAAACTTATTTTGTTGAGATATAAGAAACATATTTTTAAATCGTTTATAGGCCAACGATTGAGTTATGTAATACTGTGGTTTGACCACGTCATCATTATCAATTCATTGGGTACTCATCCATCGCCAGATAGTGATGAGTTGATAACGTATACTAAAATGTAGCATTCTCAATTAAAGTTCAGTAACAACTTAGGTATTTATCACGAGTAAACGGGAGACGCTAATTAAAATAATTTCGACGTGACTTAGGATAGTAGGTTATGCATAGGTCGATCTTCCTTCAAAGACTATATACCTAATACCTAGTAGCTAAATATTATTCGCCAATAACAACACAAAATTAACCTACCTCTGAATAAATTAATTTTCCGGTGCTATCAGCCGCAAGCACCATGTCACCATTTTGAACGGAGTCGATTTTACGCGAACCATTCTCCGTATATACCATAGACCCAGAAGGGAAGCACCCAGCGCCTGTTCCCACCGACGATTCTGAAATAATAAAATAAAAATAAAATTAGTAATTAAATAAATTCTATAGAAATACCGAGGTAGTAGATACCTGCTCTATACATAACATAATGTGTCTACGATAAAAACGGTCTCATATAATATTTAATTAAATATTGATAGGCTATAAAGTGCATCAGGTAAAGTTATTCGACATGGAGAATCATCCATAAAAATATTAAACCTGAATAACATACATCAAAAGGCCATCGCTTGCGTGCCGTTCCTACATAAGATCCTAAAGCAATAAAATAAAATTGAGAACATAAAATCGTGCAAGGGACGATAGTAAATTAGCTCGGAGCAGTCATATCCCTTTAAGGAATAACAAGATTTCTCTACGCCGTAATTAAAATCCGATAAGATACGAAACAAAAGGGATCGCGGTCCCTCGAAGGGTTATCGGCAGCGGGCACCACGGAACGTCTTGCGAAACGCCTCGCACAAACGGGGATTGCAACCGCATAAGATGCATTATCTCACCTTCAATAGTTCTACCTTGAACACACTTTTTATACAAATAAAAGATTTCAACGAAACCAAATCATAAGCTTTTACAAAAACTTTTTAAGCGTTAGATAAACTAATTCAATCCTTTTTGTCAAATCTCTGTTTTCTTTGTTCTCTTACAGCAAAAACTTTTAACCAAATTAAACATGAATTCGAGAACCGATTCTTTCGAACTCTGTTTGTTTATTATCTAATAGTATTTATTTAAATCCTTATCCCGCTTAAACTGTACCCGTGTTAATCTTTATAGATTTCGGAGACAAAAGTTTACGTGCAATGGGCTAGTATCCAGAAGATATAGACAGACAGACAGAGCCTTATTTAAGCCGAAGACTTGTGAGAACAGGTAGTCGAATATATTTCTTACGTTTTTCAACCTTAAATTTAACTAATAGTAATATTTATTGACGACCTCTGTGGCGCGTCGGGGGAAGGTCCGACTGCAATGCAGAAGGTTGCGGGTACGATTGCCGCCGGGTGCAAGTGTTTATGCTTAAAAATAAATATTTGTGTCTGGTCTGGGTGTTTTCTATGTATCATATGTATGTATTTACAAAATAAAACTATAATATGTAGTATATCCGTTGTCTAGTACCCATAGCACAAGCCTAGTACTTAGTTTGGGGCTAGATTGTGCTGTGTGTAAAGTTGTGGAATATTTATTTATGCGTGTAATTTAATAACTGTTGGAAGAAAGTAAATCTACAACCGCTGCCGACTTGTATTTCATACTTCTTCTCAATTACTGTGGGTGGTGGAATTACATGCGCAAATGAACATTACAAATAGTATTATCATGGAGCCCTTTGAATGTTTTGCGCGAGCTTGTTAAATTTTGATCTCTTGTGTAACCGACCGACAAATTCTTGCAGCTTCGTCCATTGAAGGGCCCCGATGGGTCCCGTCCTGTCCCACTTATATCGGATTACACAATAACCAATACAAATTAGATTTTGCCTCAAAGTCAAACGCTTTCCGTCAACATTTTGTTTGTTGTTCTCTGAACGTATTACACGAGTCGTTAAATTGCTTTGCTATTAAATTTTGCTATTATATAACCAATAATAATTTACGAATGTTACATTGAATCTTCAAAGGAAGTCAAAGTGCCTATGTAGTACGTAAATACCTACTCCGGTCGCGTAATTAGAAATGATTGATACTTATACTAACAAACAATTTTGAAATACCTACCAAATATTCGCTTAAGTTGAATAGATACTTCTAAAGCAGACATTTTAAAAATCTGTATGAATTATATAAAACAATTTCTAAATAATGTAAAGGTATGGCAATATATATATTGTATAGGATTTGTAGGTGTATCCAAAAAAATAGACTTTTAACTAACATGGTCATTAGCCCCTCAAGGTTCGAGAAATTATAGAATAATACTTAAAAAAGGATTTTTTTTTAAATAAGGACACCTTACCATGTTTAATGTTAAGGTAATTAAAAATATGTTAACTATCACGTTTTTGAATAATTTTAGTATCTACCTACCTACGTGGTAAAAATAATTAAATTAGATAGTTGTAGTCTACTAACACTAATATCGTCCGTGCTAAAATAATGGACCAAGTTATTTAAAATAATATGGAAAAGTCGAGCTCCACGGAAACAATACACCTACATCAAACACAGCAAACATCAATTGTCAAACATTCATTTCTAAGACACCTAATTCCCCACAAAACTATTAGGAAGCATTTAGATCAAACAATGTAGTATTTGACAGTGACGTAAGTGAACATTAGGCTGAAGATGCGGCGATAAGAGGTCGCGGGCGCAGACGCGGAGCGAGGGCGGTGGGGGCAGCGCTCGCGCAGCCGAGTGGCCGCGGAGACTCCGCCCCGTGAGGACCACCGGGAGAGCTAGGCGTTCCATCCACCGCCGCACCATCTCTTTATAGGCACCCAGTGCCACTACTCTTTTAATAAATCATTGAAACTCTTTAACTGCCCCCTACACCTATATCTGCTGCAGTAACTAACACCTATTATTTCCTATGGTTTGGTACACATAATGGGGTGTTTTATCTGTCTGAGGGATTAAATATTTTAATACCTCGTTTTAGAGCAGTTCCTTGTCAGATTTTAAAAAAATAAACGCGATTAGAAAACGTTTTAGATAATTTCAGGGGTTTATTTGATTTTAATTTTAATTTATTTTATTGTGTACTAAGGTATCTATATTCTTTGGTAGGGTATTAATTGTTAGTAGCAATGAAGTTACTGATATACTAAGTAATAGATTAAATATCGCCATACTGTTTCAGTCACTTTGATACTGTACCTAATAAGCAATTTAAATATCTACGAACTTTAAAAAGTTTAAAGTTTGCAAGATTTTAAACTTTAAAATTCTATTTTAATTGAAAACAATGCGATCAAACTGTTTAATGTAAAATCTTTGGGATGTGACTAATTACTATTAACCCTAACTACAATAATGTGTTTTATCTAATATAATACCTAGGTATGTATTACTAAATCGGAAATCACTCAAATTCCGAACAATCATGATAGGTAACCTACTTAAATTCCGACTAATAGGTATTTTAAATCCGACAATGTGTTTGTCAGTTTGGCCGCTAATTCGTAATATGAAATCTATAACGTGTAGAGAACGTTACCGCGAAACGCCGCTAGTATGTAGATATTTTATAATTTAAAAGGCATCGACCGAAGCATGTTCTGACAATGAAAGGTCATCTTGCTCGCATCGTATCAGATCGCCAGAACTGTATCTGATTAAATCGCACTCGCTGTGCCTATGGTTTCACGTGCCTACCTAATTCTCGATCCCGTGGGAATATCTTGATAATAAAAAATAGCCAAAATACGCCGAATATTATCAGTCATCTGAAAATATCTACGCGTGTAAATTTAAGGGATACAACATCAAAATCGTAATATCATAATTGGTGCAGAATGTTTGTATATTAATAAATAAGTATGGGTAAAGATTGTTACTATTTCGTACCTTTTTTTTTTTTTTTTCTAATTAAAATAAGAATAAAAAATAAAAAGCTAGATGCATAGTCATGACAGATATAAGTTTTATGGCATAAACATATTTGCTCTAATGTCTTTATACAGGGAGGAAAATTTAAACTACGTTTGTATGGAGAAAGAGAATGGAGACTATCCTCTTAACAGAAGACTGTATGTATAGGTACAACACAAGAAATTGAACAAAACACAAATGGGTAGCTGTGTAGGTAGGTAGGTACATAAAGTAAAAACAAAGCTTGCAAAACAAGTTGCACAAATGGGCGGTCTCATCGCTATAAGCTATGTGTTCCAGGCAACCTTTGGATTGATACACATAGGTACATACCGAGGTATACGTAGCGAACAGATAAGCTAATTTCTATTTTGATATTTCCATGAGATTGTGACGTGAGTAAGACTGCGGGGCGCAACTAATATGAATATAATTATGAATCATGCGCCCGCGCCGGCCATTGCGCCGGACCAAGCTTAGGTAGATACAAGAAAAAACGTAAAAATAAACATCGTTAGTTCTGTCTGCAATACCTAGCTTCATAGGGAGCTATTTATAAATTCTTTTGATCTGAAATTCAAGGCTAAAACTATTCCATGGTTTTCTTGTTTATAGTATGAAAAAATAAATACTAGTTTGCTATAACTGGTTTGCCTAAATTTTGAATAAAAAATGTATTTATCAAAAATGACTTAATTTAAAGCATTTAACGTTGTTTATTTAAAGTAATATTCCTTATAAAAGAATTATGACTTAATTTTAAAAAATCTAATCTAGATTTTTTTTAAGGAAAAATACCTACGCTTTCAAAAAAAAAACACTCGGCGAGACTTGAACTCGCGTCTTTGGGTCTGTACCGCAACGTCTTCTTTATCTACTGCCTTGAGCAATAAAAACAAATTAAGAAATATTTCAAAAACCTATTTAAAATTGTTGCAAAGACTAAAGTACAAAAACCCATTGAACGCCTGATATTCTTCATTTCAACCACTTTTCCCATACCTATCTAGACTTGAGAACGCTTGCGCTTGTAAAACCACACCTACTAAGTATAGTACACATTTATGTATGTGTTAAATTCTCATACACATGTACTTCGTTTTTAATTGTAGACTATGAGTTGACACATCTTTCTGAAAAAAAACGTCAAATACAAAGAAACAAAACGTCAGATCGTAATCTGAAATTAAAAAACGAAGTATAGGTACCTACTGAGAAATTGAAGTTAAAGTTATGAGTTTCATGATATATCGATTCGGAAAAGTATCAAGCGAGGATAATAGCAAGATCTAAAGGCATCATAAACAGGGTATTGAAATTCTTAAGCACAGAACACACTATAATGTTCAACACTTGTATTTATAGACTACTTAAGTATAATAATTACTTTGGATAAGTAGGTACCTAATGCATTTGTCTTGCCCTTGTTAGTGAATTTTTACGTCAGCTAAATAGAGAAACAGCCAAAGTATTCGTAAATTTAAATTCTGGTGTTTGTGAGTTCGGGGGGTGTACAGTTATAGTTTCGAAACGTCTTGTTACACAGCGGCAGCGGTAGCCTCTTCATGCTACATGTGTATTTGATAGATAGATAGATTAACGTCTTATTGTACCAAAAACACATTTAACAGCACAATAAACAAAGAAAAACTTAAAAGTACCACTATGTCCCACAATACCACCTATGTCCCAAAGTCTTATCTATCTCTATATGAACATTCATAAAAATTGGTTCAACGGTTTAGGTGTGAAAGCGTAACAGACAGACAGACAGACATACAGATATACATACAGACATATAGATATTAGTATAGATATTGTGTTCTACTAAGTTTTATCTGAGTACCAGTTGTTCACTGAATCAAACATAAAGGGAGGAACTCACGGCTGAATGGACTTTTAAAATATGGAACGTGATAGCGGTAACGTAGCGGTGTTGACACTCAATTGTTTTACGGTGTTGGCGGACAAATGGTTTAAAATTTGTAATAGGCTAAAAACTATGTGTCTTCTTAATTCGTCTATATTGATAAATTGTTTTTCTTTATCTACAACGGCTGTTATTAGAATTTTCGGTGTAAAAACATTAAAAAAATTATACCAAAACATAAAAATTGCAGGACATCGCCACCTTGCCCAAAGCTAAGCTAGGTTTGTACTATGGGTACTAGACAACCGATATATTATTAGGTAGGTTAGGTACACATTATAATTTTGAAAACTTAAACTCTTTAAACTTTAACTAGTTACATATGAAATTAAAAATGTATTAATTATTAAAGAGAATATGACCTTTGAAACTGATCATTACATACATTTTTGTCACTGTCATACATTATTGTGTGCATGGGAACGGAGCGGGACCCCGCCGCAACCTTCCGGGATGTGGCGTCTCGAGTGTCGGGAGGCTTTCGCATGCATACCCCGAAGGCACTCGACCGAGCAACATCGTTCATTCGCGCTTCTATCCTCACCTTTACTCCAACACTGATTTCCGTTACATTTACTATATTTTGATATTATATTTTTAAAGGGTTTATATTCTACACTAGGATAAGGGAATTTTTATAATTTAATTAAAATGTTAATAATCCAATTATAATTTAAAATTGTAACTAATAACATTTGTACACCCGTTAGGGATAAACATAGCTGTACATACGACATTAATGTAACACCTTATTTATTTTTACCTATGTTTACAAATAAAGATTGATTGAACGTAGGTATATAAACACTTTGAAAAATAAAATAGTTTTTGAACACTAAATTATTCGAATTTTCTTCGTTTTTAAAGGTCTCGAAACGTTGAGTGTTGAAACAATGCTAAAAGTAATAAACACCACGCGATTAAAACCGAAAAATGTCTTTATTTTCACTAAATAATTAATTAAGAATTCGGCATTTTCTATGGACGTACCACGGTCCGAAGGCATGGGACATTCGACATAGGCTCCCGTGGCGTTTTACTACCTAGTCCCTCTAAGAGGAAACCCTTCTATAGTGGGACAAATTAGCGGCCTAACAAAAATAAATTATAAATGCCTAACTAAACGTAATGAAATATTCTAAGCAAATTATTACCGATTTAATTGAATAGTTTTGTAAAAGTAAAATTGTTTATTCAATGGATTCTCCATTGTGCAGAATATATGTTTTATATCTTTGCCTTTACTTACTTAAATGAAAACGTCATTTTAAATTTAATTATTTTAGTAGTTGCTACAAAAAATTTTGAGACTTGGGACTACTTTCGACTCAGTGAATCGTGACCTGCCCCGGTCACATGCGGTCACGCCCCATTTACTGCATACCTCGACAGTGTAAAACCACCTTAGCTGCCCATCGTATTGTTTCTGTTCTAAGAACTACTCGTTATAATACTTTTCAACTCATAGTTGACAGAACAAATACTGTCTAATAGGTATACTCTATGTAGGAAGCTGTCTGCATTTTAAAACTTCCTTTTTGATTTATTAGTTACGGTTTCACCCGCGTAAGTCCCGTTCCCGTGAAATTATCGGCTTCAAAATTACCCTATGTAACTTCCTGATAAAGTAGCTTTCTATTTGTAAAAGAATTTTTGAAATCAGTCCTATAGTTTCGGAGATGACCCCCATTTTACATACAAACATACACGTTACCAACGTGGTTTTACCTGCGTAACTCTCGATCCCAGGGAGAATTTCCGGACAAAAAGTAGGCTATGTGATCCAGGTCTTGAGTTATCTACATACCGAGTTTCATAGTACTCATAGGACTCAGTAGCTTGTACGTGAAGAAGTAACAAACATATTCGATTACTTATCTACACACAAACTTTCAAATTTATAATATTAAAGGATCTTTTTTTTTAGGTTTGTTTGTCTGTCTGTATGTTGTGTTTAGATTTTAGACCCTAAATTAATAATCAGATTCAAATGCGATTTCTTTTTATCTGATAGCTAAAGCTCTCAGTAGTTTTTTTTTTACTACAGATTCCGTAAACGAAAAAATCGTTTTTTTTTTTAATTACCTAAATAAAAACGTAGCAAATTAACGCCATGTTCCTACCGCTAAAGAGCTGGCTCTTTCGACTATTTTAGCGCTATGAAAACGATCATTGTATGTTTTTTCAAAGCGCAAAAGTATTAAAAAAGTATTTTTCTTTGGCAGACAGTACGCGTCTTAACGTATCCACTAAAAAGCCCAACACTTTACCCCCAGAAAACTGAGAAAACATCTGTATTTCAACAAACTATGATTGTCTTGTAATTTATTAGCAATCCGACACCACAATCCGAAGCTTCCCACGGTCATGACACTGGATACCGTGTAAGTAGGCGTATATCAAAGTAAACATCGTCAAATCAACGGAAGAATGGGTCTCCAGTGAAAGTTGTTCATAGTCGCCGTTACGTAAGGTTTAGAACAAAATCATGTTTAACCTTAACCTTGTTAGTTGTTTGATTGTTTCTAAAATATATTTAGACTAGCTGAGTCCCGCGGTTTCATTCGCGTAAGTCTTGATCCTGTGAGAATATCGAGATTACAGCCTGAGTGAATGTAGCTTTCTAAAGGTGATGTTTTTTCGATCGGTCCAGTAGTTTTTGAGTTTATTCATTACTAACATACACACACACATACACAAATTCAAATCTTTCCTCTTTATAATATTGGTGTAGATGTAGATTTGAGAAGTGCTACAAAATGTCGTTTTTTTTGTAAACAGTTGAATGACTAAAACAAATGAAAGGCGCAATAATTCCTACAAATATTATAAACGCGGAAGTTTGCAAGTATGTATGTACGTCTGTTACTCTCCTGACTTTGTTACTCTTTCACGTTAAAACTACTGAACCGATTTCGATGAAACTTAGAATATAGATAGCTGAAGATCTAGAATAACACATAGAGTACTTTTTATCTCGATATTCCCGCGGGATCGGGAGTACCGCGGGTGAAACCGCGGGGCTCGTCAAGTTATATATAAAAAACATCAACGCGCTCTACAATAACTTTAGTGCCAAAATGTTGAACTTCATAAAATGTTGAATTCCCAAAATGTAATAATCTCAAAATGTTGATACACTTAGAAAAATATCGTGTTAAAAACTTGAAAATTTCAAGTCAAAAAAGACGTGAACGGCTTTCCTTAGCTAAGGCTTCTTGTAGTCGCGCTGGCTGTTCATTCAAGTTCATTGCAACGAACTATTTAGTAATTATGCATATTCTATGACAGGTACAATGATTATGCCAACACTGGTTACGTATGATTATCGAAATTAGTCATTGAATTCATAAAGATCGTGTTTGGTGTCGATTCTAAATAATTTATGAGATTTTTATCATTATTGCGAAGTTTACTTAAGTCGTTTATCTAAGAGGATTTTATACAATCTACCAAAGTTATAAATAACCTAAAATGTTTAAGTTTTTGAATTTAATAGGTAAACATTTGACTAAATGGTTAGTCGTGATGTGGTCCGAGTTATAGCACGCTCAGCTGAAAGATGCTTTTCCCTCATGTTTTCATGATTATGAGTGAAGTAAAGATAGCAAAAAGGCTGGCTGCAAGAAGCACTGATGCATACAGCATTGGCTTACGAACCGGTATAGGGAGAGGTCAGTTTGGCCACACTAACCCATTGGGAGGTAACAATGGGAGGCTGAATAGTTATTGTTCTTTTTATATATTTTTGACCATTATTTCAGAATAAATCACGAAATTGTAAGTTACAATAAACGTGGTGTTTCCGACCTTGACCAGTCAGGGGACTCTGGCCGCACTGTATACCTACACACGCCACATTAATTATTTATAAGATCCAAATTAATACTAAAAAGCCTGATGCTACAAAACGCCGGAATAAATGAATAAACATCGAAACAAATTGCCTGCGACCGATCTCAAACAATCCGCTGCATACACTGAAATGAAACTATACACGCACGCTGGATTTGGAATACCATGGCACAAAGATCCAATGTCATTTTGTATGGGATACCATAACAAATGACATTGGATCTTTGTGCCGATTTGATAAGTGCCATGTTGCGCAGATGTCGCGTGTTTTCTATTAGTTCCACGGACGGCCACCATCACTTTCAAAAGAAAATGCGCGACAAAAGCGCAACATGGCGCAGATCAAATAGGCACAAAATTCAGTGCGCGATGACCTGTCCAGCGACTTGTACCATGGAGGTCAGTGGCTGCATATCACTGGCTCACATTGTGAAACAATGACTGCCCTTTTACGTTTTTTGAACCTTATTTTATTTTGTTATGACCAATTTAAAGAGTTTGAAGTAAAATATTGCGACAAATTTTATTTTACACACTTTGAGATGGTACACTTTGGTATTTCTTGAAAATATGTTTTAGGAAAATATGAATTTTAGATATGTAACTTGTTTTTTCTTTTTCAATTTCTTTTATTTTAGATTTTATTTAGGTATATTTTATTTTTTTTCAAAAACTCACACTTGGGAAATATGATCACTTAGGAAGCGGTCTAAGTCGCATGTTCGAATCTTGCCGAGTACGAATTTATGCAAGCATTTTTCAAATACAATATTTCTTGATACAAAGTTGAGAAAAGTTTTATTCCGTGCAAAAAATTTGGAAATCGTTTTACGAGACAATTAATTTTAAATTACATGGTACTTTTTCACTCATTTGCTACACGTGCATGGAATTTTAATGAGCGCACAGAATGCTGTAAGTCTCCCGTTGGCTTAGTGTTTCGCGTTCACATTCTCTCTTTGTTTTCAAGTATAATCTGTACTGTAGATATTTATTTCATTAAATAAACTCGTTCCTAATTTTTAACTTTAAAGGATTTTTGGATTCTTTCGTGTCTTACTTTTAACTCAAACTCAAAAATATGTTTACACAATAAGATATTCACAAATCATTTAAATCGTCAATAATCTAGTGTGTCTTCGGAACGCGACCTCCAATGAGAAGAAGAAGCAAGAAACTCGTGGTTTTTTTTGCAGTTGTCATGTAATTCACATTGTCGCATATTTAGAATTACAGTAGAACCAGAGCAACAATCTACACTATAATAATCCTTACTAACATTATAAGCGGAAAGATAATTTGTCTGTTTAATATTACCGTTCTATTTGTCTTTTAACTCGGCTCAGTTCAACATTTTATTCTATATTTTTGTTCATTAAGAAAATTAGATAAACTTTCAAATTTAAATCCATAACGTAGATTATAAACGTCCCCATCTTTAAACCACTTAAGGGTTCATCTGCAAAATTAATTGTAACTATAAGGCCGCGTCGGAATGCCTCCATAATATTATCTAAAAGCACACGCATACATATAAATGTACGGCTCTCTCATCGTTATGCCTTATACACATATATAGATATAAGTAGCCATTGAATCACCGGTGTAATTATAGAAGTGGGGGATTGGCTGCGATGCGGCCGCGAGCGAATGAGACGACCGCATTTTTCCACAGAAGTGGAACAGAGAAGGATGCTAACAAGAGGCTCGTTCGTCCGTTTGATCGACACCGCCGGGGCGAAGGCGCGGGCGCGGGAAGCTGTCTGAGATGCATTCTTCTTGTAAAGTTCAACTATATATTTGGCCCGTCCCGTAGCCTGTCGACCATTTTACAGTTATGTACCCAGACCCGATAATAACCACATGAAATTTTCCCGCACACTTCGATTACTGTTTTGCTTATCATGTGATTTTGGAACTGGAAAATCCGGTCGGTTTAAACCGAAGTGTATATAAGTTGTAGTGTAAATAGGTACACTGTACACATCCGGAACAATAACTTTGCTAATTCGCGTTATTCCTCTGAGAAACCACATGTTGACAATGTGTGTAAATCTATACTAATATTATAAAGTGGAAGAGTTTGTTTCTTTGTTTAAACGCGCTAATCTCAGGAACCGCTAGTCCGATTTGAAAAATTCTATCAGTGTTGGATAGTCCATTTATTGAGGAGGGCTATAGGCTACTTTTGATCCCGATATTCCCACGGGATCGGGAATTACGCGGGTGAAACCGCGGGACGCAGCTAGTACTAAATAACGAGAGACGACGTATTCGTACAAAAGACATCAACGCGTTCGCGTGCGCTACGAGATATAGCGTCCTTACAAGCACGTGTTTTTGCTACATTTCCCAAATCAAGATACCTACTTCGCTACCTACGCATTAATATTCAGTTTTTATTAGATAAAGCTATTAACTACTTTGTATTCTTGTTGCAATTTTATTACTCTACTTAATTTGATATCCATCTTATACCTACCTACCATATTTTAAATTAATTTCTTTTCGGCCACGTTTTTTGTATTGCGAAATAAGAAGTCTATATTGTTTACTAACACTGTTATTAGAAAACGAAGCGTTAGCCTTGGTTAATCGTTAGATTCTAACCATTTACTGAAAGTTTCCAAAAGACCAAAACCATTTTTTTCTTTTAAGTTAAGTTTATTTTACAAGGAGAAATGCATCATCAAAAACTCTTCCGTGACAGGATTCGAACCTGTTCCCCTCGCTTGCCTGGCGACCCACGTGACACCGTGAATTAACGATAATGCTTCCTCTCTGTTTCCAACCTTATAAAAAATCTAAATCAAAGTACGTTTATTCATTCGGATATTAGCAAGATGTCTCTTAGAAATGTCAGTTATTATATCTAATCTACTGTGTCTTCGGAACGCGACCTCCAATAAGAAGAAGACACAAGAAACTCATGAGCTTACTATGTCCACAATACGTAATAATAAGAAAAATATTAGTACCTGTTTTAACAGAGCAGTGTATGTAGGAGCGGCTCTCATAGAACACCCAATCGAAGCCTGCTTCGACCGCCAGTCGGGCCAGCATGCCGTATTTGCTGCGGTCCTTGTCGCTGGTGGTGAGATCCACGGCTCGTCCCTCGTAGTGGAGCGAGTTCTCCAAGTGAGAGTTCTCTTCGTCCCAGCCCTCGATGACCCGTAACCTCACGCCCGGCCACTGGTTCATCACGCTGATCGCGAGCGTGTTTAGCTTCTCTTTACATCTCTGGAAAGTATAAGGTAGTCTTTACATTTCAAAGTTATAACCATAAGCACAAATGTTGGTAGGTAAGTTTGTAAAGTTAAACAATACTCTTAACTGATTGAAAGAGGATGGTAAGTACATCTGTTTTAATTCAAAGTAAATGTATTTCTAAATATAACTATACCAAACAGTATACCATCTTAATTCACTAAATCAATTAAAATTAAAAATCCAAAAATGAGTCCCTAGGTATGGTACTCAAAAGCCTGGCTGCATTGCCCCTTTGGATAGCAATACCTATTCGTTGGCCAAAGTAGCCGCCAACCCTTTGGTCACCAGAGGCTAATACTAATAATTTTGAAACATTTTTAAAGAGGATAATACACCTAACTAAATGTCTTTACATATAACATTCAAAGTGAACTGATTGACTTATTGGCTGAACTAAACTATCGATGCAAAACCTAAACTGCTAGTCGTAGGGACATGACATTTGGCAGGTTTTTTCGGAAGTCGGAAGGAAGGGAAGGAAGGGATTGGGAATTACGTAGGCGTAACTGCGGAATGCTGCTAGTTCTTTAATAATGATTGTCCGAAGCTGTAGGCGTACGTTAATTTCCCAAATTTAACACTTCTAACCGAAAAAAAGGTAGGTATAACTTCGTAGCGACAAAGATATTCAGTGATGAAATTATATTAGGTCATAGCGGAGGAAAAAGCACATTAAATTTCATTCTCATCTTTCTGTATAGTAAGTAGCATCCTAATATTCAATGACAGAGTTCGTTAAGCAAATTACAAAGAAACAATCTGTATCTATACACTTAAAACACATGCGCTGTGAACCTTTCTGTTTGCTCCTACTATAGAACTACCAATGTGCTAACAAATTGACAAACGTTGCCGCTCCAGAGTCGGCCTACACAGGATGTCGGCCGTTTTGTCGTCAAAAATAAATCAAATTAAAACACATCACATAAAAGGATCGACACAATTTTGTTTGTAAAATATGTCCGCCGGATGAATAAAGAAAATGTCAAAATATTTATAAAGAAATGCGGACAATGTGCCGCCCTGCGTGGCCCCTTTGTAGTGCGATGTCAACTCAGTCTATGCAGATTTAAAAAAAAAGTTAAGATTGACGTAACGAATTGGAACTACGAGGCCGGCCGGGCGCCCCGCTTAGTCAAGTATTTGCTACATTCAACAACAGATACTTTAGAGTACCGTACATAATTATTTCTTCGAATATTCCAACCACCTAATAAAGAGTTTCTAGAATAGTGACGTGTTTGCCTTCGATGCTTTTCTTTGTTTTTGATACGGCCAAGATCCGATACGTCCCGGTCTTTTCATCGGACATTGAAACGCGTATATCGTTAGGTTGCATGTCGAAACGCAACAATCAATTGTCTGGAAAACAGTGTTGTAAGACAGATTATTTTGTAGAATAAACAGGATAACATGAAACACCTTGCAAGGTGGTGTGGTGAGCAAGAAACGTGGGGATTGGTAGCGGGGTACGGGGACCGGCGGAGACGCTCAGGAAGCTCAATATTTGCTTCTCCGTAAGACGTCTCGGTCCGCACTAAAACAATCGAATGCTAAATGATTGTTCAAACAGTGGCTGCATTTAAACGTGGGAATACATGCATCGGTGGCGCAATTAAATATCTCGCACCCATTAGAACGCATACAAGCTTCGTTTCCAACCCTGCAACAAATCTAAACTCTTAAGAGGATAGTCTCCATTCTCATTCTCCATACAAACGTAGATTAAATTTTCCTCCCTGGATAAAGACATTAGAGCAAATATGTTTATGCCATAAAACTTATATGTGTCATGCATGACTATGCATCTACATTTTAATTTTATTATTTTTTAATTTTTTATTATTATTTTAATTAGAAAATAAAAAATAAAAAAAGAGAAAAAGAATGGAGACTACCCTCTTAAGACGAATCGACTATTCTATTTATTGTAAATCGTTTTACAAATTTGTCATAAAGAATAAAATGACAGTAAGTAATAGAAAATTCATTTTATTCGATAGTTCAATCGTATTTCAATCGATAAATAAACTATTTAAACGGACAATGAGTCTATGGGCGACGTCGCAGGTTATTATAAATTCATTATGCATATTTTTAGTAAACAAGCTGTCGATCACAATAGTCAAACGCAGCGGGACGTGTCTTGCCTCCGACACTTGGCTCCCATGCCTAGACGCAGCCTAATATCAAGATTATCATCCATAACTACTCGCATTGTCATCGAAGACGATACTCGCCATAGTCTTCGTAAAACAACTTTCAATGAAAACCGAGCACTAAACAAGTTTTTGTCAATACGGCGATTTGCGTAAATGTATATTTGCAAATTATCAAATTACACCACATCAAAAGCTCATATTCAATTATACTGATTAACAAAAAAATATAACAAGCATAACGGATACCTAAGGTCAAGTTTTGATACGAAACGCCGAGCTACCTGAACCGGTGGCGGTGGTGAACGTAGTATGTAGGTACTTGCGAACGCATTATGAAGGCCGGCAGATCAAGATCGTCCAAAACGAATAAAAACTAAAAGAATCATGAGACTGAAACCGCTGTTTCGCTGTAACTTAATCGAATACCAATGCGGAAAACGTCTAAACATGAGTCTACTTTGGGCTGACAGAGCTCGTATTCGATTCGCCACCGGGTCCGGAGTTTGTCTAGCCGCCAATTTATTACCACCTCCCTCGGCGACTTTAACAATATATTAGGATAATTAAATGGCTCTTTACATTCCTTAACACATGTTTTTTTATATTGAAGGTTTGAAGTCGAAACACACCGACCAATGCTGACTGGTTTTTGATGTTCCATTTTTTGTCTTTTTGTGGAAACCACAACAAATAGTTTAAGGGTTTTTTTGTGATGCCGACTCGAAGACGGTCCGTTTTGTTAACGCAAACCCACAGCCTCTACCTCGAGTTAGGAACGTATGTTGCGGGTTGCGCCCGCGCCGGCCGTAGAGTGTGGGAGTTGGCAACAAATACCTACATGTTACTGACTCAAATTGTTGGTTTACTAAATAAACCCAATCGAGTCCATTATTTAAATTTAAAATCAATTCAAAACACAATCGCAAAGAATTGTAAGATAATCGATGATTTTATAGCTCGTTTTATACTGAACAAGGACGTTGTATTGATTTCAAATATTACAATATTGAAATTTAAAGGCATATTTTGTTTAAAATAAGGGTATGTTTAAGTTCAGCGACAGTTATAACAGCACGAAGAAATACTTTAACTGAAATAAGATCACTTAAGATTTGATTTTATAGCCTGCCTTATTTCCCACCACTCAGGTAGGTATCTAATATCTGCGAAAATAATGCGTTCCAAAAACGTACGTTGAGTCAAACTCAGACGTAGCGTTTGTGGTGCCGCAAAGTATAAATCGTATTCTGAACACGGGAAATCCTCACACTTTTTTAGCAAAGTTTTTTTTATCGTAATGGTGGATGATAGGGTTGAGATGGGAGGGTCTTTTAATGACTTCTCATGACGTTTATTCTCAGATAGCAAAAAACAAAAGCACATGAATCATTAGCTCCGCCTCGGTAGATGCTGCTTTGTGATTAATAAAATAATTTTAGTAACACTTCAATGCCCACTTTTGGGTTTACAGAATTTTTAGTGTCACTAGTTGTCGAACACGTCATAAATATGCATCATGCGTGTGGAACTGTGGATGATCACCTGTGTCTACGTATGTTAAAGCCTGTTAATGTTTGTCTACGAAAAATATCACCCTTTGTTGTCTCAACGCGCTGCTGTCAATGGTGTCCGTACACGGTACCGCTACCATTCTGTTTCCTCACTACAAACTACAACACAACATACACTAAGTGTTAAAAGACAAAGAATAGGTAATTATAATAAATCCCACTTTACAGTTCGAATGTTTTAAACTTTTCATGAATGATTGTTTTTGTCTTGAATAAGGATAGATTTTTCTTCTGTTTTCGCGATGTTGTATTGAATTTAAACTCGTTCTTCGGTTTCAATCGCGTGTTTGTTACTTTTAGCATTGTTTCAATGCTCACCGTTTTGAGACATTTATTACAGGTGTCTGAAATCAATCAATCAATTAATCCTGAAGAACAGACCTGAAAATATCTGAGACGTTAAGCGTAGAAACAATGCTAAAACCAATAAACACCGCCCGATTAAACCCGAAAAATGAGTTTATTTTGAAAAATGATTTTTATAAAGTCCCATAGGTAAACACTTTTATTAGGCGTACCTAATAAATCTTCATAGAAACATCCTAAAAGCAAATTTAACAAAAAGCATCAATGTAATGGTATACCAGGTGTCAATAGTCAATAGTTAGTGCCTTCCATTCATGATTCGTTTGTCCAAATTGTAGTACACACCCTAGGGGCCGATCTGTTACTTTATTTACAAAATTGTTTTCGAGGTTTTAAACCCCAAGGGACGGATGCGACTCCGTTTATATTATTGTGATCGCTAATGCTAGCTGACGCGGGGTCAATGGGGAAGTCAATGAGACCATGCTCACTTCTCGCAAGTCATTCGGACGAGAAATGGAATCCACGCTTCCGACATCGATCAATTCTGTTTTTATCCTTTGTTTCTCACCGAACTTTTGTTCAGGTTCGCCTTAAGAGCCATATAGCCGCCAAACTCAAAATCCCTGTCGGGCTCATCGAAAATTGTTGATTATTTCATGACGGAATGTCGTAGAACTTTTTTTTGTGTATGGATTGTAGGCGACATTGTTTCCTACATTTTGGTATAGTTTTAAGACAAAAACCTCCTATTGGTGCAAAGCCCATCCAAATTTTAGACATAAAATGTCTGTTTTGGCTAAAATGTCGATAGGCTTCAATACGTTTCGACATATTTGTCTGGAAACTGCACTAAAATGTCGGAAACAATGTCGATTACAATCCATACACAAAAAAGAGTTCAATAACATTTCGTCATGAAATAATCAACAATTTTCGATGAACCCGACATGGATTTTGATTTTAGCGGCTATAGGGCGCTTAATAGAATAAGTAAACTTTCTTTTAAAAGGAATAAAAATACACAAGGAAAAATTTACTCAAAAACGTTAAGGCGACATGGAAACGCCCAGAGGTGTGGAGTCGGTCGAGCGCACGGCCGACTTGCTTCGCAATTACCATTTTCACTAAAACGCGGAAGGCTATAAACATTATCTCGGTTATGGTGCTAATTTACAGCGTCAACCCTCGTCGAGTCGATAACTGCTGTTGATCGATTTGCATCCGTAATTACGTCACTTTTAGCAAGCAGGTGATGAAAACGCGACAAGTACGTGATTGCGGGAGGCGATGCCCGCCCCTTCCGATGCAACCGGTTGCGAGCTTTTACTTAACTCGGTCGCTCCGATAGCGCTTTAACTATCTCGGATCGCAACCATAATCACAAACACTTCATAAGTTTCTGTTACAATTTTAAATTAAGTCTGACTTCAATAATTCGAAAGAGATCATTTGGATTGTGATTGGTTTATAACTTTAATTTAGTAGACGTGTTGATATATCAAGTTATCAGAAGAGCATAATTCCGAGCATGAGTCGCGTTGAATTAGATCCAGTCCGTTGCATAGCTCCCTCAGTAATCCGTCGCGTCGCTCGGTACGGTCGGCCGACAACGCTCTCACGTAAACTTAACAACCTATTCACGCCGAGATCTCATCATTTGAGAAAAATAAACCGTCTTTGTTACAGTATTGACGTGCAATCGTCGCATTCATTGTTTGTCCCTCGCCTTAAAGCGTAGTGATCACATAACGTGGGTGTAAAACAAACATTCGCGCGAGTATCGTGCTACGTCCTCTTTTGCTGACGGTCCCGAAAGCCTCTTGATAATATTTTATAAGACAAATAACCCGATAAAGATGTTTTGACGTGAACCCGTGTTCATCGCTCACACTAAAATGCGTCCAGTGAACAAGTATAATAAAATATTTATTTAAAATTTGTGCTTTGGATAAAAAAATGAATAAAAACCTAATTTTAGTGTCAAGTTTATTGGTGGCGACCGAAGCGTTAAGGCGATCTGTCGAATGTATAATGCGTTGACAGGACTAAAGGCGGTAGATCCATTAGCATTGTTTTAGGGGATTAGAGCCTAGAGCGGGCGGCCGCGGCGGCGCTTGCACTACTCGGATACCGTGCAAGTATGCGCGTAGCTTGACATGCATGCTTTTATGACACATTGCCTACTTATACTTATTAGGAAGGATTCTAGATGATATAAAATTATCTAGGTCTATATATTCGGCTTTATGAGGGGAACTGCGAAATGTAGATACTAATTAAAAATGTATCTACAGAGCTATACTCTATTTCAGAAACTTAGATCAAAAATGTAAATAAAGAACTGTCAATATCAATGGAAAAGTAAATAAAGAGCTGTCACTTTTAAATAAATATATTGTTTACATTTTTGGTCTAAGTTTTTAAAATAGGGTATAGGTCATTTTCATATTTGGAACCTGTACGTTTATCCTCATTATATTATGGACATTTCTAGAATGTGTATGGCAGGCAACACAAAACGAATGTTTTTTTACAGTAGGTATTATTATGTTTAATTTTGGATATGGTCAAAAGGTACCTACATGTGGTAAATAGGATTACATGATTTTAAATCACAATGCATATTTACGAAGTTTACCTAAACCGCGATCTAGGTACACCGTACGACAACGTTTCATATTTAGTGGTAAACAAATTGACACATGAATGCGATGTTGCGGTTGTTTTCACGTCGCTACTTCTATTAAACTCAGCAGTTTGATAATAATCATTCAGGGTTTTTTTTACGACGACCGACGTTACTTGTTACCAGTATATCTATTTTATGTTCAAATATATCACTGGATGAGTTTGCTGTTTTTTACAATAGGTAGTATGAGTATAAGTTTTGTGTATGACTAAGTGTAGGATATATTGGATGATTTCATTGGATTTTCGTTAGATTTCGGGTGTAATTTTATTTTTTGGAAATAATGGAAATGCACCACAACAGTTGTATTTCTAGGGGTGAATTGGCGGAAATATTCGAATTCGTGATAATATTCCAGTCTGCATTAAATAATGCAGCCAAAGGCGACCTCCAGAATATCTCCAGTACGATCCCCTTTTCAGAAGCGATAACTTTATGGAAAATTACGCATTTAAACTATTCGGGCTATTATGTATGAATTATAAAGAAATGGATCCTCCAGTATTAATTCTATAAGAACCAGATCCTTAAGGAACCATGGCGCCTGCGGTAACAATATCCAATGTTCTGTTATTATTGCGAGAGGTAACGCCTAATCTAAAATAAAAGCCTTTATTTATAAAAGGTAGTCTAAAGGAATCCGATGTTGAAGAGCTTATCATAAAGAGCTGGAGATAATTCGTTTGTCGAGTCGCGTGTTGTTATTTATTTTGAGGTAGTAACTGTTTTTATCAATGGATGTCCATTAGATGGGTCTTTGTGTCGCGCGAGGGCGTGAGACCGAATACTTTATTGATTACGCATTCCAAACACGAATTTAATGTCACTTTTATTTTGATTTTATAACAATAAATTGATTGATTTTATTATAAGTTAAAGTTCACGGAATTTTATTTACATAAGTAGTATATAACAACGTTGTAAAAGTGGTTAAACAAATGCGAGATAGTGATTTAGAAACTGCTTATCATTTTATTGTTTACCGACTATTTTATTCAACGTTTTACGTAATAGGAGAGTCAAATAGAATTAGGATTTTTTTACAAATTAATCTGTAATACAACAATTAAATTTACTTAGAAGAAATAAATTTTAAATAGTCATTAATATTTTGTTTTTAAACTTATTTTTCGGTTTTAATTTCGTAGCTGCAACGCCCGACGTTTCGGAGTCTTTCCGGGCCAGAAAAATAAGTTCAATTTCATCTCAGCATCGCGAAAAACAAAGAAAAATCTTAAAATCGTTTTATTTAATGTTAAAACTTGTAACCAATAAATGTTTTTAACTCAAATCAATTAAAATAAGCCTTCAATCACGTCTTAAACATTAGTCGTTACCAACGCATTGCAGAAATAATTCGGCAGCATCAAAGATTCGTTCGGTAAATTAATTATCAATTTGTCGTGGGTGCCAGGCGACATAAATCGATCGGGTGTATCAGAGTGCAGGCACATTAGCCACGCTCGAGCATGCGATAAGGATAACAAATGCTCAGTTTAATGTTATCTTGACATCGCGGACATGAGAGAGCTTTTTGCCACCACATCCTTCTACCTTATGCTCTACCTTTAATCGCCTACCTTAATAAATTAAATTACATTAACAAAAACACTACAGAAGCATACCGGCAACTAGGATTTGGAGCGGTATTTTTTGAAATATTCGAATTTTATTTCGAATACATACCTACAAAAGAAATCGCATGCGGAACTTTCATAAACGAATTTGTATTCGGTAGATCTTCTTCTTCTCTTATCGTATAGTGGTGTGGCTCACCTGGTGTTAGAGTTTTCGGGTAGCCCCTAGGGCTTCTAACTTGACCTTGACTGCTATCAAAGGTAAGGTAACAACCGGGACGTTAGTCCCTGCTTAATGTGCCTTCCGAAGCACGGAGGAGCTCGAGAAAATTCGGTAAGTTCAAAAATAGCACTCCTGAACACTAATATAATTAGAAAATATTTTAATTTTAATATTTGTCAATCATAGTAGATACTCAAAGTTGCTACGGCAAATAGAAGAGTTTAATATGCATGCGCTACGATAAACGATTAACAGCGAAGCTGTGACATTAAAGAAGCAGTAAAAAATTGCGCTCATAAATTACGTTGCTATTACTCGGACAACCATTTAGATTGGCACGGCATATACCTACAGCTCTGCTAAAGAAAATATAAGTCGATCGTCTCTTAAAAGTACGAGTAAAACGAAAACGAAGTTATTTTTCAAACCTAATTATGAAGTGTTGTATGTAAGTACAAAACAATTTGTAAATGTAACATATTGCTATTATAAAAAATAATATTCTTGTACAAAATTCTACTATGTAGTTACCATAATATTAGATAAATGGGATATAATCATTCTCGGAGGTGCTCAATAGCATTGTAGCTATGTATTCGTAATCGTTCAATAAAAATTGTATCCTTTTTCAAGCCGTGCTAGGGTATAATTATTATCGAGGCACGGACTTATGCGAAATTGGGGTCTCACCTCGACTCGTCGGCCATAAATAAACTAAAATGACCAACAGTCGGTGGGAGGAATATTGCGCTAATGAATAAGGCATCTGACGGATTGCAGCAAAAATAAGCGGCGAACCAACGGAGAACAGAATAATCGCATAAAGATCGCAATGTTGTTGCAATATACTTTCAATACTTATACTTATTTACATTTGTATTTTCTTTTAGTTCTTTTACTCTTACTTTTATCGTGTGTTTCCGCAACTAGCCTTATAACTGAGCCTTTTTGCGTGACTTTAAAAGCCTTAGGTTTCCTCACAATTTTTTTCTTCACCGTAAGAGCGATGTTTAATAGCTCACATATTTTTTTCTTAAAGAAAAAGACATTGGTGCGCCGACACGTCAGCCAGGATTTGTAACCACGGCCTTCGGAATGAAAGTCGCGGACTTGGTATACTAGACCAACACCGCTCTCGTTGTATTTTCTTTTAGTTTTACTCTTATTTTTATATAATGTCTTCTAATAGGTATCAAAGACTTCCAATTGTGTAAAGAAATCGTCGATTAATCTCACTTAAACAGCCTAATTTAATTTATCATCGACAGATCAGATTACACAATTGAAAATAAACGTTAGAAATTACCCAACACGAAATACCAATTTGAATATGAATAGATAAGCGCCATGTAGGCAGGTACATGAAAAAACCGGCCCCGAATAATAGTAGACAAATGTCCTCTCTACAAAGCACAATGAATGACCTCAAAGCGATCAATTTACTTTTAAGACATGCTAATTTCAAAGTCTAGAGCGCCTGTTTAAACTCAGATCATCTGAATACATGAATATCAACAAAGAAAACTTATTTATTTGTTGTAAACTATTGTAGTTTTGCTTTTGTTTTACTGATATGTTTGTTGCGTTGTTGTTTCTTTAATGAATTTTAAAAAAATCATGAAAGTTCAGTCAAGATTTCTTGATTAAAAAGTACCTACTCAAAGTTAAAAGTCGATCGATACGTTAATAGTCCCCGTACCAAGGATGACTGACGATATAAAAGGGTCTTTTAGTTTCACAGGCGCAGGTAGGTTGGGTGGCTGCTATTATTTAAATTAATTGGACATAAAACGACGAACAACAAACCCGAGCGTGTCGGTGCTATCGCGTCACAGAGCCCGGCGCGGGCGCAGTCTTCGTGTGTCGTTTAAGTCGTCTGTTGCTAGCGGTCGCGCTAAAATTGTCAGCTCTTTTCACGGCATATTAAGTTGGATCTACAATTCAGAAATTGTGAATGAAAATGACTTTTCTTTTCAAGACAATATATAGATAATGATTGTAACACGCTGATTCTGGCATTCTCAAGCGGGGTATATAAGTTTTTCAGTATGAATTCATATATTTTGATTAACGCACAGAGAAACTCAAAACTAAATATGCCATTGCAAATCACTGATCTGTCCAGGTGGGCTTGCATTTAATAACTTATGGCGAGTGAGCATGAAGGATAAGGCAGAGTCTGCCTGCCCGTTGCGCGGGCGCAAGCGCGCGCGGTGCGCCGTCGTCGTGCGATCCTTATCAAACGTCGCCGTGTCGACTCCACAATGCCATCTTTTGTGTTCCGACACGATAATTTATTGCCACCAAACATTGAGCTTTACAAACCGACTGAGATAACTCTGCGATTTTGAAATTAATACGGACACACCCTTTATGGGATTTCAAGCGCGGACTTATCTCGAACTCGTTTTGTTTTCAGTGAATGCTTTTAATTAAATTTTATATTCATTCGTTTTTACTAAGTCCGTATCAAAATATTGACAATTATAAAAAGGGTTTGTTACAAATCAACGCTTGAATGGGTTTTGAAGTAGATTTGGTAGGGGTTTCCTTTACATTAGTTATTTTCCTGAAACTTGAAATTCTTTGTGAATCCACGGCGGCTAATCTACTAGGTTACAGGTAGGTTTTACATAATCTTTACCTACAGTTACAAGACAACGACAAATAAATAATAGAATAATAGAACGTATGTAGTAATACCTTCTTATAAGTATAAGTCTTTGAAACAACAATAAAACATGTGAATTGTTTTACGAGATTTACCTAACGCTGTTTTACTGTTACGTAGTAGGTATATAATATTTTACTATATACTATACAGTGTTGTACTGGCTTCGATTATGCAAAACTTTACAGCTATACTAATTAGATAATTGTTGGTATAAGTTCACAGGTGCTGTATGCATTTTGCGTTGCCTTTCAACCAACAATTAGTGTGAAGTAGGTTTATTAAGTTAAAATGCGATGAATATTGTTAGACCAAAGCACTGCTCGGGCCAAAGAAATAATGGGTATGAGCCAAACATGTCGGTTTTCTGTTTTTATTAGTTTAATTTTCAGCCAAGCAATTTAAATTGAAACAGTCCCAAATTCCGAAAGAAAGAATTTGATCTAATCTCGGTAAATAAGTGACATTTAAGGGTGCGCAACTAATTCTCTTGTTGAAATATTTATTGGAATGTAAAATGTACTGCGCGAACTTTCCCCTTCCACGTCAAAGTTTTTCAACTTATCTGCCGGCCACTGTAGTAATTTTTGTGTATGAGCAAATAAAACATTATTACCTAGATACCTATTTAGCTGTATCTAAGGTGCATGCTTAAGCAATATTTTCACAACAATTTAGGTATTTGCAAATATCACAGAGTGCATTTCAGTCAGTTCAACGCATCATACATTTTAATAGTTATGCTCGGTGCGCTGGCAGTTGTATTAAAACAATGACCAATAACTTTGTATTTATGTCTCATTGGTCAGTGTAGTAATACCTATCGGTAGGTAAAGTATTATCTTTTAGAAAAAATTGGTTTACTTATTTTATTAAAGCTATTTGATGCTTTGTTTTTGCTTACAGGAAATTTTTTTAATTTTTGGTTAACATTTATCAAGTTATCGGACTTTGAATTTCTATAATTTACTATGAAATTCACATGTGGGTAATAATTCCGAAATTAAAGCTTAAACAATTATTCAATTAAATCTATTAATATTTTTTTACATAAAATCACTGGTTTTAAATTACATTTCTAATTTTTAACTAGGTACCTACATATTTTGTATTCATATTCATTTAAATAATTTATTGGTAATAATTTTATTACAAGTCACAAATTGTTGTTGACTAAATTTAATTGTTAAATTTGAATTTATTATTACCTAAGTATTTTAAAATTAGTTCATGATCCTTTTAACAGGTGGTTATTAAAAACTGCTGTTGAATGATCCATGACCATGGGCACCGGAAACCTAAGTTCCATTCGCCAAAACACAACCATGACCACGGTTTGCGCCAGAGACGTCTGTGCCTTATCAGAAGCACGAAGTCGATCGTTCATAGTCAAAATAATGACGTGAACGAACACACCGCGCTCTCAGGGCTACAATTATACCCATTAGTTTATTAATCACGATTGTTCCCAGCATTGTTCAGTCAGGGACAATCGTTGCTAGACCAAATAACAGGCTCAGTTTACTAATGTACCATGTTTCTTCGAGAAAAAATAAACTTCCGTCAAGTGTTGGATTTCAGACGGTTCAATAATTTTGATACAAATCGGCTATAACAATAAAATAATTATAAAAAGAAAACGTGACTTACTGATCTATTAACGAACAGCCTTTGGTCGTAGAAACTTATATAGTTAGGTAGGTGTGTAACTTAGGTAGTACCTACGTGAATAGGTGGATATTATGTATGTAGAAATTAAAAAATGTTCTGTAGGTTTTTTTTGATTTCTGACTATAATCTAACGTTTTGATATAATTAAAAAACAAAGTAAGTACTTCTAATTCTGCTTCTACGCAGACGAACCCACGGATAAGCGAATGATTTATATGAATGATATATTACAAAAAGAAATATCTATGAGAATAAGGTACCCCTAGCTCCGACGATCAGTATAATACTTCATTTTTTAATTGTAGACTACGATTTGACACATCTCCATAAAGAAAACATATCAAATACAAAGAACCAAAACGTCAGATCGTAGTCTGAAATTAAAAAACGAAGTTACCTATAGTTATTAAACAAGTGCTACCACAGTGCTACGCTACGAATTCAAATTGTCGATAGAAATCTAAACGAAGAAAGAGTACATACCTAAGTAAATAACTTTTTATCAAAGACGAAGAACTTCGAATTAGAATTTCAAACTAAGTGAGATGCGAAAGCTTTGAATGGAAGCTAGAGTGGGATGGAAAAACTGGCTATATGTGAGAACAAACCGTGTGCGGTTAAAGCATCACATGGGCCGGCCACAACCGCGGCCCTATAAATACTGTTATTGCACTACAAGTATAAATGCATTCCTATTGCACGGTAGCCTTTAAATTAACTTTACGGCAACATGTAATTTGATCTTAGCCATTTGTAGGAATTAAACGAAAGTGAAAATATGTAGCCGTGTAGCCCTGGCATAGAACAGGGATTGGGTAGCCCTATTCTATGCCGGGGCTACACGGCTACATGTAATTTGATATTAGCCATTTGTAGGAATTAAACGAAAGTTGGCTGTGAAGCCCCGGCACAGAATAGGGTTACCCCATCTCATCAAGGCGCCTTTTACGACACCCACGGGACGATCTGAGGGAGATTAGCAAACCTTAAGTTCTCCCCGCGCGGTGGCGGATAAACTGCTTGATCCCTAAGAGAGTTGGTGTCAGGCAAGCGGTTGGCCGTAAAAGCATTGCCAAATCTAATTGCAGAAGGTATGGTCAATGATGGCTTACCGACTGCGCCGACCCCAAATAAAAAAAATAAATAAAACAATTTGGGGTTTAGAGGACCCTGGGCTTCTGAGAGAGATGCAACCAGGAACATCGCTCGGATGAGAAGAAGGAATTAAACGAAAGTGAAAATATGTAGCCGTGTAGCCCCGGCATAAAATAGGGCTACCCATATATTTTCTTGAGTGTCTTAAACGGCAACTACCACGGGGAAACTTGGGGATAGAATTGAGATATTATATGCCTGGGCTACCAGGCCTAGGTTGGGTCTAGCTTTGTCTTTACTCTCTGTATTTGTGTTTTGTTTTCTTGTACAAATAAACCCTAACAAATCGTGTGAGTTTTCAACTCTTTCAAATACAAAATCAACTACGATAACCACCGAATTAACGACAAACAAGTAAGAAATACGCAGGGATTTGTTGCAACAGCCATGTGTACGACTGTACCTACGTACGTAACCACCAACCCATTGTTTGTGAACACTTTCAAACTCGGTGGCGGGTCATAAACTTCTCAACATCCAAAAGCACGCATCAATGCTTTCCCATATAAACAATAAACCCATAAACCCGAATTAATTACATGCCATTGGAGCGCAATTTTACATTAAAATTACAACTATAAACGTAATTGAATTCTTTCGTTATTGGTAGGCACTTGCTTGTATTAACAGTTCTTATAGTTATTAAATTTATGGATTATGATTGGATTCTTTGAAATAGTTGATAAAAAATTGAAAGTAGGTTAGGTACTTAGTTCAATTGATTCTGAAAACTTTGTTTGGTCAATTATACATAATATATCGATGGAAATTTACTCTGGAAATTTTGACATAAGCAGAACACGGCAAGACGGAAAACGCTGTGTATTTTCTATGGGAATAGGTACATATACTCAATCTCCAAATGTATGAGCAGGTATATAAATATTTCATAAATAATAATTTAGGACGCGATCTTAATAACAGTAGGTACCTAATTGAATTATATACAAAACAATTACTTAAAAACAGGGTTTTTTTTCAAGTAAACATAATCCTCAGTCTATAAAAAACTGAAATTCAATAATTGTAATAACCAAAAAATCTCGTTTGCCTAATCGTCTAGTCTAGATCAACCCCCCCCCCCCCCCCTTTAGCTTAAATGAACCTCCCGATATACACTGTTCAAGGGGAACTAACTATTAAGCCTAATATAGTTAGTTCCCCTTGAACTCGACCGCACGGCACATGGCCTAGCTATTTGTAGCTACAACTATGCCATTCACGCTCGTCTACGTTGTATAAAAACCTATCCGGTTTATACAAATACAAAATAACATTTGCGAAAATAAAACCAATCCGATCTTATTAAAAAATATATACTGAAAATAGTAACTGAAGTATGCTCTATTTTTGTTTTAGGTAAGTTATTTTTTTAGTTTTAAGTATTATAATAATGTTCATTTTTATTGCTTGTATTCGGTGAATTTAGATAAAAGATCCATGTGAACGATTACTGAAGGCTTCAGCTGCGGTCACTGATTAGATGGCCCCTAATTATTATTTATGTTTTTAGTCTCTGTCTCCTCGCCGCCAAGACTGTTGTGATTTAGTCGAAATCTCGAAGAACAAGAATACCCGATTAAGACCCAAAAAATAAGTGCAAATCGTGATAGTTGCAAAAGTTGATTGGTCCTTATTTATTAACCAACCCTTAATTGTTTGTTTAACCACTACTCGCCGGTTTGAAAGTTAAACACTTTGAAATCCGGCGAGTTGTGGTCAAACAAACGCAAAAATCAACGATAAAACCATATGAGAAACGTTTATCAATATAATATCCTCGTTTAAAATGTATAAGGTCAGTAAGGTAAAAGATCCATATGGATGGCCACGAATTATGATAGTAATAATGTAAACAATTGAATCACGAAGAGCCCACTACAGTATCCACTACAGTTGTAATCAAAAGAATGCTCGCTTCCCGTTGGAATTTATGAAAACTATCTACCTACTGTTGCTTCTTTTGGTTTAATAATATTTAGTTCTGTGAGATATAAAACATCTTTAAGTTAGTATGGAGTGATATGCGCGGAAACGTTTTCAATGACGACCTCTGTGGCGCGTTGGACGAACACCTGCCTTCGATGTAGGAGGTAGGTTTTGATCTCGTTAGTGTGTGTGTAGGTATATGTGAGACAGATTCTGTTTCCGTGTTCTAATATGTAGACCGTGACAGCCACTACCTACCATTTTCCTAACCAGGGACTAACAAAGTTAAAAGTGATTTATTTTACATCTAGCAGAAACCGATCACCACACCATCAACACTTACCATCTGTTTATATAGCAGTTAAACCCACGTATGAATAATTACCAATAAAACCTACTATTATACGTATACACGGTTCGAAGACATGCGACATTCGCCAATCCAGAGTAGGTTCCTGTGGCGTCTTACTGCCTAACCTGAGATAGCCCTTTTGCCCTACAGTTAAATAACGAGCTAACAAAAATACACGGCATTATATAATTATACATAAGGATATATCATGCATGATACAATGATACTTATATTATTATAGGTAACAATGCCCTCGCTAATCAACAGTAGTATAATCACGTCACCAAAATAGTGAAAGTGGATCCATATTTGCAATTCATTCATAACATGAGGATTTCAATTTGCAATTATAATTGAAGATAACAAAGAATGATTCATCAACGAGTGTTGTTTTGTTACAATATGTTTATAATAATAACAAAGCTTACTTACATTCGCACCGTCTCGCGAATTGACACTAACTTACACAAGAATGCACTTTACCTTCGGACCAAAGTCTCAATCGGTAATTTTTTATATGTTATTATTACGAACGACAAGCTCCGATATACATGACACTCGACATCCAAAGATTAATTTCCGATGTGCCAGATTGTCACCTTAATTTATGATCGACCATTGTCTCTTAAGTGACGTCATTTTATGCAAGCCTTTTGTCATTGCCATCTGATTGAATCCATGCAAACTTTTAGAACATTGTTTACTATAATAAACTAAGAAATAGATAGTTTTGTAGAGGTGTGCGTTTGTCTATTAACGCGTTAGGTGGGAAGGGAAGTGTGATCTAAAATATAGCATGCTCATTTAGGATGGTTGCTCAGTTCGCTTGTTAGTCGTGAAGATCACGAGCTAGTAAAGAACGAATTTCAATCTATTGCCTGCGACTTCGTTCGTTGTAAAGAGTGTCACTGAGAAGGCCTCGTTTATCATTTGATTTAAACAATTTAGGTAAGGCAAAACATAATAAAATATGGTAACTATTCGTCGAAAATGTGAATCGATAAATCGATTTCATTAACAATGGAAACTTTTCGCTCAATGTCGCTATCGTCTGGTACTGATACTTGTGAAGCAGCTTAGATCAAGTTCCCTGTCGTGAGGTTCATATTTGTATATCGAGAGCAAATATAATCCATACCTATAACTATAACCACAGCATAGGCTACGGACTGTACGATTCCGTATTAGAGCGTACCTACTGTGAGGCTGCGACCGTCTATCGAATGACCACGGTGATCTTCTTGTATTTCAGTCCACTCGACCACAGCCAGGGCACCCTAGGTCGACGACCCGACACACCCCGACCAATGCTCGCTACAATTTGTGTCACAAAACACTCATTTATAGGCGTTAAATTGTTTCTCAAATGGTACTATAAAGCAGATATAAGGATCTCGTAAAACGTTAATGCATTTCGTGAAATTGCCTTAGACTCATGAGTGAGAGAAGTCTTCTAAACTTAATAACTTATCAACTGCAAATCAATTTTAATGGCACCTTATTTCTAGTTGAAATTGAAGTGTTACAGCACTCAATTGAATTGAAGGAAACTGTAATTCATTTATGGGATTTTCTTCATCGGAATTTCAAGTATAAAGAAAGACCCTGTATACCAGCATGTTACCAAAATGTATACGTATACTGTTACTTTGAATAGTGATATTTAAGTAAGCGTTAGTATGCATGTCTTTTAGAGGGCTGTCAATGTTACAAAGCTCTGTCGGCCAGAACAGCTTTGGGTGGAGCTAATAAACTATTTGAGTAGAGGCTCTCGTGTTGACACTGGCGTTTCACACCTGAACAATGCTTCTCGTTTGCATTAATGTAAATTAGGGTAGGCCCGCCACAGCCGCCGCCGCGCCTACATTCAATTAGACGGGCCCTAAAGTAGCGCATGTGTGCATATGTAAACGCAACTTTAACGTGTATCTAACAACCGACTAACAACATACACACGAAGTAATGATCTTCCGACGAATATTGATGACGCAATCGAGTTCTTGTTCAGTTTTCCTTTAGGTATAGATAAGTATATTATATCTATTCGTAGAATCAATTAGTATTTCTAGATTAATGTGCTTCCAATAAAATTCTATAAATCGAATACAACTATTAGAGATCTATTTGCGTACTGCGGTTTCCTTTGCGTGGGTTTATATAAATTCTTTGCAAAAATTTAATTAAAATTGGCATAGGCTTGTGTCTTTTCACACACTACATACACGACGACAATGACACTGACACCTTACCTCAAACAGACCTCATCTACAGCACACATGCACGAATTTCTTTACATGTGTGCTGTAGATGTGGTCTGTTTTAGGTAAAGTGTCACTATCACTGTCAGTGTCGTTGTGTATTTAAAGCTTTAGACATTTTTTTCTTACAATCTGTCAAGCCTATTTACCGTGGCAAAAGATCAAACAAACTTTCGCATTCACAATATTAGTTAGGATAATTTAGTTAACTACGATCAGAAGTCACTCATTAAAACCGTTCCGATCTTATCATGATTTGAATTTCACATTGAGACCATTGACTAGGCTTATCATGTTGTTATAGCTGGAAATTAATGTTTGTATACTGCTATTTGATGAAATAAGCGGTCAGAATATAGAGTTTCTCTCATCTGATAATATTATAATATATTGAAGTGTTACTTAAACTCATTTAACTATTAATGTAATTAATAACAGTAAATTCTTGACACAGTTTAAGAAACGGAAACAGAAAAGTTGCGGAGATTGAGTAACTTTGGTAACTATCTACTTTATACATATTGGCATATGTAACTTTACACGGGAAAGACAGAAAATTTGGAATTCAAGAATTTAGAGACAATTTTCTGAGAAATGTTAGGAATTGTTCATGTCTTGGACTTGCACACGCTGTCTGTATGTATGATACATTGGCACCATGCCAAAGCGTCTTCCTACATCAGCAGCCAACGTACCGAGATCAACTTTTTAACTTAGCACAATTTCCGAACACCACTTCGAAAGACGCCATTTTGAACTTTGTTTTACTGTTTTTTTTTTAATTTGTTACAAGGCAAATCTTACGATTTTATGATTTCATTCTGTACCTTATTCCGTAGGTACTTAAGTACAAAAAGACGTGTTAAAAGTAAACTTTCTTAAATTATTTAAAACAATAGCGTTTTAAAAGATGAAATTGTCTGAAAACAAGGAGAGCATTCGAGGCCGACCGGTGTCAAAGACTGGTGTTCTGTTCAACGTCTGTCGTCGCGGGCATCTCGCGCGCCACCATCGCGTAAACATCGCCGATACCGCGGCGCCCGCGCATCGCGCACCTTACAAACATTTGCGTTCTAACCACTTCCTAATCCTAATTTTACAAATGAGCAAACACCGACGTCTCTTACCTTTAATCACCAGAGTTATGCTCGATTTAAATCATGCTAAATTTCACTGCAAAAAAAATCAATAAACCGCACCATTAACATTTCTGAACGTCACAAATCACACCAACAAAATGCGAGATCGTAACCGAAAAATATCTATGTTGGGAATGATTTTTTATAGTGAAGCGGAGTCGTCGCACGCGCGGCTCGATTGTGGCTGTGTGGTCCTCGCTAGCCACTTTGTAAATAGCGCGGTTTACCTTTTTCAACTTTTGTGTTTTGTTACCTTTTGTGCTGTTGTAGGGCCAATATTACCATAGCTATTTAGGTTGGTCGGATAAATAAATACGCCATTTATCATGATAGATAAACTGATGCACGTGAACGTCGTCGCGTCACAGTCTTCACATGAAGTTACGAATCGACTAACTTCTCGAAACAATGTGGTGATTTGTCTTCACATTGTTTTCTAGCGTTGTCTAATGTGTTGGCTTCACCACATACCTTAGGCTCGAAAACCTTTTCTACGTATAAATTTACTACACAGTTCGGGCCTTCGTCAATAAGGTAGGTATATACCTATTAGACCTACGTCTTTTAATTTTAGACTACCATCTGACGCTTTGGCTCCTTGTATTTGACATTTTTTCTTTAGTAAGATGTACTCAATTAAAATATACTCAATTAAAATCTTTAGATTTTTAATTCTCATTCAGTTGAGTTCTCGTTTTGCTCGCGCCTTTAAAAGATCATTAAAAATAAGGCTTAGGTAGGGAGTAACTCGTCCCTTAGGCACGGCCCAGTTTACACTGTCTCAAATGAGGCGTGGTAAATTGTTCCGAATCAACGGGCCGTTTTCCCCTGATAATAAAAATTGTAGTCACCTAAGCAAACATTTTTTTTTAAATAGTAGGATATGCATTTGTCTTTTTAATAAATAGACATAAAACAGCTTTTCACACAATGGCCGGCTTCTTGAATATTACGATCAAAAGATTGAGAGCCGCGATCAAAAGTTTTAAAACCACAATTTTCTACAAAAGGTATTTCAATTACAAAATTCGGTTCCGTTACTAAAAGTCAAAATTTAACGAGCATACTTTCTGCTAAATGATAGTGACTTAAAAAAAAGTGTCTGCTACATGCACCTTTTGAAAATGCAAGCGTCATCGGACCCATATCCAATTGTAGCACAATAAATTCACTCAAACCACAGGCTCTTTCACAATATTTGTATCGGGCGTATTACGATGCGACAAAAAGGGCCGAAAGGGCGGGCGGCCCTCGGTGAATGAAGGGAAGGTAAATAAATATAAATAAAGGTGATGGAGGTGGTTGCGCGGACGCGGGGATACTGGCATCCCGCGGCGCCTGCGCCGGCGCGGGAACGCGACAATGTTGCTTCGAAACTATGCTTCATGGATAACTTAGAGAAAGAGAAACCTTTAGGTTAAATTATAAACGCGAATGTTTATGAGAATGGATGTAGGTATGTTAGTATGTTTGTTACTCCTTCACGTAAAAAACTACTAAACCTATTTTGATAAATTATGGAATGTGGACCTGGAGGTCTAGAATAGCACATTCCCAAGGGATCCAGAATAAAGCAGAGGAAAATGCAGGACACAACTAATTGAAAATTAATAATGAATGTAAATATCAAACTTAAATTAACGAGCAAAATATATTTTCTAAAATAATCGAATCAAAATCAAGTGCGTTAAAATATTTACAAAAGAAAATCGATTCGAGCGATGTAAATTGTTAAAATCACTTATTGTTCTTCGCTTCGGATTGTCACACGTCATTAAACAAGACCAATGAGAATCGTAAAAGTATTGGTCGTGCCGTGATCGCCTGCGCATGCGCTGCAATCATGTTCACCAGAACCAATTACGGCCCTGTCGCCGTTCAAGACGCACTTTTATTGGGTGTAAGATTTAAGTGCCGTTCGACACGCCAAGTGCAACCCTGTTTCATTATTACGGCCACTTAACTCTTACTTTAACTAAGTTTAATTATTATTTTAACTTAATTAATTATAGGTGGCGTCTTACTGCCAACCTTTCTACAAGAAGGCCCTTGGAATAAGGCCTTCCACTGTAAGGCAAGCTAAATAAGCGGGCTAACTAAACAAAATTGGTGAGATGTTGCATTTTTTCTGAACTGAAACTGAATTATGCTGATATTTGTCATATGAAAATCAGTGGAAATCGAACGATTTGAATCGCTCGCAGTGGGACGAGTGATTCTGAAATAGGGCACTAGCTGTGGTAGCATGTGCACACGAGAAACATTACGATCGACAAAACACTTACCTACCTATTTATTAAAAAAAAGCCTTTTTTTCAATTGACCAAATGTTTTTCGTACTGGTGAGATATAGGGATCCAAACCCCATCAATTATAACCAATTAGCTTAATAGGACATATTTCTTTACGTTCAAACTTCAATCTCAAATGTGACGTTTTGGTTCTTTGTAAATAGGAGCCTACAATAAAAAAACCAAAATAAAACTTATATTTTGCCAGCAAAAAAACTAACTTTTCTCAATAAAATTATCCTTTAAACCAGGATGAACCACCTTAATAACAATTTCTTAACCAATAGATCATTCTTGCGAAAGCGAGGAAGAGAATGTGCGTACGGTTTCGAGGCAATAAATCAATGAAAGCAATCAATAAACACCAAACGGTATCATTTAGTTAAAGCCACGTAAACACCGGCTCATCAATTCAACAATTTAATGGAATATTTTAATCTAAATCCGACAAATGGAAAATCTTACTGAAACAGATATGTAGGGTAGGTACTGTAGGTAGGTATGTACGTAAACATATAATGAATAATTATGTTTATTTATAGTTAGTTATAGTTAGCTAGTTAGATAATGAACGTAGTTGTCAAACATATTATCAACTATTGTAATTTAATAGAAGAGTATAGACGGCTTCTGTGGCGCGTCGGGCGAACCCCGGCTTTGATTCCCGCCGGAGACAAGTATTTATACTAACCATAAGAATATATTTTTTTTGGGTTTTGGGTATTTTTATGTAAGTGTATGTACAATGTCCGTTATCTAGTACCCTTACTATGAGCCTAGTTGCTTAGACGAGACGGTAACAATCAAGCCTGCCCCAGCAGGTCACAATCACTATATAAATCCCTCCACGTTCGAGTCAAGAAAATTTTATCTACCGCGTGTGCTAGGCGTGCTGGGTTTTTAGACGAAGGTATTTCATCGTGTCGACAAGGTTGTTTGTATCGTATTACCGAATGAGTTAGGGCTAAATAGAACCGGCAGGTAATCCACTTTAACTACTGACTTAATGCAAATTGGCGAGGAAAATATGCTACAAACTACATGCCCATAGATGACTAGAAATTCTTCACCTAATAGGTACCTAGTTAACATGCATGGATGTGGTATAAAAAGTGATTTATTTGTTTTTTCATCATATTGATTCATGTAAACTATGGTTAAAATAAAACCTATTTAATTTATTACCTACTAACTAGCAGTGCTTTGCTGTTTCACCCGCGTAAGTTCCGATCCTGTGGGAATTTTGAAAAATCTTTTCTTTGTGGACACACGACAAATAACACTCTCCAAATTGCATGTTCATAATGACCAGCGGTTTGGGTCATTAAGTTAGTCAATCAATCAGTCAGGACAGGACTTTGAATTTAATATGTATATAGGTTTAGATTAAAAACTAACTTTTATAACTATCTATCTAATAATAGAGCTCGTGTAGCTCTATTATTTGATATTCATTGAGGAAAGTAAGATGATTCTAACCGCAAATTTGAAATATTTGACCGAATTTCCTATTGAACATTCGCCTTAATTCCTATCGATTTATGGTCGTTGGAACAAAGCTCATGATCCAAAGAAAATATAATAGGGACGTATTCAAGAAACTTTGCGTAATATTTAGATGTGATAGATAACAACGCAAGAATTAAAATAGGTCATGTAGTAAACACTATTACTTACTTACGTAATAAGTATGTAGTAATGTATTTTGTTTGCTTTCTACCCGACTGCCAAGGAAGGGCTATGTTTTACGTTTAGAAGAAGCCGAATGATAACCGGCACTCAAAGGCCTATATAAATAATTGAGCAGTTTCTAAATTCAAAATTATACTTAGTTTTTAGGGTTCTGTACCCAAAGGGTAAAAACGGGACCCTATTACTGAGACTTCGCTGTCTGTCTGTCCGTCCGTCTGTCACCAGGCTGTATCTCATGAACCGTAATAGCTAGACGGTTGAATTTTTTTTAGTAATTTCAGACTACGATCTGACGTTTTTGGTTCTTTGTATTTGACGTTTTTTCTTCAGGAAAATGTGTGAAATCATAGTCAAAAATTAAATAACGAAGCATAGTTTGTGAATTTTGTAGTTGAAGACATAGTGCGTAAATTATTTTGAGCGGTGTTTCAGTTGGTAATGTCACCATGATGTCACCTCTTTCTTCTTACCAATGATAAAGAAAATCGTAGCTTCGTAGTAGATTAGCGCCATATCGCTGATAACTCGGTTGGAGGGTTTCTGGTCTGGACACGTATTCTAAAACTAAATCGTCTCAACATCGATTCAGAATCGTTCTATTTTTCGCGGAAAAGATTCATTTTTTTTTGGAAATTTACGTTATGTTTTTACAAGGGTCAAATTTATTAAATACTAAAACTTTAAAAAAAAATAGGAATTTTGCAAGAAAATTCTTGCAATTTTACCTAACAATTGCCCAATCATTTTCACCGAAAAATCTAACAATAGGTACTGAGGCGTTGTTGAGACGATGTAGTTACAGAATACAGGCCCAGAAAACATAATGGTCGAGTTATGCGTACCTACTTACGTATGGCTATAACAGCATGGCCCGTGCCTCTGACTGAGATTGACTCTCTGACTGACGGAGGTTCTAACGATGCTCAAGCGAGGTTGAGACGATTCAGTTACAGAATACATGCCTAGAGAACATTTGTCGTATTTTGTGTACTTTCGTATGTCTATAACAGCATGGCCCGTGCCTCTTAGCATTGACTGAGGTTTGACAGATAAGACTGAGATAACCAGCAACAGCTGGTTGTGCTACCACAAATATTTGCAGTTTTAATTATAACAAGCCCGCCGCAGACACACGATTCCAGTGCAAACACTACAGACCGCTTTTTGCGACGACTTTACTTTTTTAATATTTATTTTCCATGAATAATAAAACTTAGAGACGTCTTCATTCTTAATGTGTTTACAAGAGCTGATAAGGTTGGTTTAATTCAATGAGTAATGTTTGTCTTAACGCAGGCTAGTTTTTTTATTAGACTATGTGTATTACTGTGTATAGAATTTGTTTTTTTTTTCTGTACGTTCTTTCGTTGTTTGTGCATTTTGGGTATCAAATTGCGGTACTATATTGTGTTCTAAATATTTTGTAAAGGAGGTATAAAAGTATACCTACCATATACGTATCTATGGGTAAATATCATTATATAAAACCGGTAAAGTGTGAGTCGGACTCGCGCACGAAGGGTTCCGTACCATTATCAAAAATTATCAGGTTGGCTGTATAGGATTAAATAAATATTTATTTTATTCTGTTATCATTCGTTGTTATAATTGCAACAGAAATAGGTACATCATCTGTGAAAATTTCAACTGTCTAGCTATCACGGTTCATGAGATTACATCATGCATGATACATGACAGGCAGACTGAAGACGGTCAGTGGAGTCTTAGTCAAACGGTCCCGTTTTTACCCTTTACGTAACGAACCTCAAAAACTCAACTACGGCACCTAATACATAAGATGCATATGGATAAAGGTCATAGCCCACTTACACGACTCTGCTCCCACCCCACAAAAATAATATAATTCAAATATGGGCTTTAAATATATTTTACACTGACTGACGAGCAGTCTGACGGCGGTAAGCTCGCTGAAAGCGAGCTGTCTGCTAATTTATGATGCCAATGTAAAATATATCTAAAGCGCAATATTTAAAGCCCATATTTGAATTACATTATTTTTGCCGGGTGGGAGCAGAGTCGTGTAAGTGGGCTATGACCTTATACTCATCTTATGCTCAACTTAAGCGCTGCTAAGATTCATGCAAAGGTGTGTCAGCTAGTGTTTGCACAAACCATATCATTATTGTTTACACTTCAGAAAGAGATGCAAATCGTCAATTTATCACCACCTAAAGGAGCAACTATATAAGATTAACCGCAAACAGTGCCGTGAGTTCAAAGACCTATCTCTCGAACTGTTTGGCGCGTGTTTGAACAAGTGCTCCTCGGGCCAAGAGACTTGCAAGCTTAGACGGCTTCTATGCCCATATGAAATTAAATACTTTATGCACTGTGAAAACGAATGGAAAAATCTACTAAGATTTCATTATTTACAAGAGTTTGAGATGCTCTTTTGTTAATTTGTTTAATCTAAGAGGGCATCTAAAAATGTAAGTAGGTTAGCAGGTTCTGCAAGTTAAACTTAATTCTACTTTTTGATCTAAAAACTTTCTGGAAATTCCATTATACCTTTTTTTGATTATTTTATGCCGAATCAGATCAGATTGTTATTTTTAGAGTTATATTGGTATAAAGTGTTAGTAGGAATTTAAAAAAAAGGCGAGTTTTGCTAAAGCAAGCCTTACAAACGAGCGATCTTATAAGGGTTCCTTCTTTACTTTTTGATGTAAAGAACCCTAAAAATCTGAATTCTCTTTTCAATAAAGATTCAAACATTGTAACTCTGCTGAAATTACTTTTAACTATTTTACCCTTCGATATGTAAACTCGTACGTAGGTATATGTTAGATTACACCACAATTACAGACGTGAATTACGTTTATAAATCAATACAAATTTGTAAATTATTGCTCAACTAAACTCATAAAACATAATTTAATGAAGTGTTTACATTTAAAACCATGTTAATAGCAGCATCAAAGTGGTATACACCATTCACACTTCTTTCAAATCTGTGTTTAGTACGAGTCAGGATTACGAGCAATGTTTCAGAAAATTTAAACTGTTATCTACTACAGCATTCCATTTTATCGGAAGTGGGAACTATCTTTTATCAAGCTAAGCTTATTTTTGGGTTTTAATTGCGTTACTTTTATTATGTTACGCATTTTTTCATACCCAAGGTTTGGAGGTCTTTCCAGACCTTCAATTCACGGGGTAGAAACAGGTTCGGGGCCTCTATTTCTACGAACTGATACGAAAATTCCAGAAGAAAATCTGTCTGTTATCCATCCGTCCGAAAATTTTATATTCTGACGGTTTTGAAGGACGGATGGCAGTTTCGTTTCGTTTTTCGTTTGTAGAAATTAAGTAGAGGCCTAGAAGGTCTGGAAGGATCTAGAAACGTCAGGCTTTAAAAATGCTTAGTAGGTACAATAAAATCAACGGGTTTAAAACCGAAAACCAAGTTTAATTTCACATCAGCATCGCGAAAACCAAACAAAAATCCAATCTTACATCTTTAAAATACGTTAAATAATCAATTAACTAATCGAGTTATAAATAGATGGTCATTTTAATTTGTTTGAATAAGGTCTACTGCTTCGCCTTTGATAATAACGCGATATAATGCGGCTGTTAGATCTTTACAGCATTTTACAACGTTGTAAACCCACCGTAGAATTTTAGGATTAATTTGATTATACTCAATTATTCAGAAAGCGATCAGAGTTCTGTTTTTTATCCTGCGCTAATAAGCCGAAAAGTATCTAATTTAGGCGGCGGTGTCTTTGCTGCTAACAAATTAAACCACTTTAGCGTATCAACAGCCAATGTAACAAAATCAATTTTAACAATCGATAATTAAGTGGCTTTTAAATCAAACTTTTGTTTTATTTAACAAATCATTTTCAACTAATTTTGTACCTACCCATCACAAACCTATATAAAATTGTTACTACGAGTATTTTCTTACAGAGAAATCTGTAGTTCATATATTGCAAAATATTATTTTATAAAATTGATTTAAGCTACAGGAATTTTAATAACCATATCTCAGAATCACAAGCCTTACGAGGCAGATAAATAAAAAAAGACGCGCCGGTGTCGATAGAAGCTTTATCTACTCACGCGCACCGCGCAGTAAAAGCTCATTGTAAGTTGAGCTTCAAATACGAAATTGAATAATGCTGACCTATCCCGCGACCGCCTTGCCCATAAATCACTGAGATATTTATGTCCCTGGATCCCGCTCTCGTACCGCACCCCCTCGCACTTCCGAGCCCCATTCGCGCTCAGGGATATAAAATATTAAATAAAAACTTACATAAAATGGTAAGTAATTGAAATTGGAATTTGAGAAGCGCAAGCACAATGCGGTCGCAATCCTATTCTGTGGTTTGCAACACTAGCCAACGAATACTCGTGTATAGAAAGAGGCAAAAACGTATTACCTCATAGGTACCTACTTGATTTGTATTGGGTGCGAATCTATTCAACGTAAATAAATCGATACTTTATTTCTTCAAATGTATGTACTTTTATTATGTAAAATGAAGGCAATTGTTTGTAAATAAATGTATATTGATGCTCGCATCAGTAGATATAATAAGAAATCCGTGAACTGTCACCAACCAAGTTACGAAACGCCATGGCCCCAGTCGACGACGGAAAGAGCAGAGCACAAGGCATTTATCTGTGAAGCATCTGGCATGTAACGTACCGCTTCCCGTGCGCATTAGCTTTACTTATATTCCCTCTTATTTATGAGAAATAAATAATACTATTAGACAGAGATACCGATTCCTGATAAAAAGTGGGCCCGAGTTAAATGGGTGGCTCGATGGAGGCAGAAAGAAAGTAATGGAGGCGCATCGAACCGGTTTGGAGATTTTTACGAATGCAAGGCTGGTAAGCTCGACCGGGCTATGTGCTGCCCGCGGCGAGCACATAACATCTTCGACGGCGGATTTGCGCCGACCTTTCTTCCACGCACACACGTGCGCCAAGCAACGCTGCGCCCGCGCCGTCACATCGGCCGGCACTGCTCAGCCCTCTGTCCGATTATTATCTGCATATAACTGGATTCCACGTAATTACACCTACCCACATACGGCCATTAAAATACTTGGGTATGAACAATTTACTATATTTGAGTCAACACTACATATTAAGACGATTCTATAGGCACTGGTTAGCTGAATAATAGCAAGTTACGCAGCGACCCTATTTCAGGATTTGGGTTGAGTCGGTTTGAAATACGAGTATGAACTGTAAACTAGCTAGGTTTAGTCCAATAAGTGTAAACATCTTGTCAAATTCGTTAGCTTGGATCAGCCAACACAATCAATTGCATGACATTGCAATAACCTGCAACAACTACAATCGGAATTTGCGGCTTCAGTAAACATGTCACATTGGATTTTCACAAGTTGTGGTGTGTTACTAATGCAGTTTTTGCAGTTGACGTCAACGGAGCTGATGTTGGTATCAGGACCGTCGAAAGAATCAGGTTGCTTGTGTATTGACTCGATCCTATCGTATTACACATAAAGGATCTTACAGGTACTGAGACACATTCGGTTTGTGTTTTAAATGTGATCTATTTTTTAGCCTCGATGAGAAGCAAAGCGTAGCAGAAGTGAAGAACGCAGACTCTCGAGTAGGTAGGCCTTATTCAAAATTAACACCTAACCCCAGAATATGACCTAACTCAAGAAGCGCGACTGATACTCGATGTAAGTTTTTTAACCGACTTTCAAAAATGTTATTTTGCGTTGCGTTCAGCAAATTGACATTTACTAAATTAATAAGTATTCCGGATTTCCGGAATTTCAGTTTCAAAATAGATACCTAGATAGGTAATTCCTACCATACGGTTAGTTAGGCTAAGGTCGAACCGGTTGGTTGGTTGGGCCTAAGGCCCTAAGGTTGGTTTTACCATCAGGTATACCTGTTGGGGTATACCCTATTATCCCATCCCAGTGCTTCAGCTGGGCTTAGGTATGGTACTGATCTAAGCCAGTATTATCTTTTGCGTGAAAAACGACTTCCTACTAATATTATTAATGTGAAAGTTTGTGGGTAAAATTACCTGATATATTCCTGCGAAATTGGGAATAAGCGGGTGAAACCGTGGGACTTAATCATTTTACTCGATGGGATTGTTTTTGAAATCGTCATTTAAGTAATTTTAAATTATTTATCGCTAAAAGATATTCCAAATTAGATATGTGGTTTGTAGTTAATTTTACATACTTTAAACGACGAGATATCTGTCTAATTTTTTATTAGCGGAAAATTACTTAACAGGACGATGCTAAATGACCTAGATCTACATCGTTTAAGAAACTTAGGCACAGGGATCAATGGCGAATGAGTGTTTGTTTGTCAACATGAGTTCTTGTTTATCAATCCATTAGACCGAGGAGGCCGCTATTCTGAGCAAACTTCAACTATTTTACACTGCAGTTTTTTTCTTTGCTTTCTGTGCAAATACTTTCAAGGCAGTTTGCTGTGGATAAACACAAACGTGAATTAAAAGAATAATATTTTTTCCAAAATAAAACTTAGTAACTTTATAAAATGAGTAAAGTTCTCATACAACTTTAACTGTAGTTAAACTTAAGATGAGTAACACTTGTCTTTTCTATCTAGTTAGTTGTCTTATCTATACTAATATAAAGATACAATTTTCTATCTTTAGTATTATAAAGAGGAAAGATGACTGTATTTGTTTGTAACGAATAGGCTCTAAAACTACTGAACAGATTTCAAAAATTATTTCACCAATATAAAGCTACATTATCGAGGAGTAATATAGGCTTTTGCTCCCGATATTCCCACGGGATTGGAAATTACGCGGGTGATTTTTAATAAAGTCCTTTAAAATAATAGTTTTAATTAGTGATAGATGGATAGGACAACAAATGAGGTTTATGTAAATAATTAAACAGCTTCGAAATTCAAAATTCTTATTAGTTTTTTTTGAGTTTAACAGCTGCATTAATGAAGTAGCCCTCAATTTTTTATACCTAGCGTTTCAGTATTCAGCCGTAACCGAATTTCGTAGCCGAATTCATTTCACATAAGTAGGTACAGAATACTCCTATTCTGTAGGCAGAAATGAGTATTCTGTACCTACTTATATGAAAGGAATTTCGGTCCGCGCTTCACGTCCGCTCCGCCGCGATTTAACCATGAGCGTTGCGACTTAGAACTTTGTCCTGACTGACTAATGATCAACGGCACAGCTTAAATCACTGATAGTAGAGAGCTGAAATTTGGAGTGTTCTTTATATGATAACATAGGCTTTTGATTCCGATATTCCCACGGGATTGGAACTTACGCAAGTGAAACCGCGGTTTCTAGCTAGTTATTTATTTTAGAAAAAGAGAATATTTTCCGAAACAATGAAGAAGGCAAGTAGTTACACCACGTTGTTTATGGCGAACCGCTACAGTCCACACCAAGTGCGTCGGCTCGCGAATGTTTACGCATTCTAAAGTATTTGATCTCCGTACACGAACAATTATTAGTAATTGCGTGAATCGTGAACCCAAAATAAAGAGTTCTTTAATTAGATAGAAACATTAGGATCTATTTTTAAATCTTATATTTATAATGTAGTAATGTGACATACATAATTTCTGCCATTTCTGAACTCGACGAAGTTTGTTTTTGCCAAGGTAGGTTAAAAGAGTGGTAAAAATAAATCACGCTTAAAAAAATCGCCCAAAAATCACGTTTGTTGTATGGGACCCCTTAATTATTTAGTTTTATTTGTTGTTATAGCGGCTACAGAACTAATTCATAATTCGTGTATTGCGAATAAGGGTATTACAATTTAAAAAACATCTTCTGTGAAAATTTTAACCATCTAGCTATCACGGTTTTTAAGATACAGCCTGGTGACAGACGGACAGACAGAAAACCGAGTCTCAATAATAGGGTCCCGTTCTAACCCTAAAAATTAACTCCCTGGTTAAAGTCTGGACACGGGTTCGAATCCAGTCGCGAGAGGATTTTTGATGATGCATTTCTTTTTGCAAAATATTTTGCCAGGTTTTGCTAACACGGTGCTATTTACAAGCATTATTGACATTACAAAGTTAAAATTATGATTAACTCTTTTGTTAAAAACTATCTCTGACTGGTGCAAGTGGGTGTACCTAAGTTAAGTCATAAAATGTTATATTTGCGTAGATTTTTGACATTATTATGTTTAAATCCTGGTTCTAGGTGAAAAAATAGTACCTAATGTAGTTACATTTCTAATGTTTATTTGGTACGAATACACTTAATCAAAAACATAATCCTTCTTCTGCCAAAGTCGGGTAAAAAGGCCAGACTTTTAAAAAGAGGAGCACGGTTTGGTTTTAACAATTACCTATAACCTACCTATCACATCTATTTCTAAAATGCAACATGATAATTATGATATTGACGTATAAATTACTTACATACATTTTTATTATAAGTAAATATCTAAGTATCACGAGTTATTGAGAATTTGATAACAACTAATATAAATACCTACTGAAAAATCCACTTTGTGGCAGAAATACCTGAATCATGGTGCCTAAGTGCCTAGGTATTACATGTGTGAAAACCCCCATTATTATATCTACTAATATGCCTATATATAAAAAGAAATACTAACTGCTGCGTAACGTTTGCGTTCATTTTTCTTGTGTTGATGTTTTAATGGATGTTTATTTATATTTTAAATTTTCGGATAATATAAGCAGATCCGATTTTGTTAACGATCTTAATGATTAGTAGATTTACTCATAATTGTGCAAAAGTACTTGGGATAAACCAATGTTATAACTACTAAATAGATTTACCATATTTTCTTACAACGCAAGTATAAACAATAGAATCGACGGTAGTTAGAAAAATAACAAAAGTTTCTATGAACAGACAGTTATTGATTTCATGTTGATTAAGCATGTCGATTAGTACAATTAAAGAAAAAGATCAACAATGTCACAGATGCAAAATTATAAAGGGCGTACTGTACTTGAACAATAATAAGTTTCCCGTAAGTTGTATTTGTTTATACCTACACAAAACACCCTGAATGACAACGCAAAAAATCGGAATAATGCCTTCGACACCAAATTTTATGACTGTCGTATATTTACCAAAAGTGACATCAAAAATGAAAAGAATTCATCATTCATCCATTAGTCACAGAGTCCAAATATTTGTTGAAAAAGCCTGCGTAATTGTAGTTCTACAATCGAGACACTCGCTACGAAGCTACCGTATCGCCCGCAATTTGTTCCCATTGTTCCACGGCGTAATGTTTACACCGAACGATTGTCCCTGTCCGCGCAATAAGGAGCTGTTTTCAAAACAACGGACTCTTCATGAAAATTACTCTTACAATGACTTCTAGACAATAATACAAGGAAGGTAACGGAACTTACTGGCATTCTAAGCGCGGACAATATTATCCAGAGACTTAGGACATGACATATCTAAGAATTTAAACTAGGTAGTATGTATAAATTGATTACATTTTACAGATTCCTGAAAATGAACATGAAACTCACCTGAGTCATGAGGCGGTCGGCTCCGGTTCCTTCGTCGTCCTTAAAGTCGATGTCAGGATTGTAATTTGGCACTAAGTCTTTAAACCTCTCATCGTCTCTCGTGATGCGGCCCTCGGGAGGACCGCTGGCCGAGTTCCTGTTCTCGCTGTAATTCGGGTCGTGCTGTCCGAAGACCAGCGGCGTGATGCGGCGCACGCCGGTCCGTCGCGTGAAGCCGCGGCCCGGGCCGCAGGCCGCCGCCGCGCCCAGCCACAGTAGCACCAGCGACAGCCTCATCTCGCAGACATCACTTCACACGCGCTCGACGCACGACCACCGCGCGCCGCGATCTGAGCGACACTGAGACCGGCTCGACCACCACCGGCCCCGAGGCTGCATCCCTTGTAGCCGCCCGCCATAGAAGCCCGCCCGCCATCGCTCGCTTCACGCTCGCTCGCTTCAGTCGCTCGCGCTATCGCCCGCCGCTTACCGCTTAGCGCTTGTTGCACAATGCTCGAGCCAGACTATGTAAAAAATAACTTTTCAAGTTTACTAATACGGTTTTTATTTGCATGGGTATGTTTAATATATTATTTTGTAAAAAATATGCCCCAACTTAGAGAAGATTAACGTAGACTGGACGAAGTGGGGTAGGAGGTACATAGTTAGGTACGTAACCGACACGGATTAAAATATTTTATCCTAAGATCGAATCTGAATTTCAATATCCATAGGTCTATTTCAGGAATTAGCCTTTAGCTTGAGCTCCACTGAAAGTTCTTTCAGCTAGCTAAATAAAATGACCTTAAAGCACTTATTAGGTAATCGTTTTAAATGGGCGACTGTTTGATTGACTATTGAAGTCAGAAACGGTATATTTATTTTATTACTAGCTGACCCGGCAAACGTTGTTTTGCCTTATAAATTATAGCCGATTCTCAGACCTACTGAATGCGCATGTGGAGTTTGATGGAGATCGGTGAAGCCGTTTCGGAGGAGTACGGTAACTAACATTGTGACATGGAAATTTTATATATTAGATTGCTCAAGGCATCCTCTCACGGAAGAAGTTTTGATGATGAACTTACCTTTATAAAATATAGCTGCGTCCTGCGGTTTCACCCGCGTAAGGATCAAAAGTAGCCATTTTTACTCAGGGTGAAAGTAGCTTTCTATTGGTGAAAGAATTTTTAAAATCGGCATAGTAGTTTTTGAGTTTATTCATTACATACATACATACAAACACATAAAAATACAAATCTTTCCTCTCTATAATATAAGTATAGAAATATAGATAGCTGTGTCCCGCGGTTTCACCCGCGTAAGTCCCGATTATGTAGGAAATATCGAGATCAAAAGCCTATGTAACTCAGGGTGAATGTAGCTTTATAATGGTAAAAGATTTTTTGAAATCAGCATAGTAGTTTTTGAGTTTATTCATTAATTACAAAAATAAAAAAAAATCCTCTTTATAATATCAGTGTAGATTTTTAGAATTTAATAGGTTATTAATCTTCTATCTTCTATTATTATCTTCTATCTATCTATTATTATAAAGCGGAAGAGTTTGTTTGATTGTTCGTTTGTTTGTTTGTTTAAACGAGCTAATTTTAGGAACCGCTGGTCCCATTTGAAAAATTCTTTCAGTGTTGGATAGTCCATTTATTAAGGAAGGCTATACTTTTGATGCCGATATTCCCACGGGATTGGGACTTACGCGGGTGAAACCGCGGGACACAGCTTCTTATATATATATATACTACCCCAAATCACAAAATAACTCAAGTCGATAGTCTAAAATGACTTGCTGTGCCACGGAAATCTACATAGGAAGTACTTTGAGACAAATCGAGAGTTCGTACTCTATCCCGGCACAATGAACGAGCGGGTTCAAGATTCCCATTAACCATTTCATAACGTTCTTTTCGTAAGACAAACAATTCTATTTCAATTTTGACCCAGAAACCAAATTTAGTTGCACATTTTCATAACAAGGACTCGTACTTATTTAGGACAATTTGTACGCGGAAAAAGTCACGTTAACAATAAAGTGCATAATCAGCTCATAACTTAAGCCTTAGAAGAGATAACAACATGATTATTTGTTAGGGTTCCGTACACAAAGGGTTAAAACGGTTTTGATTTTGATTTTGACCGTTTTACTAAGACTTCGCTGTCTGTCCGTCTGTCTGTCACCAGGCTGTATCTCATGAACCGTGATAGCTAGACGGTTGAAATTTTCACAAAGGATGCATTTCCGTTGCCGCTATAACAACAAATACAAAATAAAACACATATTTTAACGGGGCTCCCATACAACAAACGTGATTTTTGACATAAAAACGCAACGATACCGCGATATATTTTTCGCACTAACGACATCTAGGGTTCGCGTTCCGTTCACGGATTAGTTAGTCTAGTGTTCATTTTTGGGTTCCATACCCAATCGTGATAGTGGTAGAGAACCCTTCGTGCGCGACTCCGACTTGCACTTGGCCGGTTTGTTTTTCTACGCATGACATTCTTGTCGGAACGAAAAGCGCTATTGGTATTAATGTTATATTTCCCCTGACAATATAATACTCGTAGTAAGTGAAGTTTATTTCAAGGGAAATCTTGAAAATCGTATATGTAACAGGAAAACACTCAATTGTAAGATTTTTTCGTCTTCAAACAAGTTATCAATGCTACTCATTCATACCATTTGACGGCCTCAAATCGCAGATTGCTGATTGCAATTCAGAAGGTTGCCAGTTCATTTCCCGCTGGGTGCCAGTATTTATGCTTAAAAATAAATATTTGGTCTGGTCTGGGTGATTTCTATTGTCTGTCTCATATTACGTACTTATGTAGGTATTTAAAAGTATACTATGTTGTATATCCGTTGTCTAGTACCCATAGTACAAGCCTAGTGCTTAATTTAGGGCTAGATTTCGCTTTGTGTAACGTCGTGCAATTAATTATCTAATTATTTATACCAACTTAGGTCGCAAGAATACAATCATCAGGTAGAAAGGGTAGACCTAGACACCGTGGGAAAATAAATAATGCACCTACCTATAGGTAGTTAATTTACCTAACTATACAATATTATTTTTGTTAGGAAGATACCTACTTACTAATGAATTCCGAAAAGATTATCTATCGAACCGAATTTCGTAAATAACACCTTGAAAAGAAACAGACTAGTCGCACGATATGACTCAGAAAGGATTCATGAGAACTTAAAGTTGGATAACGAAGGAAAGGGTGCGAACTCGACGTGCTCGCACTTCAAACAAAGAGCTTTGCGTGCAAACTGTAGATAAGATAAGGAAGGAAGGTAGAAGGCGGAACAATCGGTTTTGCTCAATATTGTATCGATCATAAATGAGTATTTTCATTCATAGAACTGGGCTGGTGTCTATTAGATTTTGATTAGAGATTGTTGGTCTAATGGTAGATACCGCGACTTTCATTCCGAAGGTCGTGGTTTCGAATTCTGGCCGACCGCGTACAAAATTCTTTTTCTTTAAGAAACAATTAAGTGCGCTATTAACATCGCTCTTACGGTGAAGGAAAACATCGTGAGGAAACCTACGGCTTAAAGTCATGCAAAAAGGTCCAGTTATAAATAGGGCTAGTTGCGGAAACACACAGTAAAAAAAAAGTAAGAAAGTAAATCTTTGTTTCTGGTCTGAGTGTCTCTCTATCTATCTATACATATAATAAAATCGTAACTCAGCGGTGTCTGTTTTTGGAAGATATAAAAAAAATATAAATTGTATGGGTATCTATGAACGCAGTAGAACCTATTTTTCTGTTTTTCTGGTTGTCTGTTTGTCTGTTTGTCTGTTTGTCTGTTTGTGTGTGCCTTTGTGCCCGCTAATCTCAGAAACGGCTTATCCGATTTTAACCAAATTTGGTATGCAGATAGCTTTAGATCCCGATTAACATATAGGCTATTTTTTATCCGGATATTTTGTCCGGTTATCCGGATAAAGTGATTTTTCTGCTTTTACTTAGTTAGTTTGAATGTTGTATTGAAGAAGTATGTTGTGTGGAATCAATACATGACTAACCGGATATCCGGTCGAAAATAAAAAAAACCGGATATCCAGTTTTTTTTCAGGAAATTCCTAAAATACCGTATACCTTTGTCTCTCCATATATCCGGATCCTTCGGACATACGGAAATTCTTTATAATGGTTGTTTTTAACCGACTTTAAAAAAAAGAGGATCTGCTCAATTCTACCCGCATATTGTTTGTATGTGAATATGTTCAAACATTCGTACTCCGGCATATAAAGTCCGATTTCGATCATTCATTTTTTATTTGGAAAGTGAGAGTCCCGAGTTGGTCCCATAAATTGTTGGTGAAGATCTGATGAGAACCTTCGGAATGATGAGCAGAATAGCATCCCGCAATGCTGTAAATTACTAATTTTTGGACTTCCATCAATAGAATCGGCTTATTAAGAACAAGGTATAAATTGATGGACCACCTGAAACCACCTTCTCAAAAATTCTTCAGTGATTAAAGTTACGGTTACAATTTTGATCATTTTTAGTGGCAGTCGAAAATTCAATAAAAAGGATTTAAAAAATATAGCTGTAATGGGGCAGTTTTACTGAGTAGATGCTGATTGCATGTAGTTTACGTGGCACGATGGCAGCTGTGGATTCCGATTCGAGGGTTCCGCGTTCGAATCACAGACCGGCGCATTCCCTTTTTAAGGAACGGTGGCCTACCGAGCCGAGTGATGGCTTCCGATTCGACGGCTGCGCGTTCGAGTCACGAGTCCCGGACACGACGTTACGTTTTACCCTCCAGATGGTCGTCCACCTTGCCGTTGTGAGGGGACTCAGTAGCTGAAAGCTAAGAGGCGCACGAGGTGGGAAACCGGGCTTGCCTGGCTTCTAATCCGTAATCCCGCGTCAGCGGGCTCGGGGGTCCTTTCCGCAAGAAAGGGGCCGCATGGAAGATAACCACTATAAAAAATCACCTCAGCCTCTGGTGGTGAACTCGGTGAGGGAGGGGGGGCTTTATCACCGGCTTTGGGGACCTCGAGACGGTGGCGTGACCGTGCTGAGGGAGGGGAAACGGAGAGGGATTGTCTATCGGGCAGAGGTAGAGATGAGGCTTGGAAAGGCCGCCGTTGTCGGGTAAACCTATGGTAGGGAGCCCAACGAGAGTGGCCTGACAGTGCATAAGGTGCAGTACCCACGTAAAAAAAAGATATCATTTAGTTAAGCTACCCAACTTCAGCTTACATAACAGAAAGTCAGTTGCACTGTATGTTGGAGAGCTTATTTTTATTGTTTTGTCCTTAAATCGAAGTCGGGTTTTGATTTTTTTGAATTTTCGATAAAGGCTACTTCTTATTATAAGTAATGCGTATAAGCATGCAACACGTTACCTACCGCTGCGCTGTGCAAAATCTACACTTAAATAGACTCTGCTATGATTCTCTTCTGTTCAGCAACAGACTTCCCTGGTCGTCCGTTCAAGTGTAGACTTTTGCTCAGCGATGGGTAGGTAGTCCGAGAAACGCTGACGAAGTCGCGGGCACAGCTAGTGTATAATATGTATGTATTTAAAACTCTAGTATGAAGTATAGGTATCCGTTGTCTAGTACCCATAGTACAAGTTTAGTGCTTAGTGTAGGTATAACTTCGTCAAATATCTATTTAATTTAATTAGAAACTAGAAAGAGAAAGGTCGCCTGATAGTGATCCATTTCAAACTCGTCTCTGACGGACGAGCTTCACCAGTTCCAAAGTCAAACTGTTCGGGAAATTACTCACACTCCTTTAAAAAAGATGAATCAAAATTTGAACGTCCGTCGTTGTTATAATACCCACCATCTAGGTCAATCTAGGTAATCTAAGGGGGAGCTCATTGGCCTAGCTCCGCCCGCTGGTCTTGTGTAGTCGTGCGTGTTAAGCAACGCCTGGCGCGGTTATTCTTTGGATGGGTGATGGGTGGCATGTGTTGCGAGATCATTATCTCGAGGTCATCTTCTGAAGGCACGTTCAGCAGGTGGTCCCGTTTGTTTTTTTTCTAATAGCAATCCTTAGGTCAAGTTACAACTTGACCTAACGACTGCTATGGCTGCTAACGCCCTAAGGCCTTAAACTCTTAATAGCCTTATTAATAAACGTGGAGTTTAGTCGAAGTGGAACATGCCTTGTCTTTTTCCGTGACAAGAAGAATCGTAAAAATACTCCGACCTTACTCCAATTTTATTAATACGGCTATAAACGGTGAGCCACATATGAAATGAAGAAGAAGATTCATTCAGGGGAAAACCCTATGCATCAGCTTGTATTACTATGTAGGTACCTAGATGTATATTAATTCTGTTGTAGTGTAGTAGTATAGGCTCAATAATGTAGGTACATAACATAACAGATTTTCAAACCTATTGTTTTATATAGGTTAGTTACTTACTTACCACTATTAGTAATTCGGTATTTTTGATTTACATGCGTATCTAGTATCTACCTATAGGTACTTATAATATGGTATTATATAATAGTACTTATGTATAATATGCTTTAGGTAAGTACTTTAATATTATTTATACCAATTATTTAGGTACCTATATTGTAGATACCTACCTACTTACCTATGTTCTTTCCAAGGCAAATTATTATGTAAAAAAGCTACCTCCCTAATATAATTTTATTACATGCGTTTCATAGCACTCTCATTATTTTCACAATATTAGTAAGCAATAGACGTATCGGCATGGAGACCTTTACCTAGAGCTCACGTCTCGTGTACCAACAATTGTAATAGGTACAAGTTAGAATAAATAAATAAATAATGCACAAAGTTACACACAGCGCAATCTAGCCCCAAACTAAGCACTAGGCTTGTACTATGGGTACTAGACAACGGAAGACATGGTTCTCAATTGTCAGGAACAGAGGAAGTGACTGCAATTAGGGTAATTATCGGCGTTTATGGCTGTGGTCGGTTACCTAACCCTGGCGCCATCTCCTATTGCATGACGACAAGACAATACACTTCGCACGCAGTTCTCTATAACCTCATAAACCACGGACCTCCATAGTACAAGTCGCTGGACAGGACATAGCGCACTGAATTTTGTGCCTATTTGATATGCGCCATATTGCGCTGTTATCGCGCGTTTTCTATTGGAAATGATGTGACCGTTCCCGAAACTATTCGTTCTATAGACGGTCACCATCACTTTCAATAGAAAACGTGCGACGACAGCGCAACATGGCGCAGATCAATTCGTTATTTTGTATTGTATAGCAATTCCAGCGTACTTGTATAGTTTCAGTTCAGTGTCATAAACTAAGACATTGTTCGAGTCGCAATGTAACTCGGTTCATTCATAACAGGGATTTATGCCAGTGAGGAATCCCCAAAACAAATATCCTGTCAAAAGTTGAGGCAGAATTTTTAGTTCGATATGGGATGTTGTTGACATTTCTTTATTTCTACCAATGTATTGGGTGTTCCTTTGTGTGATTGTTTGTGCTTGGATTTGATTATAAAAACGATATGTACATACCTGCTTATTTACTTCATTTAATCTGCAATTTTAACCAACTTAAAAAGGAGCGTGATTAAGTTCTCAATAGACTTTATTAGTATTTATTATATATACCTTTCTATTCTATCATATTTCATGGATTTTCTTTACTATGTGAATTTCCAACCTATTTACCTAATATCTGGGTTTTACGTGCGTAATCCCATATTCCGAAAATAAACGGGAATTCACATTAATTCGGAATTGGAATGGGGAAAATGGCTTGTTTTTATCATTTCAGAACTCTGTATCAGCTACAGTGCCGGATTTATATTTTTTATGAGTGTAGGCCACTCTATTTTTGCCGCCCTATGTACTTAAAAGTTAATAAACGAATGAATTAGTCATTCAGAAAGAGCGTAAAAAAGACACAGGTTTTACAATTTTTACGGGACTTTTTGTGAGCTATATGGTGTTTACTATCTCTGCTTCTATGTAGAGAAGAGCTAGAGAATTATTCTTTTCTTGAGACAATGAAGACCTTTGATAATTTTTCACGAATTTTTAACAGGAAAATCTCCTTTCCCCAGAATCATTTGTAGCCGGAGTGAAAAGTGCAATGCGGAGAGCTATATCCCAGTTAGGGTAAACATTACACAGAGATTGATTTCTCAAAAATGTTGAGAGACAGAGTAGTGAGTTTGATACAAGCCTTGATCACTCTGCAGTTTTATCAGAGGAAACATGGTTTGACACTCCCAAAAAAACTGCATATTCAAAATTTAAAATAGAGGCTCAGTGAATGTATAACTTAGGAAAAACTGGAAAAGAAATACGGACGAAATTAACTTGAGACCCTTATTCAAACAATTTCTTTGACAAAAAGTTTCAAAAAGACTTGGTCGCTTCGGGCGACCAAAGAGGCGGGGATGTGATCAGCCACTTATGTTACGAAGCTTCATCATAGACCCAGTAAGAGCCCTTATAGGTTTGAGCTTCACCGTATGGGAACGAAAACTTTTATAGACCAAACAAGTTACGTTTTCACACATTGGACACCAACAAAGTCATTTTTTTAAATGTTTTGTTTAAAAATACGTACCTAGAATGACTGAATATAACATGGTTTGACGCTCCCAACCAAAATGCATAAACAAAATTTTAAAAAAATCAAAATTCCTATGAAAGGGAAGCTCAAAATACCGTACACTGTGCGGTCGCCACGCCTGCGCCTTTCGCCCGCCGCGCTGCTCTCATCTATCATCTCACGCGATAATATAGGTTTCGATAGGAAAGAGTTACTATAGGGATATTTAAAGTATAAAAACCACAAGAAAACCAGTGGACGTGTTTGAATGTTTTCCTCTTAAACGAGTGACCGTCCTCTGAAATCTGCCGCCCCTAGGCCGCGGCCTATACGGCCTATACATAAATCCAGGACTGATCAGCTAGCAAAGTTTCACTATGTATTTTGAGTTTGTCGAGTTTTACAGAGTTAGGTACTGATTAAAGGGCTAGAAGGCGCTATGCGGAAGGTATCAAATTGGTTATTGGCAAATGCGAAAGTAACTCTGTCTGTAACGCTTTCACGCCTAAACCGCTGAACCGATTTTGATGAATTTTGGTTTAGAGATAGACAGGACTTTGGAGAAGGACATAGGCTACTTTTAATCCCGTAATTCCTGCGGGATCGGGACTAATGCGGGTGAAACCGCGAGGGCAGCTAGTAGGTATGTCAATAATGAAAAACTATAAACTTTCGCTTTTCTAATACCTACCTACCGATACCGAAAACCTAGCAATACATATTCATACCTAGTTAAGTAGGTATAGATAGATATTTTGGACATTATACATGCCTCCCTCAGTACTCGTGAGAAAATAACATAAAAGCACATAGGTACACATACGCGATGTTTCCACCTACTTACACCTTATTTTATTTATCCATTTCAACACTTACCTATATACTCATATACCTTTTTTTAAAAAAAAAAGCCTAACACAAGCCGATTACCAGCCGTTTTAAAGGCGGCCAAAGCAAACTGTTCCAAGTGGTGAATAAGTGTCGAACCTGCACCTTCGTTCGGCTACGCTTGAGAACAAACATTATTTTCGACAAAGGACCGGACCGAGGTGTCGGTGAAGGCTAATGCACGAAAGTGCTGGACCAATACAACCATGTGTAGTGTTTTAAATTGTTGACTCTTCCATAAAGCTCTCGACTTCGTAGGTACACAAGACGGGTGCCGTGTCGCTTCACGCTGCCAAGTGAGATATCTATCTACCTTACTGAACTGAGCAAATAGGGCTGGATGATGAAGGAGAACTCCGCTAGCTACTACTTACTTACCAGTAAAAGATTGAAGTACCTATTTATTAAATAAAATTAAATAATAAAAATGAGAAAAAGTTTATTTACTAAAAAACTTATTACCTAAAGGGCACATACTTATCCTGCTAATGTTATAGATGTGAAACTTTAGATGATTGTTTGTGTTTAAATCACGCAAAAACTACTGAACCGATTGCACATTTGATAATTTGAACAGACAGACAGAGTTACTTTCGCGCTTGTAATGCTAGTAAGGATTATTATAGTATAGATTAGATTATTACTCCAGTTCCGCTATTGTTCGTTATTAAATATGCGACAATGTGAATCACATGATTACTGCAAAAAAAACCCCTGAAGTTTCTTGTGTCTTCTTCTCATTGGAGGTCGCCTTCCGAAAACACATTAGATTACATATATAATTGACGATTCAAAGTAGTAGGTATGTTATGAATAAACATATTTTGAGTTTGAATTTGCAATAAAACTTGGTAGATAAGTGGAGATCTGAATTAACACAATATTTATTTAAAGGCAAACGTCCTTCAAAATTAATTTAATATCTTTGCACATATGGGGAAAATTATTCGCGTAGGGTATGCCCTACGCGAATAATTTTCCTTTAAACTTTTCACAATACCTTGATACTTAGTAGTTCTTACAAGTGTTCATTAAATAAGTACTATGTAACATAATCTATTTGCAAAGATAGGTAATGTTTAAACTGAGTCAACTAATGAAATATTGTCAGTATTTATCTATGTATACTTGATATTGTGTTAGTATTTGCAGAGCAATTACTTATTATTGCTTACCTTTGTATTTTATATGGTGACGTTAGAATAAACAGGTAAAAGGTAAATAAAAAATACGTAGTCAATTTATTTTATAGGTTACTAGCTGACCCGACAGACGTTGTCCTGTCGCTTAGTATAAAAAAATGGCTATCTATCTTCATACCAAAATTCATCAAAATCGGTTCAGCATTTTTTCTTTCATAAGAACCTTCTCCTGACAATAGCAAACACAACAAAAAAAGAATTATCGAAATCGGTTCGTGCGTTCTGGAGTTATAGCGTCAGGAAGGAAAACCCGACTTATTTTTATATAGTAGATATGAACCAATAATATAGGATGTTTATTTTGTTGCATAAAGACAATGTTTGATTTGTGGATGGGTAATGATTTTTTTCTTAAATCTAAATATGCCATTTTAGTTTTTGTCAAAATCGTGGACGCAGCTACTTTCAGCATTTTTCGCTATCTCTTATAGTTTAGAATATACCTACACCTGAAGAGCCTGAAGGACCATTCAAATTGTACACACAGTATATTAGCCAATATGGTTTTCCCAGTAGCTAAATTGAAGGTATTAGTAACGCCAAGTTTCTTCATGGAAAAAAGTCAAAGTAACACTTAAAAGTGACGTCACGAAGAAAATAGCGACATGGCCTATTCTCGTAATAAAAATATCAAACATATCATTGCAGTCAATCTTTAACATTACTTATAAAGACAGTTTTCGATAAAAAATTCTTTGGAGAATCGTTTTCGCATCGTTTTTGATACATTTTTTAAGCAATAAAGTTTCAATTGCAGTCCAGTTGAAAGTTATACCTACATACTTAGTTTTATTTTGAATGTATTGTTTGCAATTAGGTACAATCTAGGTAGTTGTAATGAAATTTTTGACAATTCTATTACGGATAGATTACCTACATTATATGTAGATTTCTGTAGATTACATAAATTATTTACTAATTTTTCTAATTGCAAGAATTACAGGTGAATGAACGTTCCAATTTCATGGATACTGTAGTCGTACAAATCAAAGCGTCCTTTAACGAACCATATACCTACCTACCTACACGAAGATAGGAGGTGTAAAGAAGCCGAACCAGTTTTGTTCATGCGATGCCCTCTAATTGACAAATTGGAATCTTATTAAAATAAAGTTCAAGTTCGTAACTGAGAATGGGCGCCCGCGCCGGAGCCTTGCGCGGGCGCAGGCAGTCTGATGTCAGCGAGAGCCCGCCGCTGCCGACCGGGTGCCGACGAATGCCGAGCGGACACGATCGGGCTTCAAGCGACGAATAAAAAGTGAGCAGCATTCGAAGCGCGTGCCCCGATGTGTGTGGTCCACGGCGGAGGTCCTCCTCGGATTTTGATTTATTGAAATCAAATTTTCACACCTCTTTTCAGTAATTGATTTGATCACTGCTTTTTAGTTTTGTGAAATGGACCTTTTGTCAATGACTGATTCTCTTTTTATACGGAAAAGAGTCTTTTAGTATCTTCACGCTGGTAACTTTAGTGTCCGGTTATCGCGGTTTCACTTGCTTCGTAAGTCCCGATCCCGTAGAAATTTCGAAAAACCTTTTCTTATCGAATGCCTCCATCATGTAAAGAACATTATCTCCAAATTTCAGATCTCTATACTATCAGCGGTTTAGGCTGTGCGTTGATAGATCAATCAGTCACTCAGGACAAAGCATTTTATAGACATAGACAGATAGATAACTAGTAGCGCCAAACGATTTCACCCGCATAAGTGCCAATCCCGCAGGAATATCAGGATCAAAAGTAAGGCTCCTTAGGCATAGGCATGTCCATCTCCAAGGTCCCAGCATCCATCTCCCATCTATCTCGAACACAAAATTTATAAAAATCGGTTCCGCTAATCGGTTGAAGGTCTCTGCCTACGTAACGTTTCCCGGACGGGACGTGTCAATTTCTACATACAAAAATTCCGTGTCATCCCCTCCATATCGTCGCCCCGACGGAATTTTTGTATGTAGAAATTCGCAGAGACCCTTAGACACGTCACAGACAGAGTTACTTTCGCATTTATAGTATTAGTGTGGACAAGAATATGTTCATCAATACAACCCAATTTAATATAAATAATAATGAAGGCTCGTTGAGGCATATTGAACGCAAATAATGAAGAATTTATTATCTACTGTCGGGGCCTAGTCGGGATCAGTGCCAAGTCTAGGAATGTCTAAGTAGGTCCTAGATAACATACTAAGGCACTACCTAACTTGGACAAATAGGTATCATTTTAACTAAAATAAAAGAAAAGCGTTTTAAGCTCAAAATACACGATGACACTTACACTTTACCTAAAACAAGAAATTGGTGAAAATGGTCTGTTCTAAGTGTACCTAAGTGTCATCGTGCAGCTTTATAAAATGTAACTGTAAGTATTTCAATTTGAAAAAAAAACACCTTGAGAAAAATTAATCCTAAGAAGTAACATCGTCTTTTACAACCGCTTCAGTTTCAGCTGCAATATTTAGCATAAAATCATCTTTCCAATCGTAATTTCCTTGTAACTCAGGAAAGTTAGGCATCAACTCATAAGTTTCTGTATCAAAACTAGTTTCATCGTTACCGGTTTTCCATTTATTGGCGATCATTTGCAGAGGCTCCAGGCATTGTAGACTTTGTTTTACGCGTAGCAACTCAATATTGCATTGATTTTCAACTTCCATTAGCTTAAGCTTAAATGCTTTTGCCAACATTTGCTTCCTAATCGCATTTTTCTTCTCATTATGAGCCATGTTTAGTGTATTCTGATACTTTTGCAGTTGTTTCTCGTATTCAATTAAGCTTTCGTCACAGTTTAGTTTACTGCCTACGCTGGCAGCGAATATTGATGTGGTGCCAAATTCTTCGCCATATAACTCGGGGCTATTCGCATGGTAATTGCTAATTGGAGTATATTTCGGATAATTTATTTGAGGCGTCCTTATCTCTTTGTGCATCATTTTCTCTTCGTTTAGTTGGAGTTTAAGAGACTCTATGATATTCTTGCACTGTGCGATTCTCTCTTTGAGCTTGGTTTCGTTATCTTCGATAGTTTGTGGAGTTATTCCAGGGGTATTCTTGGAAACTTCCGAATGATCAAAGGTCACACCACAATCACCATCTTCGTCAGTTGCGTCGGTGTGGTGGTCAGTGTGAGGTTTATCTTGTTCTGTTTTTCTGGGAGAAGTTGTTCGTGGAGTTTTTTTACCATCGTCGCCTGAGGCTTGATTTGAAGAATCCATTAAAAAAATGTTTTTGATAATGTTGCACAATATTGAAATCGTAAGTTTGTTTGACCGTTTGACGTTTGAATGCGTAAAAAGTTGTTAAATAAAAGGAGTACTTATTCATGTAGAACCAAGAAGTTGGGTACAATATAAGTACCTACTAGTGATGTGCCGAGTATGGCTTGACTCGAGTCAGACTCGATTCTTTCGGTGGACTCGCTTACTCGAGTCCAAATTTATTTTGACTCGAGTCCGCAGACTCGAGTCCGGGACTCGAGTCCGGCGTACTCGAGTACCGGACTCGATTCTGGGACTCGAGTCCGGGACTCGAGTCCGGGACTCGATTCTGGGACTCGAGTCCGGGACTCGATTCTGGGACTCGATTCTGGGACTCGAGTCCGGGACTCGATTCCGTACTGCTTACTCGATTCGATTATGCGATTCCAACTGACTTGAGTAAGTTGACTCGCTCGTTCTCGATCTCTGTTCCACTCACTCCACGCAATGTTTCGTTTTCCATAGATACATACATTTACTTGGAAAAAATAGCTCCCGCCAAACCGTCAAACTTCGGCTGCCCGTCCGTACGAATGACGCGGGATTTTTTATTCAGGAATAATATTGTCTGTGGTAGTCCAATCAATCAATATTATTGTTTGTGGCAGTTCAATTCAGTTAAACTTTGAATAAAACCATAAATGTTGTAAAACAATAATAAATCTTGGGGATTAAGGAATAACAGTCGCTTGACACACATTGGTGATTCGAGTCCGGAATTCGAGTCTGGGATTCGAGTCTGGGATTCGAGTCCGGGATTCGAGTCCGGACTCGAGTCTGGGATTCGAGCCCGGACTCGAGTCCGTATAAACCGACTCGAGTCGACTCGAGTCACAAAAACAGCGACTCGGCACATCACATCACTAGTACCTACCTAATATATACCTGATATCATCATCATCATCCGAGCGTTCCCGGTTGCATCCCTCTTGAGAGCACGGGGTCCGCTTTCTATATACTTACTTAATGTAAAATGTTATATTATCTAAGAGGAAGTTTTATAATAATATATTTCTTATTTGATTTCGAAAACGAACTAACTAACTGAATTAGGAAAACACTAACTGAATTAGGTACGGAGCATTAACATTTTATTGTATTACCATTTTATTAATACCTCTTCGTAGGGCGCTTTATAGGTACCTCTACCCAATACCTACCCTATATCACATTGTCATTTTTATTTAATTTATTTAATTAATAGTGATAAGTTTGAAAAAAATAATGCAAGATAAAAGTCACCAAGAATTGTCTGACTTACCTTAGTGAAATTATAATGATCAAACGCACAAATGCCTATCTATTTACCTGTAGGTTGGTACTTATGCACCAACAGACAACTGCAAGATCGACAACTTAAATCAAGTCCATGTAGGTACGATGAGTTTGGCCGTAAGATTGTAGATCTATGCAAGTTCCTGTATCAGTCCCCCAGTCTCGGTATGAATTTTTGAATGGTAGTCCTTGCTTCAAAGCGGTGAAGCAAGGACAACCAACTTTAGGTTAGAATACCCTCGCCGAAAGACACTGTATAAATTGCGTTGATAAATTGTTATTCTTTTTAGACCCCCAGCCCCGGGGTAACTAATCGCGACTTGCTGTACTTGACTTGGACCACGCAGAGGCAATAAATAGGTAACAGAAGAGAAGACCGAAATAATAATTCTCATCTGAGCGATGTTCCCGGTTGCATCCCTCTCGGAAACCTGGGGTCCGCTTTCTATATTAATGTAAAATGTAATATTGTATAAGAGGAAGTTTTATAAAAATACCTATATTGTCTATTTTATTTCGAAAACGAAGTAGAATTTCGATTTATTGATTTTTTCGAAATTGCATTTTATAGATCAGTGTACCGATAGAATACTATATAGATACTTACCTAGCGTTACGTCTGGGACTTAAAGTCTCTTCTGTCTGGAATACACCTGGGGACTCCGTCCGAAAGGGATTTTCAATACCTACCTACCAGTCTTCGAGTTCGTTGCCTACCACGAAAAACCAAGACTTTGATTTCCATTTTTTTGTCGATTTTCCTTTTGATTCTTCCCGCCATTTTTATTAACCCAACTGGGTTGCGCAGTGTCAGAATATGCATATGGCTTAGCACGTCTTGTGCATATAGCCTGTATTAATCCACATTTTTTTTATAATTTATTTACCTCTTTAAAATGTTACATAGTATAAATGATGTATGATAAAATAATAGACATACATAATACCTGTGTCCACTGGGCATAGAATCACGTTGAGAAATAACTAAACTACAACGAATTATTTTTTTGATTTAGTTGACATTGGCTATTTAAGAAAATCGTACCAAACCGTAGAAAACGCACAAAACTAAAAAAAAAAACATAAAATACGCGCCAGTCGCCTGCATCGCATTTTTTTTTTTTTTTTTTTAATGCAAAAGCGCTAAATTCATAGTATTTCGCCCGAAAACTAATAACTACAAAATCAGAATAACTTACCAACAAAATGGGTCTTCTGGAATTATGTGAAAAATATTACAATACAAAGAATCTCTATGAAGTTTTGCAAATTACAGAAAAGGCAACTGAAAAAGAAGGTAAAATCTGCCTTACATTGTTTATATTATGCTTCCAAACGTTAATTAACTACCTAAGTTAGATTTACTTTCTTAAATAATAGAATTACAAACTTACCTGAATGGACATAACCTGTTTAAAACCACCAAACCAGTTATAATTTACCAGTTATTTTTCTCTCCAGTGAAAAAAGCCTACCACAAATTATCACTAAAAGTTCACCCCGACCGCGTACCAGAAGACCAGAAGCTAGAAGCTACAGAGAAGTTCAAAGTTCTCGGAGGTGTTCACTCAATACTTACTGACAAAGAGAAGCGGTCAGTTTACGATGAAACTAAGTGTGTTGACGATGATGATGCCTCTATTGACTTAGATAGAGACTGGAGTGCGTACTGGAGACTGCTGTTTAAGAAGATAACTGTTGAAGATATCCAAGCATATGAAAAAGAATACATTGGTAGGTTCTTTTTGTGTAGTGGAGTGGCTCACCTAGTGGTACAGATGGTTCATGTCGTCATAATGCCTCTAACTTGACCTAATAAATAAATAAATATTGCACTAAAGTACACACATCGCATCTAACCTCAAATGTCTTGTTCTATGGGTACTAGACAACAAATGTACTTTTTTTTGTAAATACATACATATGATACATATAAACCACCCAGACCAGAAACATATATTTATTTTTAAACATAAATACTTGCACCCGGTGGAAATCGAACCCGCAACCTTTTGCATTGCATACCAAGGTTGTCAAACGTAAGAGGTTGTAATAACTGCTATCAGACATATCATCAGAGCTGATGTTTTGAGTTCCATATACTCAAAGGGTAATAACTGGACCCTTTTACTGCGATAAAAAAACCCTCTGTCTGTTACTAGACTGTATCTCATGAACCATCATAGCAAGACTTTTCACGGATGATGTATTTCTGTTGCCATTATAACAAAATGAAAATTATGACTGATAAAAGCCAACTGTGTAAAGAATTAATACAATTTTAGGTTCTAAAGAGGAAAAGCAAGATCTCAAGAATGCATACATGAATGGCAAAGGTGACATGGATTATATTGTTGACCATGTTCAGTTTGCCAGATCTGAACATGAACCAAGGCTCAAGGAAATTCTCAATGTAAGATTCATACTAACAAACTTATTTCCTGCATAGAAACTCTTGCTAAATGTGTTTTAACTTAGAATGATAAAGACATTGGAGCATAAATATGTTTATGCCATAAAACCTATATCTACCATGACTATACCCCGACCCCTACGTTTTTTTTTCATATTCAAATTTTTGCTTTTATTGAAATTAGAATATGAAATAAACCAAAACATACACAGCATGATCATAGTAGATTTAGGTTTTATGGCATAAACATATTTGGTATAATTATCCAGGAAGGATAATGGTCCCTGGTTCAAGGCGAACATGCTACATCTTAGACCCCATTATGACCTCATATGGCTACATACGGAAAACCTACAGTGAAGCCTTAAAACATTGTTTTTTTTTACAGGAAATGATAGAAAACGGTGAAATACCATCATACAAAGTGTTTACTCATGAATCCGCTAAGAAGCGACAAAAACGACATGCTAAAGAAAACAGAGAAGCAAAGGAAGCTGAAGAAATGAAAAGTGAAGTGGGACTTGGCTCAGGTAATATAAAACTTAACTTTTTAATAACCAAAGTGCTCAGACAGCGGCAGTATCTGACCAAAGCAAAGTGGCTGCAGTAATTCCAAAAACCCTTTCTTAGCATTAGCATACATTATAGCAGGCGCAATATGGTTTTTTTGTTCTTAATAACTTTTTCTTAGAGCTTCCTAGGACTGAAAAAAATATATGCGTAGGCAACAAATAAGTACTAAATCTTGGCATATATGGCGAGAAATCAAAGCTGGTCCGGCCAACCTAACGTCAGAATGGCCAACCCACTTTGAATCGTTAATATTTTTGAAACCCGTAGCTACTAAATATATGAACACAGGTACATTTGGTACCTGTGTTAAGGTACTAAACAATTAGCGTAGTTTAGTCTAAATCTATTGCATGGGCCGGCCAAGTTGATGGACACGAAAAACCACGACTCACAACTTAAAAATTACAATCGTCTAGGCTTACCTTATGTTGTATTCTTTCCAGAGCCCAACAGCTTAGAACTAATGATAAGACAACGACAAGATACAAGAGCGAAGGCATTGGATTCTCTGATTGATGACCTCGCTGCTAAATATGGTGGCAAAAAGACTAAAGCGACAAAAAGGAAGGCCTGTGCGTCCTCTAGTAGCAAGGTAAATAAGAAAAAGAAATAGACATAGTATGTTATGTAATTTAGTAAAAATAAATGTATTTAATTTGACAAAAAGTTGTTGTGTGAACTATTTATTTATAAGTAATTATTCTTTTCGTATAGTAGTGTGGCTCACCTAGTTTTAGTTTTCGCCTTAAGGCCTCTAACTTGACTTAACAACTGCACTAAACTGTTACACCAGCCCCCTTACTTATAAACGCTGAATAACAAATGACTAAGTTATGTAACGTTTGTCTCTGTCTCTTAACGTGTCACAGTAAAAGACAAACCCCCTTACTTATAAACGATGACTAACTTTATGTAACATTTGTCCTTTACTGTGTCATGAAGTTTCAAAGATAACAGACAGAGACAGACGTTACATAAACTTAGTAATCGTTTATAAGTAAGAGGATAGGTAACCACATCACTATACGAGAAGAATAAGTAAATTCATAGTTGATTAATTAAATTAATTAAACATGACTACTGGATAACAAAACTTGTTTTAATTTTATGTTTTTCAATCGCCTTCTTCCATTGCGACTTCTAATGCTGTTTCGGAGAAGAATGGGCCTTCTTCGACGTAGGCTTGCATTCTCATTATTATAGCGTCATCGAAAGCTGGTGAATTAGCCAACCTTTTAATGATATCGTATTTTGCTTCTTTTGATTCCTTCGTGTGATCCACTGAACGGTCGAGAAGGTATTCGACAAATCCTGAAAATTAAATTATAACGCCTTAGAATCCTCCGGTCCTATGTCCGTCTCCTGGTTCTAAACTACCTCCCGCCAATTTTCAGCAAAATCGGTTCAGCCGTTTTTGAGTTATAAATAGTGTAACTAACACGACTTTCTTTTATTTATATAGACTAGCAGTGCCCCGCGGTTTCACCCGCGTAAGTCCCAATCGCGTGAGAATTTTGAAAAGTCCTTTCTTATTAGATAGCTTACATGACAAAGCACACACTCTCCAAAAATCATGTCCCTAGCTACACCTGTTTGGGCTCTGTGTTGATATTTTAGTTCAGTAAATCAGTCAGGACTTTGAATTTTATATGCGACTAGCAGATTCCCGCGGTTTCACCAGCGTAAGTCCCGATCCCGTGGGAATATCGGGATCAAAAGTAGCCTATAATACTCAGGGTGAATGTAGCTTTCTAATGGTGAAAGAATTTTCGAAGATTACCCCCAATATACATACATACATGTTACCAACGTTACCTCTTTATAATATTAGTATAGATTCATTATAGAAGATTGCAGAATAAAGCACCCAGCGCCATCTAGCCCTAAACTAAGACACTAGACGTGGGCTAAATTATCAACACTGCCAGTGTTGTTAAGTTAAAAATGTGTCAGTTCAACATACAACAGTTGTTTTCATAGTCATACAACTCTTTCGCGCTGTGAAAACAATCGTCGGATGTTAAAGTGACACATTTTTTACTCCGCTCCGCTCGCAGTGGAAGGCCGGCATTACATATCTTTACTTTAAGATTCATATCATAAACCCCACTTGAATTTTTGGCTCTAGACTCAAGCTAGAGTCTAGGTATATTCACTAGAAACATTTTTACGAGGATCTACTCCCGTGAATCTTCCCCGGGAGCATTGAGTTTTGGAAAAAGCGTATAATTTTCAAAGACAATCTTACCAGCCGTTCTAGCGACCAACTCTTCACCCCACTGATGTTGAGTCACAGCATCCAACAAAGCGAAGGCACCATCTCTCAGATCAGGGAATGGATTCTTACAAATTTCGAATAGGGTTTCCATCGCTGTAGGTTTTGTATTTAAGCTTCTAAACCATTCTCTTGTCATCAAAGTGACTCTATGGTCGACCGGACCTGTCTTAGGCTTTTTAGGATCCTTGTCAATACTTATTAGACTTGCAAAACAGTGCAATGCTCGTACTTTAAGCTCTGTGGTACTATTTTTTATCAGCATACCTACTTTTTCGACAGCTAGAGTGTATCTACTTCCTGTAATATAAATAAATTAATAATATATAAATATTGCACGGTGTTAAACACGGCGCAATCTAGCCCCAAACTAAGCACTAGGGTTCTACTATGGGTACTAGACTACGGTTATACTACAAATTATGCCTTTTTGTGTAAATACATACATAAGTTACATTCTAAACACCCAGACAAAAACAATTTTTTTTTTCAAGAATAAATAGTTATACCCGTCGGGAGTCGCACCCGCAACCTTCTGTATTGCAGTCGGCGTTTTGCCCGACGCGCCACAAGGAGAAAACATCATCAAAAAACCTCCCGTGACGGGATTCGAACCAGGACCCCTCGCTTGCCGGCCAAGTGCGATAACTATTACGCCACCCGGGAAAGGATTTTTGATGAGGCATTTCTCTTTGTAAAATATTTGTAGTAGGATGCAATAAAAATAAGGAATATTAGATACAAGTACAGTTTTAAATTGTCTATGCTGCGGATATTAAGAGGAAAGTCTACCTACTCTTTCTCCATACAAACATAGTTGACTGTTTCCTCCCTGGATAAAGACATTAGAGCAAATATATTTATGCCATAAAATTGATATCAGCCATGACCATGCCCTTACGTTTTGGTTTTTTTTTTTTTTCATTTTCTAATTAGAATATAAAATAAAAGTTAGAAAAATGAAAACGACTGTTTCCTCACTGAATAAAGACATTAAAAAAAATATGTTTATGCTCACATATATTTTTTAATGTCTTTATTCAGTAAGGAAACAGTCGTCGACTACGTTTCTTAAGTTTCTATGGCGAAAAGAGTAGGTCGACTTTCTCCTTGAAAGTTTAAACCTAGGAAATCCGCTTTAACTTAGCGGGCGGCGCTCTAACCAACTGAGCCACGGGCACCACACGCCACCAGAGTAAAAGTAAACTAAAGCTTACCTAAAGCAGCCAAGCTAAGTTTCCCCTCAACAGTTACTCCAATAAAGCCTAAAGTATCCAACGCTACGGGTAGGAGAGCCTGGTCGTCAGCGTCGAAAGTTTCAAACAGTATATCCAACAATGGAGGGTATTTGTCAAATATTTCACTCGGGTAATGATGTGCGACACAACCGAAGAATTTCATGTAACCTGTAATGAGGAAAAGGCAAACCTTAAGTTCTCTCTGTGCGGTGGCGGATAAACTGCTTGGTTCCTAGGGGGTTGGTGTCAGGCAGGCGGCTGGCCGTAAAAATATTGCCAAATCTATTTGCAGAAGGTATGGTCAATGATGACTTACCTACTGCGCCGACCCCAAAGTAATTTGGGGTTTAGCAGACCCCGGGCTCCCAAAAGGGATGCAACCGGGAACATCGTTCGAATGAGAGACTCTATGAATGAATGAATGAATGAATGCTTTATTTGCACAACAAACAATTACAATCAGTATGCATACATAACAGGTAAGACAAATACACAGGAAGTTAAAATGTAAAACGTTGTACAAATGGGCGACCTTATCGCTAAAAGCGTATCTTCCAGGCAACGTTTGGATGGAAAGGGTCAGTAAAGTTTGTGTGGTAGGCAGGGGAAGGGAACTATAGCAAGGAACTACTTTTACTGTGTTTCGGCAACTAGTACTATAACTCGGCCTTTTTGCGTGACTTTAAGCTGTAGGTTTCCTCACGATGTTTTCCTTCAGCGATGTTAATAGCGCACTTAATTAAAAAAAAAAATATATATTGTATCACGGTCGGCCAGGATTCGAAACCATGACCTTTGGAATGAAAGTCGCGGTATCTACCACGAGACCAACACCGTTCTCAGGAAGGAACTATATTCTACTTATAAACCGCTGGGAAGTAAGAGTCCTTGAGTGGCTCGCACGATGCAATGGGAAACTGAGTGCTGTGGCGACAACTACTCAGTGACGACATTGTAGCGGTCGCGGGCAGTCGTTAGATTGAGGCGGCTCGGGATCGCTATTTGTGGCGTTGTATGGGGGAGGCTTATGTTATTGACTTATACAGCGTGTTTCGAGGACGGTGATTTAACCCGAAAGCTCTAGGCTGTTCTACACGTCTAGGCGAACAACCTTTGGTCTACGACTTGTTCTTGAAACTGTTTGCCCAGACCTCTAGAACAACCTCCTTTTGGCATTTAAATTACTGTCCGAAACACAATGTGTACTACTTATCCTACTAATATTATAAAGGTGAAATTTTGTGAGTGTGTAATTATAAGTCAGTATGTAAAAAGCTGGTGTGGTGACCTGGAATATTACATAGGCTACTTTTTATCCCGATATTTTCTAGGACTTACAATTTTTAAAAATCCGGTCAAGTGCGAGTCGGACTCGCAAGCCACGGGTTTCGGAATCAAATACGACTGTATATAGGTAGGTACGGAACCTTCAGCGGCGCGGGCGGCTCCTATTGCATGGGCGCCTCATTCGACCAAAAGAGCAAAGAGACCCATTTTACTAATAAGAATGAGTTTTACCTGGCATAAGTAATCCACCCAGAGGATTAGTCTTCAAATCCTTCAAGTTTTTCGAGATATCATTGAGCGCGCCTTGTTTGACAAGATAATTGATGCCATGTGGAGTCACCACCAGTCTAGACAACAGTTCTAAGATGTTCAACTGGTAGAGGACATCGTTCGACTGAAGCTCTGATACCATGAAGGTTATGTAGTTCATTTCCGTGCTCAGTTTGAAGAGTTCAAACGATTTTGTTGATATGTTTACGATGACCTGAAAAATATATAGTTATGAGTAGACCCGGCGGACTTTGTTCCGACTTAGAGGCAAAAAAAAAGAAGAAAAACCCTATCTCCTGGTTCTAAGCTACCTCCCTACCAATTTTCAGCCAAATTGGTTCAGCCGTTCTTGAGTTACAAATAACGTAATAGTCAGAAGCCAACTAAGCCACAGGGTTTGTTGGTGGTATGTTTTCTTTAACATCCATAGAATGTGGCTCATGTAACTCCAAGATACTGTATTTTCATCTAAATTGGTTCCCAAAATACATACACGTTACCAATGTTACCTTTTTATAATCTACTAGCTGCGTCCCGCGCTTTCACGCACTGAGGTCCTGATCCCGTGGGAATATCGGGATCAAAAGTAGCCCTATTACTCAGGGTGAATGTAGCTTTCTAAAGGTGAAATAATTTTTGAAATTGGTTCAGTAGTTTTTGAGTTTATTCATTACAAACTGCTGATAGTAAGAAAGGAGAGTGTGTTCGTTATATGATGGAGGCTTCCAATAAGAAAGGGTTTTTCGGAATTCTAACTCTAAAAGGTCCAAGTTTTGTATGAAACTTTTTATTCTCTTTATCAATAGACATGAAAATTGTTACGTATACAGTAGGGGCAGGATTATCCTAATCTGTACTAACCAATTTAGATGAAATAAAATATGTAAATACAGTATCTTGGAGTATACTGTATTTTCATATTTTATTTCATCTAAATTGGTTCCCAAAATACATACATGTTATCAATGTTACCTTTTTAGGGTTCCGTAGCCAAATGGCAAAAACGGAACCCTTATAGATTCGTCATGTCTGTCTGTCTGTCTGTCTGCCCGTCTGCCCGTCTGTCCGTCTGTCCGTCTGTCCGTCTGTCCGTCCGTATGTCACAGCCACTTTTTTCCGAAACTTTAAGAGGTATACTGTTGAAACTTGGTAAGTTGATGTATTCGGTAAACCGCATTAAGATTTTCACACAAAAATAGAAAAAAATAATGAATTTTTGGGGTTCCCCATACTAAGAACTGAAACTCAAAAAATTTTTTTTCATCAAGCCTATACATGTGGGGTATCTATGGATAGGTCTTCAAAAATGATGTTGAGGTTTCTAATATCATTTTTTTCTAATCTGAATAGTTTGCCCGAGAGATACTTCCAAAGTGGTAAAATGTGTGTCCCCCCCCCCCCCCCCCTGTAACTTCTAAAATAAGAGAATGATAAAACTAAAAAAAATATATGTAAAAATAATATAATTATATTATAAAAAATATAATAAATTGGTTTGAACGAGATCTAGCTAGAAGTTTTTTTTTAATACGTCATAAACCGTAAATCGCAATTTTCCTTTCATTCAATTCAAAAATGTACGGAACCCTTCGTGCGTGAGTCCCACTCGCACTTGGCCGGTTTTTTATAATCTTCTAGCTGCATCCCGCGCTTCCACACACAGAGGTCCTGATCCCGTGGGAATATCGGGATCAAAAGTAGCCTATGTTACTCAGGGTGAATGTAGCTTTCGAATGGTGAAATAATTTTTGAAATTGGTCCAGTAGTTTTAAAGTTTATTCATTACAAACTGCTGATAGTGAGAAATTTGGAGAGTGTGTTCGTTATATGATGGAGGCTTCCAATAAGAAAGGTTTTTCGGAATTCCAACTCTAAAAGGTCCAAGTTTTGTATGAAACTTTTATTCTCTTTATCAATAGACATGAAAATTGTTACGTATACAGTAGGGGCAGGATAATCCTAATCTGTACTAATCCCGTATCCTGTAAAATAGGCGGGCGAAGCTGCAGGCAAAAGCTAGTATGAGTAAAAAGTATGGATTTACCTCAAAAGCATTACATTTGCTGCTACTGTTTCCATCCAAAGCAACTTTCATCTCATCGAGGACCCTAGGATAGGCTTCATTTAGCAAATTTGATGTAATATGTATAGCTTTATTGGCCACTCCTAGGTTTGAGTCGGCCACCATCTGGCCAGTGGCCACAAACACATCAATGTACTGAGGGACTGGAAGTAGGTCTGGATCTGAATCTATTGCTTTGGAGACCTGAAAAAATTATACTTATCTTATAAATATTTACTAGAATCATTTATGTATTGAATTCACTATAAGGGGACTACTTGATGGTTGAGTTGAACCATACTTCTCCATACAATTAGGATAAAAGTAAAACATCATTTTTTGCGCCCCTCAACATTATTCCGATGAAAAAATGTAATTAATTAATAATAATTTGTTTTAAGGAAAATTTTGGAAAAACAAAGGCTAACATAAAAGAAATTATTTACCTATAAACTGCAAATCTGTTAGGTATTACCATTAAAATAATAGCCAGTATAAAAAATACAAAGACAAACCCAGCCAAATCTGCAGATCAACAACACATTTTTGAAGGGGTTTATCACAAGATTAGTAGTTACGCATGTGTAACCACAGAGCACAACTTGTCTAATCTATTTTATCATAGTATAAATAAATAAATAATAGTTTAATGAAATAAACTATTATTTATTATTTTATCATAGTTACCTGATCAATAGCAAGTCTTCGTACACAATCCTTCTCATGACGCAGCAGGTACATTATATGACCAGTATAGTTTTTAATAACTTCTCCGGGACCAAACTTATCGAAACAGATCTTGAGAACATCGCAAGCTAGGTCACTGTGTGATCTGTATTCAGTAAATAATATGAAATTATTAAGGGACCAATGTTTTATTTAGGTCTTTAAGAACCACAATAGAGGCGCACAGCGGTTTTACCCATCTATACTATAATATTAAAAGAGGTAATATTGGTAACATGTATGTATGTATATTGGGGGTAATCTCCGAAACTACTGGACCGATTTCAAAAATTCTTTCACCATTAGAAAGCTACATTCACCCTGAGTAACATAGGCTACTTTTGATCCCGATATTCCCACGGGATCGGGACTTACGCGGGTGAAACCGCGGGAATCTGCTAGTGTTAAATAATATTTCAAAGCCTTATTCTAATAATGTTCTAGTTAGATTCAAATGTACCTAATTAGGTACTACTACTATTATTACTACTCAGAATAATGGTGAACGCAGGCCTATCCGCCGAACACGCTGAACGATTCGATATGGGTAGGTTTGCGAAGTTTTATTGGATTCCAATAAGAAATCTAAAGTTCGTTGTTAGATTCTTTTACCGCATTCGAGGCGAATATGTGTGCATCCTCATAAAAAGGTGAAAAAGTATTGAGGTAAAGACTCAGGGGCCTATTCATTCAAAATCCGTTAATATTTTGAAAGACTGTGGGTAAATACTTGTAAAGTAAGGTAGGCAGGTTAGGTTTGCGTTTAAGATTAAAATATACATTAAAATCATACTTATCGGTTGCGTTGAGGCACTGAACAATTTCCGCTATCCCAGCAACGCGTAAAGTATTAATAACATCCACAGGAGGCTTCAAAACAAATAAATTTTTGATATCATTTAGAGCTGCCGGTCTCAATTCATCTCTCTGTAATTGCGTTATAAAAACACGATATTGGTGTGTATCTTCGGTCGGCATGATGTCTTAAATATTTTTCCACGGGTTTCTCTTTAAATTTTCAGTGAAACTTTAATAATTTCAGAGAATATTTTTCGAAACTACCACATCTTTTGTTTGCCGAAAATGTATATTTTTAGTCATCTGTCAAATAAAAGATGACAACTCATTTTTGAAAATGTTCCAGTTTTTCCTCACAATCTTAAGCATGAGGTTTTTTTATGGCTTCGTCCTGCATTCATTTATATCCAGTCGTTAACGAAAAGCGATTCGAGTGTTTATTTTTTATTTACAGCGCAGTAATAAATGCAAGTAAAGAAAATTGATTAGTAAAATACATTATATTCAATAATCTCTGTTTCTTACGTAGTAAAAAATTATGAATAAGATTTTTTTGCCCGCCAATCTAAGAATTCATCGATATCTTCTTCATTTTCTGAATCGTTGTCATCTTCGTTCATTAGCTCTGTAGCTTGATTTTTTTTCTTGGTGTCTTCTTTTTTCAACTCAAGGTCTAAAACCCTATAAATAAACAAAAAAATTATGCAGATGTGTTGCTAGTTCAAAATAAAAAGTCAAGCTTTTAACACAATAAATGAATAAAAAAACATTTAATGTAGATACCTTGACCAATTTCTAATCTGTTCATCAATTTCATCTAACTGCCTTTCAGCTGTAGCTTCTTCTTGTTCCCCGGCAATGATTTCTGCTGAAGCACTGGCTTCTTCTTTGATTTGTTTCTGGAATTTTTCCCATTCTTCTTCGATGGGATCTTTGTATTCTATGTTACGAACCTGAAAATATTTTAAGTATTGTGAGTACGTGTTATATTTTAAAGTCGTTATTATACATAAAGACTAATAAAAACGAAAAATATAATATGTAATAATAGCATAATACATTATACTATTATTACTTTTACATAGTATATTTTTTATTTTATTAATTTGTCTGGTAATAAAATTAAAAAAATGCACATGCTGAACATCAAGAAAACCATTAGATGGGCAGTGCAACATCAAACTTGACATTTGTTATCACATAACCTTATCAATCGGTGGTATTGTGCAAACAAAATATTATTTTATTGAGTAAATATTATTATTTGTGGATCAATATGAATATTTTTAATTAAAAAAATCTATTTTCGCTTTACAGGAATATCGTGCTTTTATCTGACACGAAACTTGCAATCAATGTTCAAATCAGTTTTTCTTGAAACTAACATACATAGTCATTTCAAACATTACTTAGCAACAAACTGTGCTTTGGGGTTCAAAATGGAGAAGAAATTCATGATGGATTCAATAAAAATGTGTATACCACCACTGGATAATAGTCACCATAAAGGTCAAGCTGGTCGAATAGGAATTATTGGTGGTTCGATAGAATATACTGGAGCTCCGTACTTCGCGGGAATAAGTGCCCTGAAAGTCAGTTTAATTTAACTTTTTGTTATATTGTATTTATTATGTTGTTCTAAATTAAGTTTTGTTTGTACTGGAACATAGTTGCAGAAGTTTACACTATAGTATAAAATAAATCATTATTAAATTAGACGCAAAGGCTAATTATTAATTATTTAGTTGGTCTTTGTATACCAAACAGGTTCTGCTTATTTGCTTAGTTATTTTATGAAAATGTGTGAAAATCAGCATTGCCAAGGTTCTGAGTCAACACAATAACAAGATATGGGCAAATTTAGATTTTCAGGAAAACTTGGAAGCACCAAAGTGGAGCGTAATTTTCAACTTTTTAATTTTTATTTTCAGGTTGGTGCAGATTTAGCTCACATATTCTGCACAACATCTGCTGCTACAGTCATAAAATCATACAGCCCAGAACTGATTGTCCACCCCCTATTAGACCAAGCAAATGCAGTCAAAGAAATAGTTCCCTGGTTCGTCAGGCTCCATGCTATTGTAATAGGACCAGGCTTGGGACGAGAAATCTCAACATTCCATGTGGTTTCTGAACTCATCGGGGTTATAAAGGAAAAGAAGATACCACTTGTTATAGATGCAGATGGCCTGTTTTTGGTAAACCAAAGCCCACAACTGCTAGAGGGTTTCCAATCTCCATTGATACTGACACCAAACAAAATAGAATTTGAGAGACTAACTTGGTTCACAAATGACCCGGAAAAGTTGAAAAGCAATAAGAATATTGTCATTCTCAAGAAAGGTGCAACTGATGAGGTTATAAGTAGTATACCTGAAATGACGTGGAAAGCTAATGAAGGAGGTTCTGGGAGACGATGTGGTGGTCAGGGTGACTTACTTTCAGGATCGATTGCTATCTTCTTACACTGGACTTTGGCAAGTCAAAACAATATTAATGTTAGTGGGTGTCAATCTATAGCGGCCTCATCTTTAGCATGTTTTGCTGCATCTACTTTAGTAAGAAAATGTAACGAAAGGGCTTTTAAAGTTAATGGGCGTAGTATGCTGGCAAATGATATGATAGGTCATATTCATGAAGCTTTCGAAGAGCTGTATGGTCAATAACATTGAGGATTTCTATGTTACAACAAGTACAATATGAATTTACTTGTATAATTGGGATAAGAATAAAGTTTTGGTTGTATGATGTGAAACTGCATGTCGCAATAGACCCAATAGAATAGGGTTTTGTATGGAGTTTCAGACCTAAGGTTACTGTTTCAGATTCTTTACTCAATAAATTAAGTATAGTTTTTAATGGGAATTTGTATAATATAATAAGTTTTTGTTATTATACTATAAAATAATAAATGCAACAGTTTGTTTTTTGTTGACTTAAAACCAAAGTTTTAAGCTCAACTCATTAAGATTGTAGACAAGCTCATGAGTTTCACCTGCATTATGTTCGAATTTTGAAAAAGTCTGTTATTATCAAATGTCTACATTACCCAAAGAAGACACTTCAAATTTCAGCTCTCGACTATCAGCGGTTTAGGCTATGCATTGAGCCTTCACTCAGTCAGGACTAAGCTTCTTATAAATATTCATTGATCATAATAATGTCATACCTTAGCATCTAAAATAGGATCATCAAAGAATCCCTCAGGTATTGGTTGTTCGGGCACTAGTTGTGATTTGGGGTCGGTCTCCTTAGAACTACTTGAAGCTTTCTCTTCTGAAAACAATCCAGGTCATTTTGAAAATCATCTTTGGGACAACAAAGATTTGAACAGTTAAAATCGCCTTGGTTGGGAGGAAAAATTATGAGATGTTACTTATTATGAAACTAGTCTACAATTTACAGAATTGCTGCCTAATTTTATACCTTCTTTGTCCTTTGCTATAACTGGTGTTGGTTTCAATGTTGATCTTTTGATTTCCTCATCATGATATGATATTACTTGAGGGGCATTATTTTTAGGTTTCTGTGGAACTGTAGCGGGAACGTCAGTTGCATTTTTTAATATTCCTTTTATCTTCTTCTCTGGTGGGCCGTCTATAGGGACGTCTTCGCTGATTCGTTTTATTTTACTAACAGTAAAGTTTTGGGTCAATTCTTTTAATTGTTTAGCTTTTTCGACATTCTCTCTATGTTGTTTACTATTTACATGAACTGTCCAAACGTTTTCTGATCTCACTACAGAAGAGCAAAGCAAACACATCAGCTGCCCCGTGCTGTTATATTTGGCGAGTGGGTTATCAAGTTTTGTTGTCTTTACGTCTTTCTTTTTACGTTCGGCCATTAGCTTTCGCATTTGTTCTTGTGCTTTCTTCTTCTCAACTTGCAAACGGAGCGACATTTTGACTATTTTTGTATATTTTTTGAGAAATAAACAAGACACACAGGTGAAAAATGCAAGATTTTTTAGGGTTGCCACTGCATTTAATTAAAAAAGATTATTGTTTTTGAAAAAGATTTTGAAAGTTTAACACATTTTGATTTGATTTTTATAAAATAAAATAAGCCATTAAAGGTTAATTATTATCATAATAAGGTACTATTTAACCTTAATTTTAGAAATTAAAATTAATATATCTACTATATAAAAATAAGTCGGGTTTTCCTTCCTGACGCTATAACTCCAGAACGCACGAACCGATTTCCACGGTTTTGCATTCGTTGGAAAGGTCTCGGGCTCCGTGAGGCTTATAGCAAAGAAAATTCAGGAAAAATTTAAAAAGAAAAGCTGGAAAATCAACATCAAACTCAGCGATGACGTATGACGATGACGTATGACGATGACGTATGACGATGACGTATGACGATGACGTATGATAATGACGACCTATGTGGCGTGTCGTGCGAAAGCGCGGCTGCAATGCAGGAGGTTGCGGGTTCGATTCGACCAAAAAATGTGGTTTACCAAAGAGCACTTCAATGAAACGGATAATTTGCGGACACGTTTCGATTCAGTATTTCCTTTGGATTCAATTTCATTTACTTAGAGAAGTTCAACTAAATAACACTTCATTTTTGTAATCCAAATGAATTCATTACTGTGGTGAAATGTAATAAAATTTTTCCTTTTCAAATATAAAACAAAAAAAAAATTTCTTCATCTTTTAATCACCAAACAAAATGTTACATAAAACGAAGCCATCTGGTGGCGAAACGGAGTTCGCGGGGTTTTCTAGTTATATATAAATTAGTAGGTAGAGTTGAATTTTTTTAAAACACAGTTTAGACATGTCAGAAAATAAAAGGATCAAAAGGTGCATACACTGTTTCTAGGTCATAATTGGCAACACTATCAAAACTAAATGTCAGTTGTTACAGATCTGTTAGTGTCAAAAACCATTTTGACACCTTCATCATGTTTTTCATGTCATTGTTATTATGTCAGGGTAAGTGCTTCAAGTTAAACATTTTTGTTAAAATACGCGTGTTTTTCCAAAAATCTTACGAACTAGATGCGTCCCGCGGTTTCACCCGCGTAAGTCCCGATCCCGCGGGAATAACGGGATAAAAGCAGCCTATGTGTTATTCCAGGTCTCCAATTATCTACATACCGAGTTTCTAGGTAATCGGTTCAGCGTTTTTTACGTGATTGCGTAACAAACACACATAGCTGGGCATTAACTCGTTAATCCGTTAATCGTTAATTAACGGAGTTAACATTTTGATTAACGGATTAACCTAACTTTTAAAAATGTTAATGAACACGTTAACTTCCGTTAATATGCAGAAGTCCGTTAATCGTTAATCTAATGCCTACTATTTACCGCACGGCAACGCGGCGCGGCGCGAAAAACAGGTTCAGGAAAGCTACCGCGATTCTTCCGTCGGAATCGGGATCGGATTCATTTGACAGTTGACAGCCGAATTTCGTACCGCGAAAATTTCAAATCGGCGCGTCGATTACTCATATCGATGCCGAAGCCAAATTGAATGAATGCAACACAGACAAAATTGAATTAAATTGAAGATTTTGAAAGAAAATCTTCAAATCGACGGCTGACGGCCATGGATGCGCGGTTTTAAAATTGAAAACTCCGCTGTCAGAGATGTCAAACTACTGCGTCGGGATCGAGTTGCTGTCAACGGAAGAACCGCGGTAGCTTTCCTGGAAAGCTACCGCGGTTCTTCCGATGACAGCAACTCGATTCCGACGCGGTAGTTTGACATATTTGACAGCGGGATTTTCAATTTTGACACCGCGCAAGCGTGTTTGACATCCATTTGACAGCCGTCACAATACCGAATGAACATGAATGAATGGAAAAAGAGCGTCGGAATCAGGAAAGCTACCGCGGATCTTCCGATGACAGCAATTCGATTCCGACGCGGTAGTTTGACATATTTGACAGCGAGGTTTTCAATTTTGACACCGCGCAAGCGTGTTTGACATCCATTTGACAGCCGTCACAATACCGAATGAACATGAATGAATGGAATAAGAGCGTCGGAATCCGGTCCGATTTACGCAACAAACATTACAATGTTAAACATTACGGGGAAAAAAAGTTGTTATAATTTATTACAATTTGTATATTAAAAGATCTAAACAAGATAAAAGTTAATATAGTTTTCTTAAAAAATGTAAATTACCTACATTTGAACGTAAATATAATTATTTCATTATATTCATAAATAATGCGTGTGTAGGTAACGGAACGTAATCCTTCGGCGTTCGATATTCACTTTTTTAAGGCCGCTCGCCCACGGCGACTTTTTGTAGCGATACTAACGCGATTCTGCATCGATACAGTCGCGAAGCGGTCGCTAGCTGTGTGCCCTCGCCCACGGGGCGCTCAGATTTAGAAGCGATGCAAACGCGATACTATCGCGCTTCAGTCGCGAAGCAAGTGCAATTCAGTCGCCTCCCTCCGTTTTCTTCCCGATGTCGTCCGACACGGTCGCGCGTTTGCATTCGATTCAGTAGCGATGCTGTAGCGCATTGCAAACGCGACTACCACGCGTTAGTAGCAATGCAGTCGCGCGTATGCTAAACGCGCGACGCATCGCTTCAAAAAGTCGCCGTGGGCGAGCGGCCTACAGGCGCGAAAACAATAACCCTTGTTTTTATTTGACAGTTACTCGTCGACTTCGAATCGATGACAGTGAACTGTCGATTTTAAGATTTTCTGTCAAAAATCCCATTTTCATTCACTCAATTTGTCGTCGGAATCATATGAGTAATCGACGCGTCGATTATTAATTTTCGCGGTGCAAAATTCGGCTGTCAACTGTCAAATGAATCCGATTCCGATGCCGACGGAAGAACCGCGGTACGGTTCCCGGTCCGATTTACGCAACAAACATTACAATGTTAAACATTACGGGACAAAAAAGTTGTTATAATTTATTACAATTTGTATATTAAAAGATTTAGACATGATAAAAGTTAATATAGTTTTCTTAAAAAATGTAAATTACTTACATTTGAACGTAAATATAATTATTTCATTATATTCATAAATAATGCGTGTGTAGGTAACGGAACGTAATCCCTCGGCGTTCGTTATTCACTTTTTTAACCCTTTACCGCATGGAATTTTTGTTTTTGTTTAAAAAAATACAGTGAATATTTAAGCCTATTTATAGCCTAGGAAAAATATCAAAAAAATATATACATGTTTCCAAAGAGTATATTTAGAAAAAACTATTTGTTCCAGATATGGAATTGTATGCGTTAGTGGTAATAAAATAGGTTGTGCCATATTGGGAACGCCATGCAGTTGATGCGATGACATAATTTTTTAATAGAACTAAATAACAAAACAAGTTTTTATGAAGAAAAAATAATAATTTTTAATTAAATCAAAGTTCATAGAAAGATTTAAAACAATTACGATCTTTATTTAGACAAAAATGCATCATACATTTTTCGCAACGAACAAATGATTTATGATCGCAATATTTGCAACGCTGCCGATCTCCAGTCCATTCACTCGCCAGCCTAATTCTTAGCACAAGCGGAATTATTCGTGTTTTTATACATGGGCCGGTGCAGCCACTAAAAAGACGGGTCGGATCTTGAACTTCCCTCTGTCTATCATCTAGTTGGGCTTGCTACATCTTAAATCACATCATTTCTTACGATCTTGGAGATAGTGCTCAAATGGTCACCTAAGTACGGAAACCCTAAAAAACGATAAGCTTCACTCACTCGGTCAGTTATAAGTACCTATTTAAACTTTAAATAATAGCACACACACCCAAAAGTGTAATTTGTTAAGTGAAAAATAAAAAAAATGCTACGCTAAATATTATTTCACTACTGCATTTTGTTCCATATATGTCTGAGTACCTAACTGAATGGTGTGCCATATATGGGATCCATTATATTTACACCGCAAAATAACAACCAATTTATTTTTTCGATAGAACACAAAATATATGCAATGCAATCGTTGCAAATGAGAGCGGCGTACAAAATGCCGAAACTTCAACTTTGTACATCAATCTACCCGCAACAGAAAATAACAACAAGCTGCAATTGATGTTAATACATTTCATCACTCACGTGCTATTAGATTGTTTATTTTATACAAACATAGACTGTGTATCATTCAAATTATACTTAAATTTCTTTAGCGTGCCATATCTGGCACGACATGCGGTAAAGGGTTAAGCCGTTCCTCCTCCGCAGCAACCATGAAAGCAACCCAAGCCATTTTTCACTGTAACACTACTACAGTACAATGGAAAATTAAACGCGCGAAAATAATAACCCTTGTTTTTATTTGACAGTTACTCGTCGACTTCAAATCGATGACAGTCAGCCGTCGGTTGTAAGATTTTCTGTCAAAAATCCCATTTTCATTCATTCAATTTGTCGTCGGAATCATATGAGTAATCGACGCGTCGATTATTAATTTTCGCGGTGCGAAATTCGGCTGTCAACTGTCAAATGAATCCGATTCCGACGGCGACGGAAGAACCGCGGTAGCCTTGCTGGAATGCTACCGCGGATCTTTCAACTCGACAGTCGACTCGCTGTCAAAATGACAGTTGACAGCAAACAGCTTTTCAAAAGCGTTCCGTTTCACACTTTGTTTCGAGACACTTATTTACTGATATTTAATGAACAGAATGAAATATATTCTAAATATAATACATTACAAATTTATATATTAAAAGGTATAGAAAAGACAATTGTTATTTTAATTTGTTAAAAAATGTTAATTACTTCCATTTTAAAGTATTTAGAATTTATTTCATTCTATTCATTAAATATCAGTCTCGAAACTAAGTGTGAAACGGAACGCTTTTGACCAGCTGTTTGCTGTCAACTGTCATTTTGACAGCGAGTCGACTGTCAGTTGAAAGCGACGATACATCCGCGGTAGCCTCGCTGACAAGTATGAAACGACAAGTGACGGGCGGCGCGGCGCGTGGCAGCGAGTGAAACAAAAACTAAACTAGATATATTTTGCCGGCGCGTGCGAGTTAGAAAACTGCGAAGAGATTTGTTTTGTTTTTACTTTTTAATTTACACATATTAACGGATTAACGATTAACGTTAACTTGCGTTAATTCTTCCGAAATGTAACGCATTAACGTTTAACGAAGCTAACTTTTTTTGTAGCGGATTAACGATTAACGAAGTTAACTATTTGATTAACGGTGCCCAGCTATACAAACACACATACATATTCACTAACTTTCAGCTTTATATAAGTAGAATTTGCTGCTTACAGCTACGACACAGTGTCGTAGCTGTAAGCAGCGAATTTCCGAAGTGAGTTTAGGACCCTATTACTGAGACTTCGCTGTCTGTCTGTCCGTAAGCAGCGAATTTCCGAAGTGAGTTTAGGACCCTATTACTGAGACTTCGCTGTCTGTCTGTCCGTCTGTCACGGCTGTATAATATATCTCATGACCCGTGATATAGATATGGGATAGGTACCTATGTCACTGCGAAAAATGTTTCATCGAATTTAGTTACGATTTAGGTAGATAGTTCTCATAAAATTGGCGATTTTATTGTAAGTTCGGTACCGCACTTCCCCTCTAGTGACCTTATTTCTGTCTGTCTTCTGCCGCTATAACAACAAATATTCAAAATAATACTTGAATTTTTTTTATTCCCCTTTCCCATGATTTTGACATAATCAGCGCGTGACCGACTCGCACTTGGTCGGAGTTCCCATTTCCCAAAACAAATGGTACGTAAACCAACCCCACGTAGACCGCACTAAAAAATAACACGAGTTTGTAACGGCCATTTCATAGAATTTTCAAATGCTGTCATAGAGCCAAAATCTATAGACAAACGTCAAATTGAGGCTAGTTTTTGGTGCTTCAGCAGTTGTAGTCGCCAATTTTTTTCGGATTTTCACAGCTGAAAACTAATATATTTGATGTTTTTCGTGGCTTTAGTATATTAATTTTGTATTTCAACATTTCTGTACACTTCTGTATTGTTATTTACTGAAAATACATCGAAGTAATCGTAAAATCCACTCGCGGAATAAACTTCATATTTAGTGGTTTAGAGTGCAGTGTTTATTCCTCATGCTGTGATATTTCGGTGTTAGTTTAGTTTTAAAATGGACTTCGACGTTAGTAAAGAAAATATACAGCCTTTGAGAGGTGGCAGAAACCTAGCGCAGCTTGGCACTGCACTTCAAGCACAATCAGATGTGGATGCTCAGAGGCAGCTGCAGCTACAGAAAGAGTAAAGATTTTATATTTATTTACCTATAAACATACACTAAAACCTATACATTTCGCAATGATCAATGATAACATTAAGAAGTTTACATCTCTGCAAAAGTTCATTATTACATGTAAAACTTTGGGTTTTTTTGGCTTAATTTTACTGAAGTTTGTGGCTTTGTGTTTATAACCTTGTCGCACAAAAACTACTGAACCGATTTCTATAAAACTTGGTATGTAGATGGCACGAATCATAGAACAAGACAAAGGGTAATTTTTAACATGATATTCTCATGGGAGTAGGAAATATACGCGTAAAACCGCGACGCACAGTTATCGGAATTTCGAAATCAAAACTTTCTCACTCATTATACCTAATACAAACTCATCTATATCTAAAATCTGTAAATATATAAAATTTAAAATCCTGACTGAGTGACTGATTAATGATTATAAAGTCACAGTCTACACCACTGGTCTTTTAGACATAAAATTTGGAGAGTGTGTTCTTTGTGATGTGTAGACATCCACTAAGAGAGGGTGTTTGGTAATTTGCATGTGGCTCAGACTTAACGTGGGTAGAACTGCAGAACAAATCTATTTGCACATACAAAAAACACCAGGACCAAACAAAAACATTAACATTTAGTTAATACAAATATTTGTGAGTTAAACTCTATCCTTTCTGTCTATCATCCAGGTGTTCACAATAAAACTGCTTGTTTAAGATTAATTATTTTTGAAAGTTCTCATTACATGTTAAATATAGTTTTTGTGAAACATGTTTTTCAAAATTCTGCCCCATGACAGAATGAAGCCGGCTTTAACTTGCAATCTCTACAAATTCATTGCAGTGAAGGACTTCCCACAGTAGGCCTACCATGCAAGTTTACAAATCGATGCTTCAGCTTCAAGCTAAGGCTGTTAATTGTCAAAATTCTTGTGCACAAATCATTCCTTTGTGCGGTTCCGATGTCTTAACTTTTTTTTTTTTTTTTCTCTGTGCATATTTGCAATCAGTCACAGACTATAAGCAAATTTGTTCTGTGTCGCATTGTCTTGTGCAAGAAGCTCCTCATCAGGAAACACCTCATCCTTCACCATCTGTCGCCAAGTTTTTGTATGTCGTGGCGTTTCAGTCGTTTGGAGTAGCTGATGATTGCTAGCGCGGTAGCTAGGTCGTTCGGGTGATTTTCCAATCGGGTTATGTATTTGTTCCCTGTTGCCTTCAACTCCTGCTTAACAGTTCTTATGTTTAGTGCGTCGTGGATTTCTGCATTGGTGACGAACCATGATGTGTTAGAAATGGTCCTTAAGATACCATTTTGCATTCTTTGAATAATTTTTAGACTGGAGTCGCAAGCGCTTCCCCACAGTTGAGCGCCATACATCCATACTGGTTTTAGGATTGTTTTGTAGATCAGTAGCTTATTGTCGGTCGACAGTTTGGAGTTACGCCCCATCAACCAGTAGATGTTTTTGAATCGGATATTCAGCTCGTCTCGTTTTGATTTAATATGTTTTTTCCAGGTCAGCCTTTTATCCAGATGCATGCCGAGGTATCGTACTGAGTCACTCTGTGGTAGTACATTATCCCCCATTTTTACTGGAGGACAGTTTCCCCTTCTCAGTGTGAATGTGACCTGTACAGATTTGGTTGTGCTGGCTTTAATCCTCCATTTCTGGATCCAGTCGTCGACTTTGTCAATGCTATTCTGCAAGGTAGCGGATGCTGTGATTGGGTCCTTGCTACTTGCGAGAATTGCGGTGTCATCAGCAAATGTAGCCGTAGTTACACCTTGTATTTGTGGGAGGTCAGCCGTGTAAATGGTGTATAAGACAGGGCCAAGGACCGATCCCTGTGGGACTCCCGCCGTTATGTCTTGGATATCAGACAGTTCCCCATCCTCTCTCACCTGGAAGATTCTGTCTGCGAGATATGACTCCATCAACAGGTAGTAGCTGTGTGGGAGTGATGTTTTTATTTTGTAAAGGAGACCTTTATGCCACACCTTGTCGAAGGCTGCCTGAATATCCAAGAATACGGAAGTGCAGTATTCCTTGTTCTCAAAAGACTGACGTATCTTATCGCACACCCTATGTACTTGTTCTATTGTTGAATGGTGTTGTCTGAAGCCAAACTGATGTTGAGGTATTACCAGGTTTTCATTGAGCAGGGGTGATATTCTGCTCAGGAGGATCCTCTCAAACATTTTGGACAGCACAGGCAAGAGGCTTATGGGTCTGTACGATGAGACATCTTCCGGAGATTTACCAGGCTTATGTATCATTGTTACTATGGATACTTTCCATAGTCTGGGAAAGTACTGAACTCGGAATATCCCGTTGAAGAGAACAACTAGGAAGACCAATGCTTTCGTGGGAAGTTGGGTGATAATTTCCTTTGTGATAAGATCGAATCCAGGAGCCTTTTTATTTTGGAGTCTATTTATGATCCTCCTTAATTCCCCAATTGTCACTGGTCTTGGTGGGGTGGATAATTGTAGGTCTTGGTGTAGGGTAGATTCCACTTCGTGTTCAAATTCCGCGTTTTTGCTTCCATTGGGCGTGAAGATGGCAGCTAGGTGATTAGCAAACACGTTGGCTTTTTCCTGGCTAGTCCTAGTCCATCCGGACTGTTTTCTAATTGGACACTTATATAATTGTGGTCTGTTCAGCGTCTTTGTGAACTTCCAGAGGGAGTATTCTGTCGGTTTTGTGGCAGTTAGATTTTCCAATTTATTTTGCAGTGTGACATTGTTTTGATTTTCTATGGCGATTTTCAGGTCCTTAGTCGCTTTGTTAAGTGCAGTCTTATCACTTTTACATCTGGTTTGGTGCCATACCCTACGTAATCTTCTCTTTTCTAGGATTTTGTTTTTTATATCTAAGGGCACGTTCTCAGCCACTCGACAATTTGTTTCTTCTTTTGTAGGAGTGTTCAACCAGCAAGCTTTTTGTATGAGGTTAGTAACGTGTTGGGTTGCGTCATCTATCTCGTCAGGTGTTTTTAGGGAGACTTTAAGCTGGATGTTCTCTTCAATGTACTCCCTGAATCCTTCCCAATCAGTACTATTATTAATCAAGGTGTCAGGTCTCTCATAGCAGATGACAGTTGTACTAATAGTCAGCAGGACAGGTGTGTGATCTGAACCACTGTCTAGGCAGGACTCAGCCTTCATGTAATTTTTCGAAAGCCCCTTTACTACGAAGAAGTCCAATAAGTCTGGTTTCTTTTTTGGGTCTGATGGCCAGGAAGTTGGTTTTCCTGATGAGATACAGTGGAGGTGATTTTCATCCAAGCTTAGTTTTAGTTGCCTGCCTCTAGTTGTAGTTAGTCTCGATCCCCAGTATGTATTTTTGGCGTTCCAGTCGCCACCAGTCACAAATCTTCCTCCCAGTGTTGAAAAGTATTCGTTGAAATTTGCTGCACTTATTGTATGTCTCGGTGGACAGTATATTGCTGACAGATTGAGTGGTCCGCAGCTGCTTTCGACCGCAATGGTTGTAGCCTGGATGTGGTTTGTTTTAAATTTTGGAAGCACTTGGTGTTTTATGGAGCTTCTTACTACAATGGCTGTTCCTGCATGACCTGTTCCATCGGGGTGATTAGTGACATATGTATTGCATCCTTTGATATTGACTTTGCTTTTATCTGTGCAGTGTGCCTCGGAGATAAGAACAACATCAAGTTTACTATTGTGTATCAGGAGCTCCAGTTCAGCCTTAGTTGAACCAAGGCCATTGATGTTCCAAGTGCCCACTCTGAGGGCGGTCATTTTGATATCTTTTCGACAAGTGTGACTATGAGACTCATGAGAGTGCTCATCTGTTGTAATATCATCTCGAATTTCTCCGACTGTTTGATTAGTAGCTCTTCTATTTTGCTGTTTACGCTGGTTGTGGTTGCTGGTTTGGTTTTCTCTTTTTTTAATATATCCGAGTACAGCTGATTTTCTTGCATTTCTTCAGCATCGGGTTGAGTGTCTGTGGTAGTAGTTTTACTTTTCACTTCTCGTGTTTTACTCTTGAGGTTTGGATTTCTTGCCATACGTCTGTCCAGGATCTCTTTGTAGACTTTGCAACCTTTATAATTAGCCGGGTGGTCCCCTTGGCAAAGGGCACATAGTGCTGGGGTGTTTCGGTCCTTTTTTTGGCAGTCTGCGGTTTTATGTCCTTGGGCACATTTAACGCATCTGTATGGTCTTGTGCAGTAATTTTTGGAATGGCCGTACTGTTGGCACCTTTGGCATTGTGGTAGTGCTGTTTTCTTTTTTGGGTCTTCAATGGTTACTGACTGATGGTAGATATATTTAATATCCTTCACTGCTGCATTGTTAGGCCCTGGCTCAACGTTGACGAAGAATGTGGAAGTCGGCTTTTTATCAGGCCCAAATTTCGAGTTAATAATTTCACCATAGACTTTGTTTCCAGTGTGTTCAATTTCTTCTATGATTTCACTATGTGGAGTTGTATAGTGTAAGTTTTTTATCACAATTCTATAGGCCCGTTGGTCTTTCAGGTTAAAAGTGTGTCCTATGAGTCCTTTGTTTCGATGTCTTAACTTGACTTAATTTTATCCTGATGCAATAGGCACCTGCCGGCCTATTGCATCAGGATTAAATTATAGAATTCATCTTATTGAAAGCAAGTAAACTAATAACTTGTCTGTTTGTGTAGGGAGCATGAAGCTGCAATAACACATTACCAAGGTACGGACCCAATAGACCCCTGGTTCAACTACATACAATGGGTTGAGCAATCCTTCCCCAAGCATGGCCATGAGGGCCACATTGACAAACTCATAAAGGACTGCTTACAATTGTACGAAAATGACAAAAGATATTATCAAGATCGAAGATTTATCAAGCTGTGGATCAAATATGTAAGTTTAACATACTTTCTTGTTAATTGATTCTTGAGAGACAGGACTGTAATCCTTTTTGGTAATAAACTATTTATTTATTTTAATGAGCTTTTTGATGACTACAACAGAACTAGGTCCCAAGTCTGGTCTCACAATCATGTCTTGATGTGTTAATAGAATAGTAATGACATATTTGACCACATTTGTCTACCAAATGTGTTAAATACACATAATATATTCTATTCTATTGATCCTCTATTCAGACACGATTGTGAGAGCAGATTTGGGACTCTGTTTTATGTTTGTATTTTATTTTCTTACAAAAACATACAGTGTTTGTATTTTTCATTGGGTAAACTCCCACATAACAAATCTTAGTATTGAAAAGGTTTTTCCTTAATCTTTCTGGGGAATAGAGTTTATAATCAAATCTTGCAAATTGTAGTTTTGAACATTGGAATCTCCGTTTTGGGCGATCAATTTGTTAAAGTTTTTAGATAAAAGTGTGCTCATGTAGCTCAGTTCAATGCCCACTAAAAGCATTGTAATATGAAAAAACCCACTAATATTATAAAGGTGCATCTCTTTATAATAAGTGGAATTCGCCATCACATTTGAGTGTTTGAAAATTTGACCTACATAGTAATTAAGCTGACATTAAAATTTATTGCTAAAGCTATTCTTTCGTCATATAAACAATCAGTAATTTGCAATGTACATATAGAGGCAAATATAAATTTCTAGTACAGTATTTAATTTGATTTTCATAGTTTGAGAAATGTTATAAAGTTAAGCTGATGTGGCATCTTTGGCAGGATATTCAAAAGCCTTTTGGATTCAAGTTTTTGGACTGTCAACAGAAACTGTACAAGCTTTGAACTTCAAGTGCTTTGAGTATTTCTAAGTGTCTTTTGTCAAGACTTGTTTGATCTTTTTGATTGCAAATTGTCCCACAATTGTTATTCTAACAGAATGAAGGGTTACTGAAATTTGTTGAAGACTACACATTATAGGTGATGCCCTAATTGATGTCAGCCTGCTCCAGATCGCCAATTTGGTCATTAAATAATTTCCACAATTTAATTTCAATATCATTACAATTTCAAATTCGATGTGTGTCAAATAAAATAACACTTGACTTTTTCAATTAAATGTTCTTTGGAGAAACATCATTTTCCATAAACTGAGTCAATAAAGTTTTGTTTGCAGTTCAGTTTCTAGTTAAGTATAGTTTAATTTTAAATGTATTGTTTGTAATTGCAATTTTGCAATGTTGTTAATGTTAAATTTTGAAACTGGCCCTTCTTATAAAACGCAGTAGGTACCCCACCGCCATTTATGAATTCCATACTTCTATACAGCATGCCTTGTATGTTTTATAAATTTTTAAATTATCTTTCAGATTGACTGCCTATCAAATCCACTGGAAATATACCAAAGGTTGTACAACTCGGGTATTGGCACTGAGGTAGCTGAATTCTATCGAGCCTGGGCATGTTACTGCGAAGAATCCGGTGACTTCAAGAGGGCGAATCAGATTTACATGATGGGTGTTCAGGCAAGGGCACAACCGTTGGATGAATTAGAGCAGGCTCATATGTAAGTGTAATTAATTATTTTTATACTTATTATCCGCGCGCGAACTGCTGTTGGTGACACTAAATCTTTCCCCATTACAATTGGAGTTCACCAAGGATCCGTCCTAAGTCCGTTCCTGTTTAGCGTAATACTAAACGCACTGTCCGTAATCATCTGAAATGCACACGAGCAGCCTCCGTGGATGCTCCGAAAACCGGCTAATTACGTGGGGAACAAATGTCTTGCTATGGCGCCTCCGCCCGGCCGCGGCAGATTGAGAAGACCCAAGAAAGGCTGGCTTGACGTCGTAAAATCGGATATGCGTGTAAATGGCCTCACTATGCAAAAGATCTTGAGAAGTAGAGACGTAAAAGTAGGAAAGCGGACTCCGGCCTCTCGAGAGGGATCCAACCGGGAACATCGCTCGTATGATGATGAGAATGGGATGGATGGAACCTTGTCAAAGTAAATAAAAAATGACAATTCTCAACGCGTTTCCGTTGTTTGCCGACGCTAAGGTTGGCTGGTGGACCGCCCACATCTAAGTTCCAAAAATTTGGTTAAATTGTTCTATTATAGTGTGATGGTCATAAATTCTTGAATCTCAGGCCCTGTTTTCCCGATATACTTTTCGATATTGAGTGATCCAATATTGGAAACCCGAATCGAAAATCGAAATTGCCTTCTTCTTTCAAAGTAAAATGTGTATCATCATTAATTAAAGGCTGCATTCCTCAATTTTTATAGTTATTGGTTTATTTATTAGTGACACTTCGCAAACTTGTTTTTGGGAATGGAACAAAAGATTATGAATTTATAACTAACACTGTACTGTTTTACCGCTTTAAATAATATTGGATTACTCCACACTTCCACATAGATCAAATAATCAGTCAATTAGTATAAGACAGCACTCTTTAATTGGATTTGAACTGATGCCAACATTTGTATCGGACATTAGTAACTTAATATTATTTTGTAGGAATTTCCAACTGTTCTTCGCTCAAAGAATGCTGCATGATGATTCACCGACTAAAAGGAAAGCAGCATCTGCTTTAGCGGAGACCAGGATGGCTTTGACATCGTTGAAGTCATTCAAGAGGAGGAATATAGCTACCGTGCCTGTTCAGAGGGTCGGTGAGAGTGTGAGGAGTCACATGCCCGGTGTGGTTAGACAACAAATAGGACATAATGAGAATAGGCCTCCTAATTCTAATATCATGATAAATGTTTACGAGGTAAGTAATAAATAATAGTGTACATTATGAACAATAGACAATACCAACATCAGGTGATGGTAAGTGATTATGGTCTAAGATGAAGCCGCGTAAGTCTCAACCCCGCGGGAATATTGGAATAAAAAAGTAGCCTATGTGTTAATCCAAATCTCCAGCTATCTGCATACCAAGTAATTGCAATTGGTTCAGTAGTTGAAGTTGAAGGTAGTTAGTTGATCTTCATGCAACTAACTACCTTCAACTTCAACTATACTGACTCCTACTCCTTCGAGTTTTTTTTTTTTTTTTTTCTTCTGTGTATCATTTGCGATCAGCCCTAAGGCTATAAGCAAATATGCTGTATGTATGCAATGGCGTGTTGCGCTAGCTATATTGGTTTGATGACGGCTTTGTATATCAAGATTTTGTTATCCATTGACAGTTTAGAGGTCCTTCCAAGTAGCCAGTACAAGTTTTTAAAGCTGAGGTTTGCTTCATCCCTCTTGGCTATGATATGGGTTCTCCACAACAGTTTTCTGTCCAAGTGCATGCCCATGTACTTCACACAGTCCTTGTGTGGCAGCTCACTTGTGCCTAATCTAACTGAAGGACAGTTACCGGGTTGACTTTGAGGCACTGGCAGTTATTCTCCACTTTTTAAGCCACTGATCAACTCCATTGAGTGCTAGTTGTAAGTTTTTGGATGCTGCAGTTGAATTTTTCTCGCTAGTAAGTATGGCAGAATCATCCGCGAAAGTAGCCATTATTGCATTTGGGGTTTCAGGTATATCTGCCGTGAAAATAGTGTACAGCACCGGTCCAAGCACCGAACCCTGGGGCACTCCTGCTTTAATTTCGTGGAATTCAGAGTAACTATCATCTTGCTTTACTCGAAACAATCTGTCAGAGAGATATGACTCCAAAATTCTGTAGAAGGAATGTGGCAACATTTGTTTTATTTTGCACAATAGTCCTTTGTGCCACACTCGGTCAAAGGCTTGTTGGATGTCCAGGAACGCAGCAGCACAATATTCTCGTTTCTCCAGGGACTCTCTCACCTTATTGCACACTCTGTGAACCTGCTCAATTGTGGAGTGTTTCTGCCTAAATCCAAATTGATGTTCTGGTATTATTTTGCTTTCAATTAGCAGAGGTTTGAATCGTTCCAGTAAGATTTTTTCGAGTAGTTTCGAGATGGTGGGCAGCAAGCTAATGGGCCTGTAGGAACTAGGATCATTTTGTGGTTTTCCAGGTTTATAAATCATTAGGATCTGCGAGACCTTCCACTGCAGAGAAATATGACATATTCTGAGGGATGCGTTGAAGAGCATAGTTAGGAATACTAACGCTTTTCTGGGCAATTCCTGCAATACCTTCTTCGTGATAAGATCATATCCTGGCGCTTTTCCATTTTTCAACAATCGTATTTGCCTCAAGATTTCACGAGGTGAGACTGGTTTAGGAGGTAGATCCATTTGAAAGTCTTGTTGTAGAACCTCGTTTATATCAGACTCATCATGTGCAAGGCTTTTTGGTGCGTTTGGTGTAAATACGGCAGCTAGATGCTTGGCGAACGTGTTAGCTTTGTCCTTGCTAGTTCGAGCCCAATCACCGTTTTCCAATTTTAAGGGTGGTTTTGCTTGTTGGGGTTGGTTGTGCTTTTTTGTAAACTTCCAAAGGGAGTAGTTGGTAGCTGATGTAGCCGTAAGGTTCAGTAATTGTGTTTGTAGTGTTCTGTCTTCTGCCTCTTTGATCAACTCTCTTAATTCTTTGGCCGATCTATTCAGTTGCGTTTTATCGTCAGCATGTCTACTAATATGCCAGACTCTTCTTAAGCGACGTTTCTCCAGTATTTTATCTTTGATTTCCTTTGGTAAGTCATTGGGATATTTTAGTTTTTTTTGTGTGTTTGGAGTACACCTACAGCAAGTTTGCTGAATCATATCAGTAAAATATTTCGTTCCTGCTTCCAGCTCGTCCTCTGTTTTTAATTTTATTTTTAGGTCCAGGTTGCTATCGAGGCTTCGGCGGAATTCCTCCCAATCCGTGTCTTTGTTGTAGAGTCGGTCTGTTGTGTCGTACGTTATGACCGTACTTCTCATGGTGAGAATCACAGGCACGTGGTTTGAAGACGCATCAAGACAGGACTCGATTTTGAAGTAAAGATGTGATATCCCCTTTGAAATAAAAAAGTCAAGCACGTCTGGTCGTCTGTTACGGTCTGTAGGCCAGTTTGTTGGCTCATTGGTAGACAGTGTACTTAGCTTCAGTAAATCTAGACACTTTTTTAGTTCTCTACCTCGAGTAGTACACAATCTGGAGCCCCATTGCGTGTGCTTAGAGTTCCAGTTCCCTCCAGCTATGTAACGTTCCCCGAGGCTGGAGAAGTAGCAGGAGAAGTCTTGATCTTTTATAGCCCATCTTGGTGGGCAATAGGCCGCTGATATGGTCCTACTCCTTCGAGTAACAAACATATTTGTTTACTTACTTACATACTGTTTACCTTTATATATTAATTCTAAGGGCGGCTTGCATAACGATTGGTGAACATGTTTAGGCTCCTAAACGTTATTAAAAATTAGCATGCAAAATATCAAAAACAGTCAAAGTGTGACAACATAATAGCAATCTTCTACTTAAGGAAATAGAGTCCAATGATAGATTTTCCGTAAATTATTATTAAAATGATTGAGCTAAATATATTTTTAAATCGTCTTACGAAAGCCACCCGTTTTAGAGCTTTAACAGTTAAACATGTTTAGGAATTGTTGTTTTTTTCGTGTGATTTAGTGATATGCCCCCTGGTGTTCAGGTCGCCGTAAGGCCCTTAATTTAACCTAACGACTGTTATCAGACATAACAACCGAGAGCATCTGCTTAACGTGCCTTCCAAAGCATGGAGGACCTTGAAAAAGTCCCTTTACACCAAGCACCACTGGCCTTAGTGTTATAAGATTTTTATTTGAGTCTTTTATGTTTAAGGATGCTCCATCAACCTCACAAGCTCCTATGCCTGTGACCGAAGACCCCGGTCCAGCATCTTTACTCCAAGCCTGCGGTAATGTAGAGAATGAAAGGGAATGCGGAATTTGGACTAATCCTAAAACGAAGATGGTCCATTCTAACGTTGTGCCGCATCAACCTCTTCCATTTGCACGTAAGTTTTTAAATTCATTTAGTTAACTAGTTTAAGTTATGTAGCCTGGGCATTGAAAAGGGCTACCCCATCTCTTCCCGTGTGTGTCGTAAATGGCGACTAAGAGATTTAGGGAGAATAGCGAATCTAGAGTTCTCCCCGCGCGGTGGCGAATAAATTGTACAGCAGGTCGCATTGAAACTGAGACGGATAGACCACATTCTGTATGACCGTTTGAACTACCGCTCCGGATCGTCTTGGTGCAAAGGATGGCTGTTGAAGACTATTGTCTTCAACAGCCATCCGCAAAGAGATAATTCAACCAGTATCCTCGACTCCTTTGCGCCGGGTACGAAAAGCCCAGTTTATTTGATTAATTTTTTTTATTTTTTACTGACTAAGTTTGTTTGTTTTATTTTAATGTAGGTTTATGGTATGTCAATAGTACTTACCTACTCCTTGCTATTATAAAATAGGCCAGACCAGGTTTAAACCATGATTTAGGCACTTAAAACTCATAAGTTAATCATGGAAGCGAGTGCAAATGGTCATTTGTGAAAAAGTTTTCGTTAAAAATTAAATTATCTGTTTCCCTTAGCATATGAAGATGAAGACGATGTGCTCCGGCTCCCAGCGAACCACGTGGCTTACTGTGTGGACGACCTCTCGTTCTCGGTGCCGCTCTGTGTACCTGACCCAGTCGATCCAACTAAAATACCTTGTTATAATAAAACTGAAGTAAGTTATTCATAGTCATCTCTACTAATATTATAAAGAGGTAACGTTGGTAACGTGCATGTATATATGTATGTTTGTATATTGGGTGTAATCTCCGAAACAACGACCAATTTCATAAATCTAGCTTAAAAAAAATACCAATAGAAAGCTTCTTTATCAGGGAGTTACATAGGCTACTTTTGATCCCAATATTCCCACGGGATCAGGACTTACTGGGGTGATTATAAATACAGGGAAACCTGGTTAAGTGGGCCCTGGATAAAGGCTCAACATAATATCGCATGCGTTGTTGCGATATTGTTGCGCTTGTTTTTAGTATATTCTGTATTAGGACGGCTACGAAGTTACACACTGCTGCGATGTTATCGGCCGGTATAACCCACCTATGTGGGTGAGCCTTAAGCGAGACATCTCTATAACTGATACCTACTTCTGATATTTACAAAGAGGTCCCAACACTTTTTCTTTGGAAAACCTCTGTTACTTGCAATTTTCAAGCCTTTTTTGGATTCAAAAGTTTTTTTCTTCATCGAACAACATAGGAAGTTGTTTTAGTAAAACATTTTTTAGGTTAGGCAGCCTAGTTTCATTGAGATTCCAGTTGAACAGGTTTCACTGTGTATTTTTATAATATTGACTGGTTAGTGTTTGACTTCCACCTCTAAGTGTCAGGTGTAGCACGCTCATGTAGAAGATAGTAAACGACAAGTTCTGATTATTAGTGGCTGCACCGGCCTACGTATCGGAATACATAATAATGTATGCTAGTCTGCGCTTCGGCCGCAATAAGCCGTGAGAAATTATTGTTGAACACTACTACAATTTAAAATGTGTCTTCGGAACGCGAACTCCAGTGAGAAGTTTTTTGCTATCAAGTCATTATTTCATTAACCTTCCAGGTCTATGTCGGTGAAAAAGAATACAGCTTAGAAGAAATTAGATCAAGGAAATACAATCTAGTTAAAATAAAGGCTGAGGAAGTTAAAATCGAAGAGAATATCCAAATGCATCACAACTACAACAGTATAAACGAAACTCTAGCCCAGTGCAGTGCTCTAGAAACCCTCGCAAATTGCGCTTTGGACACCGAACAGGATCATTTAGCCCAATTAATGCCTTTAGCCATACCTTCCATACAAAACATAACGAAAGTTACAAACATGCACTCCCCCGGAGAACCTAAAGTGCTAGTAAATCTTGACTCGAAGGAATTCAGCGAGTTATCTTCAAAGAAGAATGACGAAGAACGACCATCGACTTCCGATAAAGAGAATCGGTTACTTAATTTGGAGAATTATGGGAATGAAAATGATCCGGGGAGTTATGGGAAAAATAATCTTATGGAGGAGTTCAATAGAAGTTTAATGGGGAATCTTTTAGGTGATTCAGTGACTGTCAATACTAAAGAGGCTAGATGGGAACTGAGGAATTTATTTAATGATAACGGTGGGTATTGGTATCTATGTGTATAAAAGAAAGTCGTGTTAGTTACACTATTTATAACTCAAGAACGGCTGAACGGATTTGGCTGAAAATTGGTGAGGAGGTAGATTTTTTGCCTATAAGGCGGAGCAAAGTGTCTGCTAATATTATTTAAAAAAACGGAGTGTTTAATTTATCCTGTTTATTCTGTTTTTTTTACGGACGTCGATATTTCGCTAGTAATTGCATCTGGCTTGTTTACGAGACTGAAAATTGCGGGTAGGTGATGAAAGTTATCGTATCGGACTACCTCCTTTTGCGTGCGTCTACTGCGTGTTAGTAGTTGTAGTAAACAATCGCGTAAGTTCATATTCTTACCTTTATATCTTCTTCTTCTAATATATAAAATTTCCACGTCACAATGTTAGTTACCGTACTCCTCCGAAACGGCTTTACCAATTTTTAATATGCGTATTCAGTAGGTCTGAGAATCTGCTACTATCTATAATTTATAAGGCAAAACAACGTTTGCCGGGTCAGCTAGTCTGCTATATAAAATGCTATGTCCTGACTGACTAACTTATCAACTCACAGGCTAAACCGCTGATAGTAGAAAGCTAAAATTCGGAAATAAATATTTTATATGCTGTAGACATCCGATAAGAAAGTGTTTTTCAATAATCCCATGGTATCGGGACTTACGTGGGTGAAACCGTAGGACAACCGTCGTTTATAAAGGCTTTAATAATTCCAGAGCCGACTATAGTCCAGCCTGTAGTCCAACCGTTTGAAATGCCCAACTTTGATATCCACGAGGACAGATCTATGACGATGGCTATCAACACCAAAAAGAAGCAAGACGTGATGTCTAGTCTGGGACACGATAAAGAGAATGCAAAGTACAATGCGCCCGTGGCAGCGCCTACATTGCAAAATGTAAGTATTATTGGTAAAATTAAATATAAATTTAAGCAGGTATTTATTTTAGCAGGGATTGTGCTCAAGACGTCAATTATTTTAATTCTATAGTACCTATTCGGCACTTATTCTACAACTAAATCGACTCAACATCGCTTTAGCATCGTTAGATTTATTTTATTTATTGATTTACATTATTAAAATATCCAAAACCCAGAACAAATATACTGCAAAAAAATTTTCGTTGTAAGGAAGTATCTACTCTTTGGTCTCTGTTCTTTAAACTAAAGGTAAATTAGCTCACCCAATTCCCACCACCGTTAATAGCTAAACCAATCCCAAAGAAAAACTTGAGGACTGTACCCTTAACTACTTTTTACATCAAACAGGTAAACAAAACAGCATTCTACGAAGAGCCATCATGCACTCAAGTCTTCAATTTTAATATAAAAGACGCGAGCACACCAAATATGTCGCAATTTAAGAAACCGACCGCTAGCATTGATCAGACTAAGTACTCATCTATTCCTAAATTCGGGTTGGATGAGAGTGTGATGATGGATCAGGGAGATCCGAACGGTGTGAAGAGGGAAGATAGCTCGAGGCAACAAATGCCAGACCAACATGCTACGGTGGACCATCAGGGAGCCGGACTCTCTGTCATTATGGAGGCTACTAGAGAGTATAACAGGTAATTCAAGAATACTATTACATTTTACCTAGTAGTTAGCGCCTCAAATTTGTTTCCCGGTACCGAACGATCACATAGTTGTAGGAAATATAGGGAATTTGTCACATGGCTTCAGAAAACAGGCGAGTTTGTACACTATCTTTCTACTACGAATACTGCAGCTGCATATTTTACCTAAGTTCTAGAGGTTAAATATTTCATACTAATGTATCAAAACACTAAATACTAAAAGATTTATCTAGCTTTTGTCATGATGAGATTATTCTGTTCGAGACAGTTATCTAAGTTTATTAATTTCTTTTGCTCCAAAATATTAATTTGAAATGCAATGAAATTTTAACTTCCAAACCAAATTGTTATTTCATTATATTCCTCAAAAGTTGTCATTGATAGTAATGTATCCCGATTTCTCATTTCAGCAAATCGGGTTCTAGTTCATCAGGTCAATCAACAAGAACCAATTTTACAGGTTACACTACAAATTATGATTCAATGTACAATAATAACGAACATCATGCTACCACATCAAAGAGAAACTCAATGCCCTCGCAACCTAGATCGCACAATGGACAATTCTCGCGGGTCCCACCCAAGCGCGAAGTACCGGAAAACAAGCCCCCTCCACAACCTAATTCACAAGCCCCTTACCTTTCACATGACCATCAGTACCAAAAGCCTATCCCTCAAAATTATAATGGCTATTCGCCACAGCGACCCCCCATGCATCAGCATTACCAACAGAATTACAACTATCCGCAAAGCTACCCGAATAACAACCAAATAATGCCACAACAGCAACAGGGTTATGCTAGTCCGAACCCTGCCTACCACAGTCCCCAACATCCTGGTATGCAAAGTCCTCACCCTATGAGCCCTTCTGTTCAACCAGGATTTCAAAGTCCTACCTACTCCAACCCGGTTGGATACCACAGTCCTGGGCATGCAATGATGAGTCCCCAACACGCATTTAGTGGAAGACAGGACTATCACTATCCTAACCAGCCAGAAAGGCAACATATTTACGCAAATCAACAACAGCAACAACAAGCTGTCTTCCAAAGCCCTCCTCATCAAACCCAGTACCAAAACACGCAGTACTATCAAAGACCTAGTCAAGCCCCAGCACCTAATCAACAATACAACCAACAAGGCTATCATAATATGCAAAATCAATACCAGAATGCAAACATGTATCAGAATCAAAACCATCCAAGCAATCAAAGCTTTAATACGATGCAGAATCCTTATGCTAGACAAGCTTCGAAGCCAGTGGATTCACCTAATTACGGAGGTGGAAACAATCCAGGGTTCCCAATATATCAAAGTCCACAGCCTTCTCAGAATAATAGCTTTGCTGGTCGGGATAATGGAGCACATAGTATAGGGGCTCCGGAAACAGCTGAAAATCACTCTCGTCATGAGGTTCAGGGTGCGGCCATGAAAATGCACGAAAACTTAGACCACAGTACTTCAAATAGATCAAATCAAAAGAAAAGCCCAGTAGCAGCCCTGAGAAACGTTCGGCACGACCAACCAAACGTCAAAATTGGCCAGAATTCCCCCGACATTGGTTTTTCAAATCAATTCCTTAATTTTATCTCCAATAGAAATGAACCGAAAGACAATGCAAACACGCCTAAATTCACCAATAGTCCTAGTATATCGCAGAAAATGCACAAGAACTTATACGTATCGAGTCCAGAACAGGCTCAGATACCACCTTCTTCCGGAATGTCAGATTCTGATAGTAAAGATGGGATGACTGCACAAACCACTACGCCCATACAATCAGCTAAAATTTCTCATGCAACGGAAAAGTCTAAAGACATTTCTAAGAGGCAATTAGACTTTGAACATAGGGTAGAGCTGCAATCGGAAGACAGCAGGGACTCAGTTAGTAAAGATGGAAGAATCTCAGCAGTGTATTCGAGACAGTCGATACATTCGGAAGGGTACGGGATGGACGTAGATAGTGAAAATTCTATGGAATGTGCGGCGTTTAAGTCCTCACACTCTATATCTTTGGTGGAAACAAGTGAAATACCCAGACCTGCCGATATTGAGTTTCCGAAAGTCATAGATCCATTTAGCAGAAAGCTTCTAGACTCGCTGTTAGAATACGTCAAATTCCCTAACAAAACCCACGCAGAAGGTTATATTGAAGTCAGATCTGTACCAAAGTTACAAATTGCTACAAACGTTAGTGTTGGTGGTAACAAATTTGCAATCGAAAAGCAATTAGGTAAAGGGAACTATGGGGCGGTATTTCTGTGCTTAGATTTGCACTCCAATAAGTCTGTAGCTGTTAAATATCAAAAGCCAGCTCGACCTTGGGAATTCTACATCTGCCAAGAAATAAAAGCTAGAATAAAGGATCCATTTATGGTAAGTTTCTTTGTTTGATTTATAGAATTACATCTCCATGTTCTACTTGGTTATTTTCTTGCGAAAAACTAGAAAGAAAACAAATCAATTTTTGATCCCCAGTTTGACCTGAAGTTAGTAAATTAGAAATATCCTAGACTTTTCTTTTGTTTTCGTGATGATAAATTGAAATTTAACTCATTTTTTCTGGTTTTAATCGCGTAGTTTTTATCAAGTATCTATGTGACTTTGTGACTCCACGCAAAAACTTCTAAACCGATTGCGACGAAACTTGAAATATTGATAGCTGGAGACCTAGAATAACACATAGGCTACTTTTTATCCCTATATACCCACGGTATCAGGACGTATGTATGATGAAACCGGGCGCCTCTAGTATTATTATAAATTTGAAAAGTGTGCAAGTAAGTAAGCGAGTATGTTTGTTACTCCTTCACACAAAAACTACTAAACCGATTGCGATGCAACTTGATATGCAGATAGCTGGAAATATGGATTACCACATAGGCTACTTATTATCCCGACATTCCTGTGCGGGATCAGAATCAACCTAATCGGAAGAAAACTAATTAAATATTTGTTTGTTTTTTCAGCTTCCAGGTTACATGGACATAACAACTGCAATCTTAGGCGAGAACGCCAGCTTATTTATATCTGAATATTCGAAATACGGTTCCTTACTGGACGTTGCTAACAAAGTGCGAGCGGCTACCTCAAAATGTATTAACGAATTTATAGTCATACTACTCACTTCTGAGATGTTATCTATCATCCATTATTTACACAAAGCTCAGATAATCCACGCCGATATCAAGCCTGACAACTTTTTATTAATGAAAATGTAAGTATACTTGTTGAATTTTCTTTTTATTTTAGGGTCCGTTCACACAGACGGACTCGGAGAGGAGAGCAGATTTTGATGACATTTAAAACAGAGTTTGGTATTATTGTAATAATGTTTATTCTTACATGTCACTTCTTTTAGGGTTTGCTCTCACGCAATCTCAATAATAAAAGAAGTGACATTTAAAAATAAACCTTTTTACAATAGTTCAAAACTCTGTTTAAACATGATAAAAAATATGCTGTCCACTCCGAGCCGGTCTGTGTGAACAGACCCTTAAGAGGAAAAGATACCTACTCGGTTTCAATACAATCGCTTATGATTTTCAAATCAGTTCTCCGCGAAATATGCGTGGTTCAAATCCTGCTCAGTGTCAGCCATGCGGTGTGTTTTGTAAATGTTTTTTAGGTATTTTTTAGTAGTTTCTGTAAATATTACGAAATATGATTACGGAATTTCTTAATGGTCTTCCTTAATGGCTACACCGGCCTACGTATCGGAGCCCGGACAAGTCGGCTTCGCGCATATTTATAACATTTTAATGATATTTGCAGCCCGACGCAAGAATGGAGAACGCCCTCGTTGCAGCTCATAGATTTAGGATGCGCTATTGACATGTCTTTGTACCCTGACGGTACCACATTCAGAGAAGTAAGTTTTTTTCATTCTATTTCCTTATAAACTTCTTAAATTCACACGACTTGTTAATATAGTTCGATTGTAACCGGTCCTAATCGCGTATTATTATTTATTTTTTTACCTCGACTTTTCAACTATGTTACAATAGTCTTGGTCGCGAGACGATTCATATTTTTTTTTAGCTGACTTAAAAAGGAAGTTTTGTGATTTTTTTTTAAATGAAAGTTCAGTTCACCAACTCCTTTATCAATTATCCTGTTTAGGGTTCCATACCCAAAGGGTAAAAATGAGAACTTATTACTAAAACTGTCCGTCTGTCTGTCACCAGGCTGTATCACATGAACTGTGAGAGCAAGACACTTCTCGCTGTAACATCAAATAATAAATTAGAATAAAACAAATAATATGTAGGGCTCCCATACAACAAACGTGATTTTTAGGGTTCCGTACCTAAAGGTAAAAACGGGACCCTATTACTGAGACTTCGCTGTCTGTCCGTCCGTCCGACCGTCCGTCCGTCCGTCCGTCTGTCCGTCTGTCACCAGGCTGTATCTCATGAACCGTAATAGCTAGAAGGTTGAAATTTTCACAGAAGATGTATTTCGGTTGCCGCTACAACAACAAATACTAAAAACAAAATAAAACAATTATTTAAAAGGGGCTCCCATACAACAAACGTGTTTCAAAAATAACAAGGAGTCAGGACAGGAACAGGGACAGGAGGACAAATCGAGTTGGTCATGGAATTCAAAATGGCTGCCCTATCTGTCAAATATACTAGTCTGCCTTACTTACCAAAGAGTTTCTCTTATGTTTCAGATTTTCTTTGTGCCAAGGTTTTTTTTTTTTTTTTGAGTGATTCGGTCGTTTGATGGGAGTAAGAATCGAAGATAAATATTTCATATTTTCCTATAAAATTTAAAAATTGGTTGTTGTAAACCATTTTAGGGTTCCGTATCCAATTGTGATAGTGGTACGGAACCCTTTATGCGCGAGTGTCGCACTTGCCCCGTTTTTTGTGTACGGTACTCTTCATGCGCAAGTCCTATTTCGTGGTAGGTTTAAATTCTTCATACCTAATTATTTTAAACGTTATTTTTGATATTTTCTTCGCAGTTAATAGCAACAGAAGGTTTCACTTGCACGGAGATGAAGGAAGGCAAGCCGTGGACTTTCCAAACAGACTTGTACTGCTTGGCCGGGACTATACACGTCATTTTGATGGGTAGCTATATGAAAGTCGCCAATCGCTTAGGACAGTGGAATATTGACAAAAAGTTGCCCAGGTAAATAAAGAAAATAGGTTTATCTGTACTAATATTATAAAGAGGAAAGATTTGTATTTTTGTGTGTGTGTGCGTCTGTATGTTTGTCATGAATAAACTCAAAAACTACTGTGCCGATTTCAAGCTACATTCACCCTGAGTAACATAGGCTACTTTTGATCCCGATATTCCCACGGGATCGGGACTTACGCGGGTGAAACCGCGGGACGCAGCTAGTTAAAACATTTTTACAACGAGAAATACATCTTTTTTGAAAAAATGCTTTCAAAAACTTTAGTACCCGGCGGGATTCGAACCCGCGACTATTGGTAATCCGAACCAACGAATCCGAATCCGAAAAATCGTCTCATGACAGGATTGTTGATGATTTATTTCTCCTTGTGAAATATTTCTAGTAAAAATACTTTGAGCAATGAAACATAAGAAATATTAAAATAATTATGTTTATTCAAACAAGCATACAGCATTCATAAAGAATAACTTAAAAGTGACAGGAGAATTTATAAAAAAAAGCAAAAAACAAATAAATGACTGACGTTGCACACAGCCTAATTTAGCAACTAGGCTTGTGCTATGGGCACTAGACAAAGGATATACTACATTAATTAATACTTTTTTTTGTAAAAATATATACATGTCATACATTAGAAAACATCCAGAACCAAAAACAAACATTTATGGTTTGCTTAAATACTTGTTCCTTAAGGGAATCGAGCCTGCAACCTTCTGGTATTCGCCACAGGGCCCGAAGTCCCAGCCCTTAATATAAAAGTAACACATTACATTACTAAAGTACAATTTTTCACTCACTGCACACAAGCCATAAATTAAAGTAAAGTTACAACGGTGCGCGTGTCGCAAATTGTTAATTTTTTACCGTTTTTCAGGTACATGAAGATCAGTTTATGGGATAAAATATTCACGACCCTATTGAATGTTCCTGATTGCAACAGTTTCCCTGATTTATTGGATCTCAAGAATGAACTAGACTGTGTATTAAATGAAATGGACAGCTCGCAGCTCCGTAACTTTGCAAATGTCCTCAAATCTCGATAAATCAAGTCCAGATTATATGCATTTAGTTTTATTCCGATTGTAAAAACTAGGGTTTGTTAGTTCTTACTTTTCGCATGAACTTTTTTGTCCGAAAACCATTTTGCTTTGGGATAATTTAATTTTGCGGGAAAATTTCTTGAGCATAATCTTTTACGGCATAATAACATGCATGCTACTCTCAAAATGCATAACTAAATAAGGCATAAATAAAAGCAATAATAAGTTATAGTTAAGCTTAAAGATTGTATAGAATAAAATACAAAAGGGGCATAAAATAACATAATCGCTATATTTACCAGTTTCCATCTAAGCATTCGCTTCGCTGGTGCTTGTTTGGTAGGTAACAATAAAAAGTAAATATTTTTAAGTAAAACTCTACAAAAAAACATAGTGATAGATTGTAGATGCATTTATCTTTAAACTATTTTGAGAATGCCAAGTGCTGGCTTCACGCACTTAAAATTAATGAAATCATCTTATTTACATTGATCATTTATGTCAAACATAGAACAATTAAGTCAAAAGTCTAATATAGTTAGACTAAAATGAATTGTGGTGAATGTAAAATATCAAAATATTTTAATAATGGCATTACATTTAACTTAAATGATCTATACAGTTCAAGTAAGTTTAATTAATGCTATTTATGGCGCTGAAATGTCTAGGACATAATAATAATATTAGATTGTGTAAACTTGCCCAGGATATTATACCATTTCTAAAGGAAAGAACTGGTACCCAGTCTATATCCAACTAAAGCCACAGGTTTCATTACAATGTTTTGGAAAATCTATTATGCCAAACTAAAATAGAATTTGCCATAATTATGCCCAAAGTATTAAACCAATAGTGATTTTAGGGTTAAAAAAATTATGCGAAAAGTAGGAATCTCAAATAAACTAGACTCCTTACACTATTACAATAACTAATAGGAAATCCAATTTATTATACATTACCCTCCTTATTACAAAACGAAGTCTGACGTGTAGACCTAGTTTAAGGTCAGGATACGGAATACTTTCTGTAGAAGAGAAATATATGTAAATGTAGTTAAGCCTCAGTTAACTTCGTCGTTGAGAGAAGCTTTCTGTAAATGGTTATAATCTCTAGTTTGAGAAAATGCTTTTGCAAAATTCTGAAGCACAGGTGCACTGGGCAACTGTGGCGTAAGTGGTAAGACACACTACAATGAATCCTAACTGTCTGTCTTATGCAGAACTTCGGAAAGCATTTTTTCAAATTTATTATTTCCAACTGTGGGAAACATTTAAAAAATAAAATCTGGGTTAAAATAAATCGACAATAAACTATGATGGACGCTTAGTCTTCGTTTTGTAATTAGGGAGTATAAGTTGATGAAGTTATATTTCACCAGGTCAACATTGCTGTGTAGAAGCAATAAGTATTAAAAATGAATCTTAGGTTATATGTTTATGCTTGTTGTGTTTAGTTAAAATGTGATACGATAATGTTTTATTTTATTATTGGTGTAACAGACTTTCTGCTTAGTTTAACTCTTTAGTATAATGTTGAATTTAAACTTAGGTTTCATTTATTTTTCTACAAACATGTAAGACTTGCACATTTCCTATTTCTTGTTCAAAATGTAATTAAAACTAAATAAAGGAATACCTGGTTGAAAATGGTATTTTATTTGAGACTAATATGGTATAGACAGCAGTTTTGAAGCAACTGCTGTCTATGCTGCAACAATGAAACAATGGATGTTGATTCAGTCCGCAGGGCACTAAAACCACCCTAAATAGTCTAAGACCCCCTGTAAAACGACCTTCACCAAGCTGGTTAATTCTGGACTGAGATTTTTTAAACAACTTATTTGCAAATTATTTAAATATTTAAAATTAAATATAAAATATTTTTCATCCATTAACCAGCTTGATAAAGGTCGATCTATGGAGGGATCTTAAACTATTAAGGGCGGTTTTAGTGTCCTGCGGACTGAATCAACATGCGTTGCTTGTTGCTTCTATGGTGGGATCCTTCCTGTACTTTAAAGACTGTGATATAATAAAATACTACGCCATAAGGATGAGCATAATAATATAAGCATGGTTATAAAACGGTCAAGATGGGAGGTGGTAAAAACTACGAGTAACAAATAGAAATGGAGATCTAACTCTCTTAGTAAACACGATAAAAATGTGTTTCAAAGTCAACCATCGCGCAGACATTCCGCGCACTGGGATTATTTATTTTATTTATTTCGGTCTGAGACCGATATGGCCAATTTGGAATAGCCAGGGTCAAGTTTTAGAATATTTCAAGTTTCTTCTTATTAGAGTTTTGTCGTCGTACATCTTGTACATCTTGCCAGTATCAAGTATTTTGCATGAAATTAGCCCGATCGGGCCTCTAGTTTCAAGTCAGGGGCTATGGTAAAGCGGTGGCAACTTTAATATAACCTTCAAGGAGCTTCGGCGCGAACGACGGAAAGTCCATGTTTAACACTCAATTTTGTTTTTACTACACTTGTGCACATTCACACCCCTAGTGCCTACACACGTTCAGTTTTATCAGTTGCGATTTCTTTTCGCTTGAAGTAACACGTAATAGGACTTGATCGAATGAATAATATTAATATTGATAATATTTTTCCACAAGCTGTTCTTATGAGCCGATTCTATTGATAGAAGCCTAAAAATGAGTAATTTACTACATTCTGGGATGCTATTCTGCTCATCATTTCGAATTTTCTCTTATGATCTTCACCGAGATTTTACTCGGGACTCTCAGCTTCCAAATAAAAAAAGAATTATCGAAATCGGACTTCATATGCCGGAGTACAGCGTAAAACAATCCCAGAAGATCAACTACTAGGTAAACTGTGCGAAATCTATGCGATTTCGATTTTATCGTCAGTTAAACTGTACTTCTCAGATTTGCCTACACACGTACAATTTATCGTAAAGATTTCTCGCATGCGATTTATCTGTAACGAACGTGTGTAGGGTACTTAACTTCGTTGTGAATATAACTAGAAACCTGAATTGTCTGTAACCAAGCAGGCATTGTTTAAAGACGGTGTATTTCAAATTTCATTCAACTTGAACGAGTAGGTAGTTTAAAAATTATTCGGTCCAGTTTTCTACAAACACAAACTTCATAAATAACTTTGTAATCCTATATAAATGTAAAGGATTACAAAGTTGTATTTGCAGTTTTGCAGTACTTTCAATCGCTGCAGCAACCACTTTCGCTACTGTTTGGAAAATGCAGCAGTGGTTTTTCTTACACAGAAATTGATGATCTTTCGAATGAACTTTGATTTTTGAAGAGACCGATGGTACTAGATTCCTAGGTACGAGTCGTCACTTCCCATGCTGCAGCAACTCTGAAGGCCAGTATTTAGGACTTGCAGCACAACTTTATCGTATACTCCGACTCCTCCCCTGTGTCGAGGAACAAACGAATCTTGGGAATCTTATCGTACTAGAAACCAATATTTTTAACTTTTTTCATTTTAATTTTTAACTATGGCCGCCAGGTTTTTTGCATTGCAGCATAGCCATTTTGTGTTCCCCCATTAATAATGTAACTAATTATATATATTTCATCCGGTAATCTGATGAGACTAGGTTGAATGTTCTGGGCTCTTGGACTAATAGTATTCTGAGTTCGTTGGGTAAAAAGGATTTACAGGAAAATAAACAGACATTCAAAGAAAGAAAGAAAAAACTTTTATTTAGACAAGCACACAATAAAACACACAAAAAAAAATTGGTAAGTATTCAATCTTTAATTCTGTTCAGATTTAGCAAGCCTTTGCTGTTTCCTTTCTTGGTACTCCTGGACATTATCGAATTTCCTTTTGTAAAGTACTTTGATTGATTCCAAGTTCTTGGTTGTATTCAATTTTTTGGTGAAGGCACCATTACTAGAGCCATTTTTGAATACCCCCTCTTTCTTAATCAGCTCGAGTAACAGTCCGTCACTGGTGTCTAGTCTGTATATTGTTAACAGATTAATGGTATCATAGTAAATATAAAGTAGTAAATTATAAAATTGTATTGACGCAGGAAAATCTTCCAAATGAAGTTTTATTTCAAGTCTGGATTCAAAAGTGTCATCAGCATCTTTAATACTGTAGATTAGTAACACGTTGTATGAGTATAAAGTTAATGCAAATAAACTTGATTTGTTATCCACTTTAGTGGTAGCAAAATGGACGATTGGCAAAGCATGCACCTCTACTTCATCCTCATCCATTAAAGATACAAAACTCTCCTTTAAATCCAAGTCCTCAATTTCAGCATTAGTATAGATACTACAGCAAACTTTTCCATTAACAAAATCCCATATTTTAACAGTCCCATCTCCGGAAGCACTCATCAAATATTTATCATTGTGGGGCAACAATTCAATATGGTTAACAAATTCTTTGTGACCCAAACAGAAATTTTTAATATTGTAAGTGTTAGGAAAACACGACACCCTTATCTTCTCGTCTCTGTCGGAAGTTATAATGAATTTTTCATCGTTAGTTTGAAGGACATCTAAAAGAATGCTCAAATATCCCATTAACTTTGTACCAGTGTCTTGATTATCAGTAATGTTATATGTTATAACATCCCCAGTCTTATCTGCCACTAATAAATTTGTATTCTTTGCTGAAAATCGAACCTTACTTACACTCCTTGGTAAGGAGTATACTTTTCTATCTTCAGTTAGTGGTAAAGGGTAAAGGACCAATTGTTTAGAGTTTGAGGTCACTGCAGCCAAAAACTTGCTGTCCGATGATATCCTGATATCAGTGATGTGGTCACATTCTTCGGGTTTCGATGGAGAAGGTATATCAATGATAACATGGCGTTTATAGTCGAATAAATCTATTTGTAATGTTTTTGCGGTTGCTATGTAATTTCCAGTTATTGATAGAAGAGACATCGTCGCTAATAGTTTCTGAATAGCATCTAAATGTATTGTTCGTTTTCGTTTTATTATTGTTTTTGTATAAAACGAAATTCACTTGTCTTGTCTTAATTCACACAATGCCGCAATCAATAATAAATCACAACTTATTATTATCGTCTATCTGGGCATATTTATTTTTGAGTGCCACCATACGTAAATTATGGAGGTTATAGAGACATGAGTTTTGAGTTTATTAAAGTCTTTCATAATATTTTCGTATGTTTTTTGAACTAAAAATTATATTTTGTTTCCTACAAATACCTTAATTTCTATGTAAAAATCAATTTTTAAGTGGACACTATAGAAAAATAACGGTCAGTTTGGTGACATTGAAAAACGACTGTAACATTTAAAACAAAGGGTTTTAAACGTAATTGTTACCTTTAATTAATGCAGATTAATTAAATTTATCAAAAAACAATACACACTAATGAGTTACTTATTTTAAATTTCTTAAAATTAAGATTTAAATTCGGTTTGGTGACGAGTGACTCCATTGCAATCATAATTTTCTTTTTAATTTATAAGTTTAGTGACCTATTTCTTAATTTATAAGTTGCATAGGTAAAATAAATTATTTAAAACAATAAAAGAAAAATATATATTATGCAAACTTCAAAACAAAACTGATAAAAGTAAAATAAACCACATAAAAATTGGGACAGTCACCAAACTGACACACCTAAAATCCTTAGGGTGAGGCTACATGATGTACAATACTAAATTAGAACTAAAAGTCGATGTTTTTTCATAGTAACATTTAATCACATAATTTGAAGTATGGTATTAATAATATTAATTTTATTAATTAAAGCAAACATGTCAAACATGCGAATAGGTAATAGAAAGTTATCTATTATTTTTACTTAAACTAACTTATAGCTTAACTATAATGGCACAATAATTGGCAAAAAAAACCAAAAATGTAAGGCTAATTAAATAAATTATGATTTAAATGAAATTTAAGAAGTATTTCTTAAATTTCATTTGATTGAGTACACGTATGTACACCTAGCCTTATGAGTCAGTTTGGTGACTTTGGTGGTCCGCCCTATATGTGACGGCATAAAACGTCACTGAACTGACCGTCACATTATACACGTAGCTAATGAGAAAAATGCATTCTAACTTAATTGAATGACATTTTTTTAAATGAACTCCTAAAAACACTTGCTAAATAACACCAAAAACAGATAGTAAATAGTTGGATAGTGTGAGACAAATATAATAATTAAGAAAAAGGCTTCAAATCTGACCTACCAAATCGTGACCAACCGCCAACACCAGCAAGACACCCTATTTTTTCCGCGGATTGAACAGACTGACTGATTTCGCTAAGCTAAAATGATCCCTTGTGGTTAGTGTCACTATTTTTTAAAAATAAAACGGCTTTAAATAAAACGGAATATCCCTTTAGACCCGTCACTTTGCTGACATGTCAGACGACACCGAGTTTTGAGGACTTTACATAAATGTATTTTTCCACTGTAATATTACAATTGCATTTACAGTTTTAGATAAATGTGACGGAAGAATAGATCCACTATCATGGTAACCAAAACTTGATTATGTTTTTGTAGGAAATTTTACCAGTAAGTTCAATACTTTGAAGCTGACAAGGACTGGGACAAGTCAGAAACGGCTCCCCTGAGTATTTGAATTAACCATAATTGAATTAATTAAGCTTAATTACATAAAAATTGATGCACAGACACATAGTTTAATTTACTCTGCATCGATTGATATACTTATTCTAATAACACTCATTATTATTAATATGCAATAAATTTTTAAAGACGTGGGACAGCGTAAAAGTGGGGGTGGCACCCAAAAGTGAAAATGCCCATCTATACGATTGTGATAGTGATGGGTCATCATTGGGTCAACTCGAGTTAAACCTTGCGAACTCGAGTTCATGGTACTATTTTTAACAAATTTTAACCATAAAACGCATGATTGGTGTTTATTTTATGCGATAAATTAATTTTTATTTCGGTCCAGGATTAATAGGTAAGAAACTACATGCCGTGGTTTCACATGTGTAAAGTGTAAGCGTCATTCATGGTGAAATATTGAGATTGGAAAATTTCGATCCCGTGGGAATATCGCGATAAAAAGTAGCCCATGTAATAATTTAAATCTCCAGCTAATTACATGCTAAGTCTCATCAGAATCGGTTCGGTATTTTGTGCGTAAAGCGGCAAAGTACCTATCTAAAATAATTAATTGGGTTACTCATGCTTACCAACTCGAGTTAACTCGAGTTACATGCATTTTAACTCGAGTTACGTTTATTCCGAGTTGGCACATTACTAGATTGTGAACATAACCACAAACAACCTTTGACAAAGACAATCAAACATCCCATAAACCTTTTCGGCCATTTGAGAATTAACCAATGTCAAATATTTAAAAATAGTGTCATTAAGATTTAAAACTGTATCAATGGGGTGCCACGCGCAAAGCTGTTTGCAGAGGCGCTGGCATCGGATGATCTTTTTTTTTTTCGATGATGGTCCTCCACCAATGGAAACGCCGAGTTTTTTTTTTATTCTTTCAGTCTCAGACCGATATGGCCAATTTGGCGCCGAGAGTTGTAAAAAGCACATGTTTGACAGTTCTTAATTCAAACCTAAGATTAATCGACTCGCGCCCTCTGCCGGGATAAAAAGTTAGTGTTCCTCCTAATAGATTCATCATTAGCACACAAAATCGCGTTGTATGTATGGTTTTCATTTTCATACTTAATATATTAGGTTTTCACGAAAATAAAAATTCAGCAATACAATTTTATTACATCTCCTAATCTCGTTCCCGCCGAAAGCCTCCGCGGTTTAAAATAAAAATTATTTGACTGTGGATGTATCTTCTTCTTCTTTTAGCTTTGGCGTCGTACATCATGTACATCTTGCCATTAACAAGTATTGGCCCGATCGGCCTCAAAGTTTCAAGTCGGGAGCTTTACTATGGCAAACCGGTGGCAACTTTACAATAAACCTTCACGGAGCTTTGACAGGAGAGACGAAGAAAGTCCATGTTTAAACACTTGTGCACATACACGGAACTAAATTGAATAAGATCCCACCCAAAATTACACAATTTAACCCGGTTTACAACATAGTTTCACGTAAACAAAATTGGAGCGCGACATGTTATCTCCACGTTCCCGCCAAAAACCACAGGGTTTTATATTATTTTGTTGTCGTCTGATTTTCGGCGGGAAAGCGGAGACAATTATGTCGTGCTCCAATTTTATTTTCGTTAAACTATGTTGTAAACTCGGTTAAATTGTGTAATTTTGGTGGAATCTTATTCAATTTAGTTCCGTGAATGTGCACAAGTGTAGTGAAAACAAAATTGAGTGTTAAACATGGACTTTCCGTTGTTTCGCGCCGAAGCTCCTTGAAGGTTATATTAAAGTTGCCACCGCTTTACCATAGCCCCTGACTTGAAACTATAGGCCCGATCGGGCTAATTTCATGCAAAATACTTGATACTGGCAAGATGTACAAGATGTACGACGCCAAAACTATAATAAGAAGAAACTTGAAATATTCTAAAACTTGACCCTGTTCATTCCAAATTGGCCATATGGTATATATATTGGTCTCAGACCGAAATTAATAAAAAAAACGTCAATGTCCTACAAGTCTTTTTTCATACACGTCATCCTACGTCAATGTCTGTCAATGTCATCGCTCGATATTGTTGCGTGAAACCCTGTTGTTTTCCTATTTTAGACCAAGTAAATAAAATCATCCCTCAAACAGTTTGAATTCTATCAAAACAAACTGATATTGCGACATGGCATCTATGATATCTTCGTGGGGTCCAGAAAAGAAACACAGCGAAGTGGAAAGGTATGGGTTAAAGCTGGTGACAGTTACTCGTTTTTGCGTTTTAATTTTGACTTATTGCTTACTGAAATCTCATTTGAATGTTTATTATTCAGATGGATATGCATATACCCAGCTTATATCAATAGTAAGAAGACTCTGGCGCAGGGCCGCAAGTTGCCCAAAGCGTGTTGTGTGGAGAACCCAACTCACCAGGAAATCAGAGATGTTTTAGTTACAACTGGATTAAGGGTTGGAGTTGAGAATAAACTGTACCCTCGAGAGCAGAGCAAGGTGTGTAAAAAGTGTATTATTATTTGTAAGTTTATATCTTATGCCCGTGACTTCGTCCATCTAATTATTTTGAATTTAACATAGCCATCCTCTTTGATTATATATAAACTATATATACACGGTCCCATACAAAATCGAAATCAAAAATCGGCACTACTTCAACGCTTATTTATACGGACATAGTACAGTTTAATGTTAACCTTAATCACTGGGCAATAAGGTTGTAAAACACTTATGCACGACTGACAGCGATATGCCTTGTTTCGCTGTAACCGGCTGAAATATGCCTTGTTTTGACGGCTCCATTTCTAGAGCGGCGACCGTGCATCTATGTAGGTTATATGATCGAAGGCCATCCTCAATAAATTTTAAGGTTGCACTTTTGAATCCTACGTCACGATTTTGGCAGTGGCAGTGGCACGGGGGGCAGTGTTGTACAACCCCCCTAAGACCTTCCCCCCTTGAGCAGATGCGTAATTTAAAAAATACCATAAATATAATAATAATTTAGAGGTTATAATTTCGCTAAAATTTGAATATGAGTGTGCTCCAGCGCGACGCAAGGGCTGTAGCAGCAGCCCCTCAGCCCTTGCGTGACAAAACGCAACACCAGACACTCACCTTAGCAGCTTTGGCAGCAGCTTAGTCTTCGCAGCTTAGTTTTATTTATAGATAGTATTAGGCGCTTTAGCGACCGCTACCGCGGCACGCTCGCTTCGCTCGCTCGCCAAAGCGCTGCGTGTAATCATGTTCTAACATAAACCTAACCTATCCAAGTTGGGGATGATCCATATATTTTTTTCGAAGTTCAAGTAAAAATGTATGAAAATTTTTTTTTTTCATTGCTCAATATAAAACTAGCAATAATGGTTAATCCTCTTTCTCCTCTATCTCCTACAAGTCTTTTTTTATACAAATTCGTGACGTAGGATTCTAAAGTGCACCCAATTTTAATGGACTCTCCAACACTGGAAGAAGTTTTCAAATCGGACCAGCCAGCATTCAAACAAATAAACAAACGAACTTTTCAGCTTTATAATATTAGTATAGACATATTTGTAAGTCCTTTGGTAAAAATTTACAATACTACACCACTATTTTTCTCTTACAACACCTTTCATAACACTTTCCTTCTTCTAAGCTTAAATTCTTATGTTTTGTTATGGAGATTGTTTCAAAATATTTTTCCAGGAAATGCTGTTCAGAGGTAGAATCCGTATTCATCTTAAAAATGATGATGGCACACCTGTCAAGCCAGAATATCCTTCAAGAGAGTCTGTTATGAAGTTTATTGGAGAATCAATTCCGAAACTAAAAACTAGACAAAATAGGTTTGTATTTGAAACTTGAAAGCTTACTAGTATTTCTCTTAATTTTTTTTTGTTTATAGCTCAAGGCTTAAATAAGCCTTGAGCTATAAACAAAAAGAAACCCGGCAAGTGCGAAACTCGCGCACGAAGGGTTCCATACCATTATCACAATTGGGTACCGAACCCTAAAATCGTTTACCAATTTTAAAATTTGATAGGAAAATGTGACATATTTAGCTTCGATTCTTACTACCATCATACGACCACACCACTAAAAAAAAAATGAAAAAAAAAAACTTTGCACAAAGAGAATCTGAAACTTATAATTAAGAAACTCTTTGGTAAGTGAAGGCAGACTGGTATATTTGACAGATATGAAAATGAAAAATGAAAAATGAAAATGAAAAATAGTTTATTTGCTGCACAATCAAGTAATCTTAAAATTAAAAAGAAATGTAGGTATTACAAAATAAGTTCAAGTTGACAAAACAAAAAAAAAAATACCAAATTATGCAGGGAGAATATATCTAACTAAAAATATCTAACGATCCCCACACTAGGCTACGCCTGTATCGTAGGGGTCTAATAAACGACTTTACAAAGAATATGATTTTTGTTACACCCTCGTCCAACAATAAGTAGCATAATATGAAAATATTGTAAGTTATGTACATCCATTAAAAAGAAAAACAACTATAATGTGATAGTATCTAATGCTTAAAATAAAAGATGGGTATATTACATAATTTACATATAATCCATATATAATATATACACACATACATACACAAACAAATAAAAATATATATTGTGTGATAAATAAATAAAATTTATATATATAGATATAGTATACATATATATCATTGTAATATTGTAATTATCCGCTCCGTTTCATCAAAACCAATACCAGACAGCCATTTCCTAACAATTGGTTTCGCTTGGCGAACTGCAAGTTTCCGAAAATCAGCTTTGCAATGCCTCACTACTGTATTGTAAATGTGAATTTTATTAAATTCACCAAAACGGTTTGCAAATTTAGTTTTAATAGTAACAGAGGGAAGGCAGTAAACTCTTCTCTGTGATAAAGAATCAAATTTGTCAGAATCTAGTAGGGTTTTATGCATGGATAGGAACGTTTTTTGTATAAATAATTGGCGTATGTTAAGCACGTCAGTATCCCTGTACACATCCTGTGTTGGGTACCTGCGAGGCTTATTCAACATTACTTTAAGCACCGATCTCTGTGCCCTTTCAATTTGTATTAAGTTGGTTTTGGCTGCAGATCCCCAACAAGTAATGCAGTACATGATCAATGACTGGCAAAGAGCGTAGTAAACGGATTTTAGTGTAACGAAATTTGCCGAATTACGTAACTGCTTCATTATTGTTATAGTTTTCCTTATTCGGCCGGAGAGATTATGTATATGCTGTTTAAACGACAAATGTTCGTCGAGCGTAACCCCGAGGTATTTAATAACCTTCGCTCTTGTGAGTTCGTCACAGTTGCAAGACAGAGCCACCCCATTGCAAATATGTATTTTCATAGCTGGTAACGACACTGGAGGGGCAGAGGCCAATGTTTTATGAAAACAGCAGTACATAGTCTTCCTTGTGTTCAGTGTTAAGAGATTGCTTTGCAACCATTGGTGTACAAAGTTCATCCCCTGCTCCGCCACTGACAACGTCTCATTCCATGTCTTTGCATTAAAAAGAATTGCCGTGTCGTCAGCATAGCATATGACACTTGCATTTCTCATTGACAATTGATGAATGTCATTGATGTATAAGATGAATAACGTTGGCCCAAGTATGCTTCCTTGAGGAACTCCAAAATTAATTGCTTGAGAGTCTCCAAGCGTGTCTCCTACCTTTACACACTGTCTCCGCTCCGTCAAATAACTACCAATTCAAAGGATCACCTCTAATACCAACGCTTTCTAGCTTCCGGAGTAGAATCGGAACGGAGACAGTGTCAAAGGCTTTAGCTAAATCTAGAAACACCCCGATGCACTGCTGCCTCCCGTCCAAATGAGATGCCACTAAAGATGTTAGTAGTGACACAGCATCCTCTGTAGACTTTCCCCTACGGAAACCGAATTGGCGGTCAGAAATTATGTTCCGGCTTTCCAAGAAACTCGTCAGTCTCATATTCACTAGTTTCTCTAGTAATTTAGAGAATGCCGACAAAAGAGAAATAGGACGATAATTATCTACATTATTTTTAGGTCCACCTTTATGTATCGGACAGACAACTGCAATTTTCCAAGCATCTGGAAAAATTCCGTTCAACAAGCTACAGTTAAAGATTAAATATAAAGGCTGAATTATAAACTCTTTTATGTCCTTCAGTAAAGAATTACTTATTTTATCGATGCCAGGAGCTTTATTGTCAACTAAACCCATGATTAGTTTTTCGATTTCTTTGTAATCAGTAGGGTGTAAGAAAAATGATTCTGCCGGAGCTTGGTGAATCCTGACTTGTGTTGCCAATTCAGACTCCGTTTTATTGTTGTTTTGTAGTATTCTATTAGCCAGTTTGTGCCCTGTAGTAGTGAAGTGAGTATTACAGATGTTAAGAGACTCCACGTCGTTGTTACTGCCTGCAAGTGACAAAAGTTCACTGGCCTCCCCCCGCTGAGGATTAAAATGACAGATGCCTCTTATCGTTTGCCACAGTTTTTTTGGGTTGTTTTTATTTGCATCTAATTCAGCAGCTTCGTAGTCTGATTTAACTGACCTGAGTAATTCAATAAAAAAGTTTCGGTATCTTGTGTAAGTTAATTGGGCTACCTCATTAGCTGGGTTAGCTTTTGCTAGTCTATGTAGTCTGTCACGTTGTCTCATACATTTAATTAGTCCTGGAGTGATCCAGGGCTTTAGAGTGTATCTCGATCTAGGGGTTTTTACCATACGAGTGTGCCTATGTATAATGTCCATCAGGTTTTTATTAAACGTATCTGTCATTTGATTAACGTCTCGGCAATCACTTAGAAGATCCACCCAGTTTACATTTGCAAGGTCATTTTTAATACCATTCACATCCCTTTTCAAAACAAAGCGAGGAGGTCTGACAGCTTTTTGTTTAGTGAGGTTAGTACCAAACAATGCGACATGATGATCAGTGATATACGTTTTACAGACGACACCCACACTTGATTGATATAAATCTTTTGCATAAATATGATCAAGACAAGACGAATCTCGAGTAGGTTGTGTGATCGCCGGCAGAAAGCCGTTTTCAGCCATAAAACCCATATAGTCAATGCTTTGCAAGTATTTCGTTCTATCCTTTGTTTCTGCTACATCCAATAATATATTAACATTCAGGTCCCCTGTTATAATAAATGGCGTGTCTTTGATATTGAGCACATTAATATGGGCTTCTAAAGATCTTAAGAAATTATCTAGGTTCTCAAATGAGGGCGAGCGATATATGCCAAGTACTACCAACGATCGAGATATGTTTATTTGCAAACATTCAGCTTCATCAAGCATAGGCTCTGATACCAAAGCATTAAGTGACTCTTTTATATAAGCAACTACGCCTCCATTTTGATTATTTACTTTAAGGGTTCTATGTGGGCTGTAACCTGGTAATTGCGGCAGAACAGTGATGTCGCTCAGCCAACATTCTGTAAGGATAATGATGTCACAACGAGTACCTATCCGAGACAGGAATATAAGAAATTGATTAAAATTCTTCCCTATGCTTCTAATATTAAATGTGAGAATTTTAAAATTGTGTTCATTTGTAAAAAAGTTTTTACATTGTTCGGGTTCATTCATCACCAAAGTTTCTATTTGAACTGTATCCAAATCATCTCCAATATTATTTGAGTTTATTTGAATCATTTTTGTATTGAGTTTATCCAAAAATTATACCGATAGACACAGTACTGGGAGATCTTATGATTATTAGGTGTCATAAGTTTGCATTGAGTTACTAGGCCTAAAAGTACTACCGAGAGCCTAAGTCTGAAGTTGAGAGCATTTGATTTAATCAGTGTAGTGTTTTGTGTTTCCATATAGAGTGTTGCCATGACAATCAAACAAGATTGACATTCAAATATAACTTTGTATAGTATATATAATAATGTATATAATGGTATATATAACAATAATAGATAGATATATGTATATGTAAGAGGTGCACAGTTAATAACGTAGTAAAAACAAGCAAGTATCTGAGCGAGACAATCGTGTTCTTTTTTTAGCAGAAAAATAAACCACATTAATGGTATTCTACCTTTAAGTTGACAGAATAAAGTTTTATAATTATGTACAGGTGCTTGGCTCGCCATTATTAGAGTTACGAAAAACATTATCAAGGTCACTCTGCGTTCGTATATGTATCGCTGGTTTTCCATCTCTCTTTCTGACGTAGATCGCACCCTGATTACACCAACAGTGAGAGTAGTCTTCTTTTTTAGCGCGGATTCTGGCTTCACGAAATAACATCCTGTTCTCCTTTGTAAGGCGTTCATTTAGAAATACTCTTCGCGAAGTACCCGGATCTCCCAAATCTGTGCTGGTGATATTTTTCCGTGATTTAGCTGCCTTAAGAACTTCATCTCGCTTCGAACGCCGCAGAAGACGGACAACTACTGGACGCGGCATCCGGCTCTCTAGGTCCGTCGTAATTGGACGCGGGCGGGGGCCGACGCGGCTGACCCAATCAACATCTTGCTCTTTCAACTCTACTCCCAGTTTAGTGCCTACTAATTGGATAGTATGTTGTAGATTCTCGGCCTGGGATTCCGGCAAGCCAATCAACTCTATCTCATTAACGAGCCCATTTTGAGCCTGGGAGTTGAGCTCGGTTTTCAGTTGAGCTACTGCAGTTTTCAGAAATGTGAGCTCCTCATCTCTTTTTTCTAAGTACTTTATACGGCTTTCATTAGCCTGTATGGTAGCTACGAGCTCCTCCATCCGCTCGTGGGATAAATTCAGAGACTGCGTTACCTCTTCTAGTTTGATGGTTATCTGGCGCAGCTGTTGCGTAATGACCGTCAACTCAAGCCCTTCGCCGCCCCCCACCACCGGGGGGGTCGAGGTGTCATCATCTGTTCGTATGAACTCACCGGTTTTCTTCATCGGAGCGATCGGCGTGTGACTGTTATCCCCTCCTCTTCCTTGTGCCGCGCTGCAGCCAGGACAAATCCAGACTCTTTTCGTGGCCACCGATAGGGACGAAACAGACGTGCCAATACAGGCGAAACAAAAATATTTCTTACACGAAGGACTCGTGCAGCGAAATACATTATCGCTCGCCGCCTGTTTTAAACATCCAGCACATTTCATTATAGATCTCAGATGTACCAAGTGTCTGCTCTGAGGTAAATAATCTTTGTCGAATGCAGCTATGACGCGTCGCATCCACCGGCCGCCAGTACGCAAGCCAATCTAGCGCTTACGCGGTAGCAGCAACCGTGAGACTCCTGTGCGGTGCGTGCGTAACTTGCAATGTCATTCACTCGACTCACGGAATATTTTGATAATTGTTTTTGTTTAAATATCACTTAAATCCGCAACACTGTTAAGTCACTATATATTAATTTGTTTATTGGTTATCAATGAACAATCCTGCATAGTTTCCAGTTAAAAAAACACAGATTTAGCACAGGTTTTCACAATAATTTACGGAAGAATTTTAATAAGGTGTTAGCTGTTAGACTGAGGTGTCAAAGATGATGATAGGGTAGCCATTTTGAATTTCATGACCTACTCGATTCGATGTTTTTAAAACACGTTTGTTGTATGGGAGCCCATCTTAAATATTTGTTTTATCCCCTGCAGCCGAAAAGTGGTCGGCGACGGGGCCACAGACTTCACCCGTCGCAGGGGAACCAGGGGTGTCCAGACATCCCTGGTTCACCTAAACGGCTCTTGGCGGCGGACTCGTCGCCAAACAATGAGCCCCGAGATGGTGGCGGCGTGTCCGCGCAGCCTCTCGAAAGGGTTTTGCCCATTTGGGCCTGGAGATGGGGTCCACCCGGACCACCCGCCGCTAGAGCTTGCCGAAGTTATCCGAAAGATTTCGGCAAGCTCTGGCAACTGCGGCACGAAGGACACCGAGGGGTTTAGTGGGTGCACACCATCTTGGCCGGGGGGACCCCCACACACCGGGCTGCTCTCCCCCGAGAGTGGCTTGAAAGTCTTAATAAGATTCCCCTCGTAAAAAAAAAGGGCTTACCTACTAGTATTTGTATAAAGATAGTAAATACATGCTCTTTGTTATATTATATACACATTTTTGGTACTTATTAGCACCTATAGTCAGTACAATAAATGTCCAAATGGGAAAAGGAAATTTCAAATTAAAAGATTATGTTTTTCACTAGTTAAAGATTATGCTTGAGTTAATATTGAATAAACTAATTGGTAAGTAAGAGAGAGAAATCATCTAAACTCTTTTATTAAGACTCCGCTGTCCTACCTGTCTATTGGTCACCAGGCTGTACCTGATGATGATGAATGAATCATGATAGCTACGTACAGATATAATTTTATATTTATGTTGCCGCTATTATAACTAAAAACAAATATAAAATTGGGTCTCCCATATAACAGACGTGTTTTTAGGGTTGCGTACCCAAAGGGTAAAAACGGGACCCTATTACTGAGATTTCGCTGTCTGTCCGTCTGTCACCAGGCTGTATCTTATAAACCATAGTTAAAATTTCACAGAAGATGTTTTTTTCTAGCCGCTACAACTACAAATAATAATATTTATATAAAAAAAATATATTAAAGACGGGCTCCCATGATTCAGGGACAGAAAAACGCAACGATACCGCGATGTATTTTGACTACTAGCGCCATCTAATGATGCGATAGACTTGCGCTGGTAGTAAAATAAATTTTAACGTTTGCGTTGCGTTCGCGAATTGGTTGGTCCAGTGTTTATTTTAGATTTCCGTACCCAATTGTGATACTTAGTGGTACGCAACCGCGAGTCCAACTCGCACTTGGCTGGGTGTTTTTATTATGCGCCCTCGGAGCGCGAGTTCGACTGACACAACTTACCCATTGATTCGTTTCAGACCTGCGGATCAAACAGCACAACCCGTGCAGACAGCAAGCAAAGGAAACAAGGGCAAGAAAGGAAGGCGATAATACATGTAAATAAACAACTTTATTTCTTATTAAAATATACAAAAATGTACAAAAATAATATCTATTTATTAATTACCTAAGATCCTTATTATGAGTGATGTGGACAGACTTTTCCGATAACTTGTTCTCGCCATTTTTATGCCTAGTTACACTGTATCCATCAATAATAACAACAACAGGGCCCTGCTTCTTCGATGATTTAGCAGAAAATTCGGGAATTGATTTTACTGCTTCATATCCTTCATTAGATTCTTTATTTTCTTCGGTAAATGGGCCATTTCGGTCAAGGACTCGTTGATTACCGGCGCGATCGACTTCGCTTTTTTCATTACCTTCTTCGGAGCGTATGAAGTCTGAAATAGCGCCGACTTTAGCCTCGGATATAAGTCCTCGTAATCTTCTAGAAGGTTCTGGTATAAGCTCTGTGCTTTCTGTGTCGTTTTTTCCAATCTCGAGTTTATTTTCTCTTTCAAATTCATCGAGGTTTCTTCCAACGTCGTCCATGGTGTTTTCGAGTTTCGATTCGTAGTCGTTTTCTTCCCTTGGGTATACATTTTCGCTTTCTCTGGTATTATTTCTGTCTCGTACCCCGTTTCGGGATCTAAAGCCACTTGCACTGTCTCGTGGAGTACTGACGGTATCTTCTTCATTACTTTCTGCACGGGATTGTTCTTGTCTGCTGTTGGTATTATGTTGACTATCTCCATCAAACCTGGCGATATATCTTTTATAGCTCCTGTTATTTGTGGCGCGGTTTCTCTGACTGAGTCCATTATCGTTTCTCCCAGAGCCAACGGTATTTCTTGGAAATAGTAGGGGTAGGTTCTTATTTTGTCTGATATTGAGGATGTGACGAGGGGAAGTAAGATTGGGCGTCTCGGCGGAAGCCTCGGGAGCAATCGAGATCTCAGCGGAGATAGGCTCGGGAACAGAATTTGTCTTGTCTTCCGAGAAAGGCAAGGACTCGCTGTCTTTACCTCTGGTAGCGCATTTACAAGTCTCCTCGCTTCCTTCGAAATAATATCGCCTCCTTGGCTTTGCTTCAAAAGATTCGCCCGAATCGGGACCAAGGATATTATCCAACAGCATACTAAGACTTTTGAGTAGCGGTATGTGTTTTTGTTTAAGTTTATCATTGCCATCTGTGTCTCTTTTAACAGCTTGATTGGTCCGCTTCTGTTTCTTCCCGATTAGGTATTTTAGTCTTTTAGGTTTGAGAGGGCTTTTTATCTGATAGGTTTTTCTGTGTTTTAGCGGAGTTATTGCTTTTGTTAATGATGACAGGAATTCTGAAAAAATAAAGATAAATTAATGGCGTTTTGGGTTGCTCCCGGATTATCCCGTTCCTGGTTTGTGCCTAAAGTATTATATATTAAGAGTAAGTAGGTATATATAAAGCTATGCTGTGAAAACGCAGAACCGCGTATCAACACGCAAAATTAGTCATTAAAAAAACGCAAATGCGAGGACTTGTATAGAAAGCTATGTGTTGCATTTGCGGTTTTAGACCTACGGGTACGCAGGCGTTTAATCGCAGCGCGTTCTAAGTCTAACAGACGTCCTATTATCCTCATAAACTTTTGCGTTTATAATCTTAGTTAGGCTATCTACAAAGTTGTATAATACTTAAACTTACCTGACTCTCTGACTTTTTTCCTTTTATGTAGCACTGATAGGGGTTTTATCGGTTTATTCAAAGAATAACGTTCTGTGGGAGTATCTGGAAAACGTAAAATAAGATTACTATCAACAGTAAAAGTTAGGTAGGTAGGTAGGTATTCTACTTAGGTACCTATAGTCTTGCGAAAGTAGATATCTCCACCGCCTGCCGTCGAGTTTTAAATTTCTACTATTACAATGTTTCGTGATGAAGACTATAAAAACCTGAAACCTAGGAGTAGGTAGGTAGGTACTTTAGTTGAATACAATCAGTTATATTGTGAATTTAAAAATACGTTGAATATTTATGTTGTGTTACTGTATCTAGGCAATAATATGTATCATGGCCGGACCTGGCGCAGGATAGAAAGTCGTGGAAGAAAGTAAGGGAGACCTTTGCCCAGCAGTGGTACACAATAGATTAAAAAAAAATTACCGAAATATGAACCTTGGTACCTAAATATAGTCTTACGAGACAATTTTGAATTAAATATCCACTAATATCACTATTCATAAGTATAATGCAGAAGGAACTCTGTTTGTCGGTGTGTTACGTTTTAGGGTGCCGTACCCATAAAGTGTAATAAAAACGGAACCCTAATACGCTTTCCATCTCTCTGTCTGTCCGTCCGTCTGTCTGTTTGTCACCAGGCTATATCTCATAAACCGTGATAGCTAGACAGTCGAAACTTTACAGATTATGTATTTATGTTGCCGCTATAACAACAAATAACAACACTACACTATAAACATAAGAAAATTAATAGTTAAGAGGGGCTCCCAAACAACAAACGCGATTAATTTATGCCTATCGTTGTAGGTACATCTTCGACCGTACGTCACTTATCATTTAGGTACTTAATTACATAAATCATCATCATTCGAGCGATGTTCCCGGTTGCATCCCTCTCGGGAGCCCGGGGTCAGCATCTAATTACATGTACCCTCTTCCTTAGTCATAAACAATGATTAACAAATGCATAAAATATGTATCGTTTGTCTTTTACTGCGACATAAAGTTGATAGACGGAGACAAATGTTTAATTCCCTTGAGATCCCAGTTAACCAGGTTTCATTGTAATTATAATAATAGGATAGCTTCAATACTCCCTAATGCTTGGTTTCTATATTTAATACACCTACGATTCGTTATAATTACGCGGACAGTATAGGGGTGTAGTAATCTTCTACAAGACGAATCACAAATGTATTCCAAACGTCGCAAAACTTTTCATAACTTTAGTAAAGTTTACAATGTCTTTTCTCAACGTTTCGGAACGCTACCACCTCACACCCGTATTATCTATCTAGTTGATAACTGAAGTTGATAGGCACTATGCCGTACCTACATTGCAACTTTAAGGACGCATAATCACTAGTGATTACTAGCAATGTAAGTATATTGTTGAATTCTTGTTCTTATTGTTGAATTCTTAGTATGCAACTAGTAGAGTAGTTGAATAGTGGGCAGCTGGTTGAGGAGCAAGAATTTTAAATCTTCTTTGGCAACTGGTTGCAAATCTCAGTAGCCAATGTGGCCGGAGCGTACCTACTGCTTTGTCCCTACCAAACCCAGCTACCAACTAAATAGATAATACGGGTGCTGAACATAGATTTTATAAGTCCGTGCCTTCCACTACCACTTAGGTACTGTCCGTGACTACTTACGAATCGGTTTTAAAATATAGAAACCAGCCTTACTTGTATAATAGCAAAATGTTCAACCTAGGTAGGTAGGTATTCTAATACAGTTGTATCGTAGCAAGTAAATTGTAGATTGCACACAATACAATACCTTCTAATTTAGCTGAGACGGTATTCTGCTCGGGTTGTGTCTGTGATTCCGCTGCGATTGCCTCGTTCAGAGAAAACGTCTTCGCCGCCCCGCCTGTAAGAAAACACCTCTTTATTATTTTGTTTCTTGTGAAATGTCCGTGTTAGAATTTCAATGTTGACCATTCTAAAGTTAAAACGTTTCAACATCGCCTCAGAATTGTAAATTTTTTCTTAAAAACAGTTCGGTTTTAAACATTACAAAAATTAATAGATACCTAACATTAAAAAAATAAAACGAAATAAATGTTGTACAAATAGGCGGCCTTATCGCCTTTTAATATAGTTGAAACGTCTCGAAAATAAATGATACTACGCTATCAAGGCCCGGTAAAATGTAACACTAGCCATAGTAACATGGTTGAAACGTCGAGGTAAGAAAATAAATAATAATACGCGATTAAGATCGGGGAAAATGTAACTATAATAGCAGAAATTATAATAAAGAAAGAGTTAGAGTGTTCTTCTGGTTTCGCGAAGTTAGATTAAAAATTAAACTCATTTTTCGGTTTTAATCGCGTGGTTTCGGACCTGTAAAGGTCTCGAAACGTTGAGTATTGAAAGTAATACACACCACGCGATTAAAACCGAAAACTGACTTTAATTTCAAAGAAAGATACTAACAATAATATATTAATACACAATTAAAGAAAACGTAGAATTGCCATTTCCTGATTTCCATTTTGAGTCATCTTCGTAAAATGGCGTGGTCACAACACAAAATTAATTGTTATTTAATTGAATCTACGCTTCGTTCTGAAATTGTATTTATAACCTCGACCGTATCTGCTTATGAAGCAGAAAAATTTGCACGTATTTATTATGACGAATAAAAACTGTACGTGAATTATATCTCTTTTATGTTGTTAAGCTAAAGAAATATGAGAATGTGTTTATTTTTGTTGAATATTTATGAGTAATTTAATTTGGCTTTCGCATTTTCAGTAGGTAGGGGGAATCCGCAATCAAATGGACGTGTATTGAAACGGTCACTATCGATATCTCAAGTTTTTGATCGGACGTATGTTGGCACCCAAAAAACCTACAATATTGGTGACCATAGACCCATAGTCTATGGTCACAGGCCCATAGGTCTATGGACATTAATGGTGCCAACACCCAAAAACATAAAATATTTTCGATTGATGTCCGTTTCATAACACGTCCGTTTCAGTGCGAATTCCCCCTACTTACCTACTTAGATAGGTAAATAGGAATTTGTCTATTATTATATTACTAGCAGCGCCCCGCGGTTGTACCCTTTTATATTAGGATAAAATTTAGTCTATGTGTCAATCCAGAACTCCAGCTACCTACTACGTACTGATTTTGGCTGAATGAGCAACAAACACACACACACTTGATAAACTTTTAGTAGTATGATAATATTTTACCTTATAATAGTGTGCATCACGCTTAATCTCTTGAGATGGTAAGTGAGTCTAAGATGGAGCACGCTTACCTAGAAGATACTTTATCCTCTCGTGACCATGGTACGAGTTACGAGTGAATTCTCGGGTATTTCGGACACAAATCCCGTAGAAACCCTAATAGGCTCGAGAAGCTCATGGTTGTTGGCCAGATTGACGGGAAAAGATCACGCGGTCGCTTACCCACCCGTTGATCAGATTTGGTCAAGACACTCAAAAGATCACGCGGTCGCTTACCCACCCGTTGATCAGATTTGGTCAAGACACTCACTGGCCTACCAATTGCCAAAGCCTTTAAGGCCGCCGAAGATAGGAAATCGTGGAGGAGCATGATGCACCGAAGGGTCGACAATTCATCCTAGACACGACCTTCAGCAATGAAGATGACGACTCAGAAGAGTATTAGATAACGAATATCTCTTTACATAAATTATCATATGTTTTTTTTTGTTGTAAATACCTACATACATACAATAGCTTCATCATCATCCGAGCGATGTTCCCGGTTGCATCCCTCTCGGGAGCCCGGGGTCCGCTTTCCTACTTTTACGTCTTTACTTCGCACGATCTTCAGTTTAACCGGCAATTTGGGGACACAGATGACACCAGTTACCTCTCACCTCTCGCATTTCGCTCAAGTTGCCGAATGCGGAACTTGACGTCACAATCGAAGTCGCCGGACCCATGAAGCACAGATCCCAAGTACTTAAGGGGACAGTCTACCTACTCTTTTCTCCATACAAACTTTACAAACGTAGTCGACTGTTTCCTCCCTGGATAAAGATATTAGAAAACATATGTTTATGCCGTAAGTCCTTTATAAGCCATGACCATGCCCCTACGTTTTGATTTTTTTCATTTTATAATTTTTCTGAATTTTATTTCTTTTCTAATAAGAAAATAAAAAATAAAAAAACGTAGGGGCATAGTCATGGCAGATATAGGTTTTTTGTCACAAACATATTTGCTGTAATGTCTTTATCCAGGGAGGAAACAGTCTACTACGTTTGTGGAGAAAGAGTAGGTAGACTGTCCTCTTAAACTGGTATGTCCGCTCGACCATATGACCGTCTACGCAGACAGGTGTGGGATCTGTGATATTGCTAGCCAAGTACCGAATACTTATACGGACAGACCAGTTTAAGAGGACAGTCTTTGCCACGTTTAGTTCACTCTCATCTAAAAGTTATCGTTAAACAAAGCTGCACATATCTCATGCAACAAATTACCCACTAAAACAAAGTGTGAATATTTCTATGTACAATACTAGGTAATAAATTAACACATAAAACTGTAGATAATGGCATTTTACATCAAATGTTTCGATAAATAATAAAATAGGACCAGTAAAACAAAAGGAGTCGGTGCAGGGTCGAGCTATCGTTAAAATATTACGATCGTCCAATATCTTCGGATGAAATCTTTAAGAGGTAAGTCTGCCTGCTCTTTTCTTCATACAAATTTTACAGACGTAGTGACTGTTTCCTTCCTGGATAAAGACATTAGAGCAAATATGTTTGTTTATGCTATAAAACCTTTATCAGCCATTACCGTGTTTTTCATTGCCTATTCAGAGTAGAAATAAAATTAAAAAAAATTGGAACAAGAAAAAAAATTAAACGTAGGGGTATATAGTGCGTTTCATCTTTAATTACCTATGCCGTCATGTTGGTAGCAAAACAAAAAAGTCTTGCCTTAATATCTTGAATGTGCTATACCCTAAACCTTGAATACAGGAAGATTCGTTCATTCATTCTTTATATACAAATCCCCCTAAATTCAAGGTAGCACATTATTTTTTTTGTATTTTGCACTTTTTTGTTTTGCTACCAACATGACGGCATAGGAATTTAAAGATGAAACGCACTTCTAGTCATAGCTGATATAGATTTTATGGCATAAACAAATATATTCCCCCTTACTTATAAACGATGATTTACAGATGACTAAGTAAGTATGTAACGTTTGTCTCTACCTGTTAACTTTGAATTTTCATGTCACAGTAAAAGACGAATGATACATAAGTAATTTATGCATTTGTTAACCATCGTTAATAAGTTAGGGGAATTATCCAGGAAGAAAACAGTCGACTACGTTTGTAAAAGTTTGTATGGAGAAAAGAGTAAGTAACCTTTCCCCTTAATCGCCGAGTTTTACGTGGAACTAAAAGAGCTCCCCTATCCTTTAACCAAAACAAAATACTTAGATAAAACTGAGTTATGGACGAGAAATGCGGAAAATATACTACATCGAGGTATGATAAGCCAATGGAGCTTAAATTATGAACAAATCTTTTTTAGAGATACTTATTTTTGTTTCATAATTTCAGAGATTTGATTGGAAATCGTTTTGGGGGCGTTTTGAGGTCGCATAATTTCAGACAGATGTTTTTTTTTTGTACAATTCTATTAATTTTCTTAAAGACATCTCGGTATTTGAGAATTAATTTACCAGGAATCTAAGCTAATTTAAGAAGCTAAAAGTAACTTTATGTTGTGTGGTGTTCACAGAAATATATTTATTTAATCACCCGTAAATCCCGATCCCGCGGAAATATCGGGATATAAGTAGCCTCCAGCTATCTGCATACCAAGTTTCATGGGAATAGGTTCAGTAGTTTTTACGTAATGGGAGGAGTAACAAACAAACTTAACTTGCACGCAAACTTTCATCTTTATTATTAGTGTATTTGAGTGAGAGTTTCGAGAAAGTTGCATGTGCAGAATTTAATGTTTTTTTTTAATTTTACCTTTTAAATTACGTTCACGTAGTGTTATTTAAGTAGGTAGGTATGTAAGTAAGTTTTTTTTAAATTTCACAATACAATCTCACCTTTTTATCTTTGTAAGTATTTGTCATTTTATCTTCAGTAAGATGTGTCAAATCGTAGTCTACAATGGGGTGGCACACGCAAAGCTGTGAGCAGATGGCGCTGGGGTCGGATGATCTTTTTTTTTGATGATAGTCCTCCACAAATGAAAACGCCGAGTTTTTTTTTCTTTCGGTCTGAGACCGATATGGCCAATTTGGCGCCGAGAGTTGTAAAAAACACATGTTTGACAGTTCTTAATTCAAACCTAAGATCAGTCGACCAACGCCCTCTGCCGGGATAAAAAGTCAGTGTTCCTCCTCATTAAAAAACGAAGTAGGTACATAATAGATGGTGATGCTTATTTAAAAAAAATACACCTCGATTATCCCGCTCGTGTGATTATTTTTGCCATTTTATCTTCAGAAAGATGTGTCAAATCCTAGTCTATTAAAAAACTGAGTAGGTACATGTATGTATATGTATGTAAAGATGGTGATGCTTATTTAAAAAAATCAACACCAAACATAAACACCTCGATTATCCCGTTCGTGTGATTATTTTTGCCATTTTATCTTCAGAAAGATGTGTCAAATCCTAGTCTATTAAAAAACTGAGTAGGTACATGTATGTATATGTATGTAAAGATGGTGATGCTTATTTAAAAAAAATCAACACCAAACATAAACACCTCGATTATCCCGTTCGTGTGATTATTTTGACGCCTTATTTTACTGGGGGCGTTTTATTTTCCGGTTGATAAACCGTTTGTTTTATTTGTACGCAAATCCGAGGGACCACCGCGGCCCGAATCCTAGTGGTCGCTTACTTGCTCTATTTACGACCGGCAACCAACCGACCCGAGTTAGTATAGCCTCCAGCTATCTGCATACCAAGTTTTATCGCAATCGGTTCGGTAGTTTTCGCGTAATAGGAGGAGTAACAAACAAACTTACACACAAACCATTATTATTAGTGTATTTTGAGTTAGAGTTTCGAGAAAGTTGCATATGCAGGATTTCATATTTTTTTATTTTACCTTTTAAATTACCTTTACGTAGATGTTATTTAGGGTAAGGTATTTAAGGTAGGTAGGTAAGTAAGTACGTTTTTTTTTCAGACTATAATCTCACCTTTTTTCTCTTTATGTTTGTCAAATCGTAGTCTACAATTAAAAAACGAAGTACCTACATGGTGATGCTTATTTAAAAAACAAAAAACAGCACCAAAAATAAACACCTCGATTATCCCGTTCGTTTTGACGCCTTATTTTACTGGGGGCGTTTTATTTTCCGGTTGATAAACCGTTCGTTTTATTTGTACGCAAATCCGAGGGACCACCGCGGCCCGAATCCTAGTGGTCGCTTACTTGCTCTATTTACGACCGGCAACCAACCGACCCGAGTTAGTATCGTTCTGTCGTCACGCTTCGTATACTCTCGATTTATATTTTTGCCGATATTGTATAGACAAACAATGGCTTAGGAATTCATGGTTCAAAAACATGAATTGATAGTACGGTGTGTATGTGTGTAGGTTCATGGAATTTATTGCTATTCGAATTTGCCTTTGAACCAATGTTTAACAACTTTCGGTGCCTATATGTGACATTTAAAATTTTGTTGTGAATTTTTTTTACGTTTGTATGTAGAAATATTTTTTATGAAATAGAAAATGTATTAGATTTTTTTTAAATAAAAACGCAAAATTCAAACAGTGATATTGGTTTTTATAGCGCCCTGTTGTTGTTTTTGAAAATGCATGAATGGAAATTTTAGTAGTCTAAACAATTGATTAAAGATAGGATTTAATCGGAAAAGGTTCTCTTTCACACAAAAACACTGAACAAAATCCAATAAAACTTGGAATTTGAATAGCTGGAGTTCTGGTACCTAAGTATTTACACAGTGTTTTTTTTTCGAATTCGGGATAACAATGGGATAAACTTCAGCCCCATAAGTCTCATCCCGCCTTCATCATCATCCGAGCGTTGTTCCCGGTTGCATCTCTCTCGAGAGCCCGGGGTCCGCTTTCCTACTTTTACGTCTCCACTTCGCACGATCTTCGGCATCCCGTGTAGTGAGGCCATTTGCACGCATATCCGATCTTACAACGTCAAGCCAGCACTTCTTGGGTCTTCCCAATCTGCCGCGGCCGGGCGGAGGCGCCATAGCAAGACATTTGTTTCCCACGTAACTAGCCGGTTTCCGTAGAACGTGGCCGTACCACCGTAAGCGGCATTCTTGCAGTTTGTCTGCAATGTCTCGGACATGAAGGCTGCCCCTGATGCGGGAGTTTCTGACGCGGTCTTTTCGCGTCACTCCACACATCCAGCGCAGCATCTTCATCTCCGTGACACGCAGCTCCTGCTTATGTCGCTCAAGCAATGGCCACGCCTCACTACCATACAAAAGGACAGGTCTAATGATCGTTTTATAGACCTGCCCCTTCAGTTTAACCGGCATTTTCGGGTCACAGATGACACCAGTTACCTCTCGCCACTTGGCCCAAGCTGCCGAAATGCGGGACTTGACGTCGCAATCGATGTCGCCGGACTCGTGAAGCACAGATCCCAAGTACTTAAACTGGTCTGTCCGCTCGACCATGTGACCGTCTACGCAGACAGGTGTGGGATCTGTGGTATTGCTAGCCAAGTATTCGGTCTTCGCTACGTTGAGTTGCAAACCGCCATTCTCAAGTGACTCTTTCCACGCATTTACACGCCTTCCAAGTCGTCCCTTATCCGAGTCCGCTAGCGCAATATCATCAGCATACATGAGCATCCACGGGGGCTGCTCGTGTGCGTCTCGGATGACTACGGACAGTGCGTCCAGTATTACGCTAAACAGAAACGGACTTAGGACGGATCCTTGGTGGACTCCGACTGTAATGGGGAAAGATTTAGTGTCACCAACAGCAGTTCGCACCACTGAATCGGAATTTCGGTACATGTCCCTGATGGTTCCAATATAAGTTTCGGGCACCCCTTTGGACCGCAGCGCCCACCAGATCATCCCGCGAGGAACACAGTCGAAGGCCTTCTGCAAGTCCAGGAACAGAAAATGCAGAGGCGTATTCTTCGTTCTGTATTTCTCCATAACGATCCTTAGGGCGAAAACAGGGTCCATGGTACCATGACCGGGGCGGAAACCATACTGGCCCTCCGAGACAGTGCACTCCTGCCGGATCCGAGAGTCAACTATACGCTCGTAGAGCTTCATGGTGTGGGACATGACCTTTATACCACGATAACTTCCACACTCCTGCACAGATCCCTTGCCCTTGAACACTGGAGTGATAACACTCAGTCTCCATTGGGCGGGGATTCTGCCGGTCTCGAGTATGCGGTTAAAAAGGTTGGTTAAGATGCCCACACCACGAGAACCCATAGCCTTCCATACTTCGATGGGGACTCCATCGGCGCCGACAGCTTTCCGATTCTTCATGCAGCGAAGAGCCTTGCGCACCTCCTCAGGCGTTATCAGTGGCACTAGTCCTAGATTAGGAGGGAGTTCCGGTGGCTGCACCTCTTTATACTGCTTATTGAGCAGTTCGTGGAAATAAGAGCGCCACCTCTCCTTCACCGCGAGGTCCTCGCATAGCAGGTTACCATTATGATCTTTTACACAGCGGCACTTGGATATATCCTGTGCCGCTTTGATCCTAGAACGTGCCAACTTATAAATAAGCTTCTGCCCCTCAGACGTTTCCAACTTATCGTAAAATGGCTGTAAGTGGTCCCGTCTGGCTCTGGCTACTGCTCTCTTTGTAGCACGTTTGGCAGACCTGTACGCGTCGCGATCTTCAGGAGAGTTGGACGCTTGCCACTTTTTAAAGAGGGCTTTCTTCACCCTAGTCTCCCTCTGGACTGTGTCGTTCCACCACCAGGTTTCCTTGTCACACTTGCGTCCACCCTTAGACATACCGAGGACCGACCGCGCCGAATCAGCGATAGACACCTGAATCCTGTCCCAGTGTTCCTGTACCGAATCGCCTTCAGCATTAGCACATTTGTCGCCGATTGCTGAGGCGAGCATCTGGGACTTGACTTCATCAAGCATCCACCATCTGATTCGGCGCTGACATGGTTCCGGTCGTTTGTCTTTGGTCTTTACACAGAGATCCATGACAAGGATACGGTGTTGGGCAGTGAGACTCTCACCGGGTATGACTTTGCAGTTGGCCACGTAGCCGATATGGTGTCTCCTAGTGATTAGAAAATCGATTTGGGTAGCGCGCCCCCCGCTCCTGTAGGTGATCAAGTGGTCGGGCTTCTTTTTGAAATAAGTGTTCACGAGTGCCAGGTCGGCAGTGGCACACGTACGCAGAATTTCTTCCCCTTCCGCATTCCGACTGCCATACCCGAAGCCTCCATGAACACGTTCAAATTCCACCCCCATCTCACCCACATGACCGTTTAGGTCACCACCCAAAACGATTCCCTGTGACAACGGGATTGCCCCAAGGACCTCGCCGAGTTTATCCCAAAACGACCTCTTATCAGCGTCGCTACAACCGACCTGTGGCGCGTAAGCACTTACTAAGTGAGTAGGAACCCCCCCAATAAGCACCCTCACGCACATAAGTCGGTCGCTAAAGCGATTCACCTCCAAGATATCGTCATGCAACCCCTCAGCGAGCACCACAGCCACCCCGTTCTCTCCACCAGGTGCACCCGTGTAGATCAGCTTGTAGCCATTCCCAATGAGCCGGGATCTGCTGCCTTTCCATCGAGTCTCCTGCAGGAACGCCACGGCCACCTTCCGTCTGGAAAGTACGTCGGCTAGCTCCCTCGCGCGTCCGGTTAGCGTGCCAATGTTCCAAGTTGCGAAGCGGAGTTTCAACTTGTGTTTTGGGGCTAACGTCTTTGGCCGTGCCCGCCCGTGGCACGGTAGCCCTCGTCCACTTACCACAGGAGTCGGGCGAAACTCCTGCGCGCCGTTATGCGGCGGCGCCCTATCTCTGTGGCCATTATCTCTTTCTTGACTTTCCATTTCGATTTGGCAAAATTTTGACTTTTACGGGAGCGACTGCCGTCTGACCTCCCAACCCCGAAGGGAAAGTCTGCGCCAGAGCCTCGTCCGTTTATCAGCAGGTGTACCAAGCTAGCAGGTGAGGTTGGCTTGGGCCCAACGATCTTAGTGGGCCCCATACACACCCTCATCCCGCCTTACGCGAGTGAACCCACAGGACACAGCTGGTTCCTACGTCTGAACCGATTTCGCTGAAATTTGGCACACAGATAGTTTAAAACCTTGATTTACTCCTATATTGTAGACTGTGATTTGACACATCTTCTTGAAGAAACAATGTCAAATACTAAAAACAAAAACGTCAGATTTATCGTCTGAAATTAATACTTACATACTTTTTATCCCTATAGGTACCTTGTACTATAGAGGTCAGTGCTATACTCCCACGGGAACCTGATATACACGGGTAAACCCGCAAGGCACAGCTGATATAAGTATAATTATAATATGGCGTCTGGTGGCCGCCATTTTGAATTTTATTTTATGTCACCTATCTAAGAACCATAAAGACTGATGAGACGAATATAACGATATCCTAATTAAAGCAATCCGTTGAGTGGTTTGGAAGATACGAGGGTATAAAGAATATTACAAACATACAAGATAGCCGATAGTTTTGAAGTCGCGGGATGCCTGAAGATCGTGCGAAGTGGAGACGTAAAAGTAGGAAAGCGAACTCCGGGCTCTCGAGGTGGATGCAACCGGGAACATCTCTCGGATGATGATGATGACAAGATAGCCGCGAAAAACATAACCCTTTCCTTGCAGCCGGGTAAAACTAAATCAAGTGCAGTCTATTTATATAAAGATGATACAACGCCTCAGCGAAAGTGTTACCGCTTTGACGATAAACGGATTTAGGCGGGACAGTAATTCCGGCGTAATAGAGTGATACTTCTTTGGGAGCATTCAGGGAAACTGATGATACTATTTGGTTTGTGCCATAAAATGTTATGATATCATATTTGCGGTATCAAAATATACCCAACAAATAGTGCCTTAGTAGCCTTTAGCCTTTGAGATTTGCTTTTTTTTCGGGTTCACTGTTTTTGTTAGTTATATTATGCTGTGTTTTTGCCAATAAGTTGATATATCATATTGTTTTTGAAGACTTATCAAAAGGTTATTGAATGTACCTATGTGTCAATCACGAAAAAAACATCTGAACCGATTTCGCTGAAATTTGGCACATAGGTAGTTTAAAACCTGGATAGACTCCTATACTTCGTTTTTTAACTGTAGACTGTGATTTGACACATCTTTCTGAAGAAAAAATGTCGAATACAAATAACAAAAACGTCAGATTATAGTCTGAAATTCTTTTGATTTTAATTAGGTAGATAAACCACTGTTATGATTTCAGTATTTTGCACTTAGTACCTAATGTACGCAAATGACCCTTGAAAGTGACATTTTTAACCCAGCTTGGCGTAAGGCAGCCTTAATTTAATGTATAAGTAAGTACTTGTTTTAAAAAAAGTCTCGTCTCCTTCGTACGTGGTGGCACGTGGTGACCTACCTTTCGAGACGTGATTAAAGCGAAGATCGCCATAATCCACGTAGGTATTTGGAATTCATATTTATGTCAGCAAAATAGTCCGAGCTCACTTGCTGGAACCATATTTTCTTAGGGTTCCGTACCTAAAGATTTTAAAAACGGTACCCTGTTAATGAGACTCCGCTGCCTGACTGTCTGTTCATCTGTCACCAGGCTGTATGTCATGAACCGTGATAGCTAGACATATTGAAATGTTTACCGATGATGTATTTCTGTAGCCGCTATAACAACAAATACAAAAATAATTTATGTAGGATAAGCTTGACACCATTTCTTCAAATAAGCCTGGTATTTGTTGTCTTAATATTGTCAGTGTGCTTGAGATTCTATGAGAGTAGGGAATGAAATTGTTTTACTAGACAATTAATGTAATTGGTTGTTAAATCGTGTTATTTGACTATAAATAAAAAATAAGAAAATCGGTATGTAGATGACTGGAGACCTGGAACGACACATAGGCTACATTTTCATCCCAATATTCCCACTGGATCGAGACCTACGCAGTAGTATTGTTTGTATAAATCAAACAAGCGTAGCAAATAAAACAAATCCAACATGTACTCAATCCAGATTTAGCATGCGTAGTAAAGTAAACGCTATAAAACCGACTTGTGTAACCACCATTCAATTGTGTCTTCTTCTCACAGAATCTCCTTGTATCCATCAAGGTCGCTTCTAAACAAACGGTATTGCAACCCTTCCAGTCAGTTTTAAACAAAGCCGACGCTACAATGGAACTGGCATATTGCCTCTGTTCCAAGTTTTACTGCGCGCTCCCAGGGTTTATGCCTTATAAAATCTCTTCCTTCGACCACGTAGAACCGCTCCCAGCTAAAAAGTAACACCGTGGAATAGATATTATCGCAATTGGTCGGCAATATTGTTCAACTGGGAAACGGCTTCTATTCAAACCTTTTGTTTCTGTTTTTAGTTAGATATTAAAAAGAAGTAACGACATTGCCTGTTTGTTCGGGATGCTTGGAACTTTGCTTATTTTCGGTGTTTTTTTTAACTTTTGGAACATTTTGTTTCGATTTATGTTAACCAGCACAAAGTATGTAGGTAAGTACGTTTTTAATTTGTTTTTTAATTGTAGACTACGAAGACAAAATGTCAAAAACTAAAAACTAAAAACGTCAGATCGTAGTCAAATACAAACAATACATTATTTATTTATTATTATGAAACTTATTAAACATTTCCCAAATTACATTATAAATCAGTTCCACACTAAGCACAGCTTGTATCGCAGTAACCGAGATACCAATATAAAAATTAAGATGACATTTAATAAAATTCATATAAATATATGTACCTATACCTTATAGACTAACATACATAAAGATAATATAAAATTAAAATTAGGGTTTAGGGTTTTCTATCTTTGGACGCGCTTCCCTAAAGCGTCGGTAAGCTATGCCAGCAGGCCAGAAGTCGGCAGAAAACAAGACATCTTTCACCGATGCTGGGAACCGGAGCACGAAGGATTTGAAGTCGTGGGTAACGCATAGTTATACGCTATTTCAAAACATTTTCCATGTTCCTTTTACGCAAAATAAAATGAAAAACACGTTGCAGCACTGGTATTATTGCTACGTCTATCGTGCAAATGAAATGATTATGCTTATGCATAGAAGTCGATGAATGACGAATAAAACGTCAAAAGCATCATTGAGTTTGTGGTAACGTTACCACATTGGCCGTTTGCAACTGTCTTCCTTCTGATGTCATATCTACTGTTAAGATTGAGATCAAAGTATAATGAAATTCAATTCATTTTTCGGTTTAAATCGCGCGGTGTTTTCAACGCGGAAAGGAATGTATTTAATTTCGATCCAACATCGCGAAAACAGAAGAAAAATCAAAGTAAGAAATCAAATAAATTGAAAAACTCTATAGCTATCTACTTTTACAGCCTTACTCTCTACTTATTTTTATTAACTAAGTAAGAAAAGGTAAAATGTTAATCAAAAGACTCGTCGAGATGTAATTTGTAAGCAATGTGTGTTTGTTTATCGTATGAGTGAATACTTGCTGCATACTTCATTTACGAGGTCCTTCGGTTTTATACACTCTTGTGTAGTCGAATATATCGTAGCAAACATCCTGAGGAGATGAGTTGGGCGAGTCCGTTTTATATGCCGGTCGGAGTTTACGTTCCGTAGTATGTCGGTAGTCCGTTTTGTCGCGTACTGTGGCTGGAGATTTTATTAGAAGGCAAATTCGAAGGCTCGTAACGCAAGCGGAACCGATGGGTTTCGTAACGAAGTCCTAGTAGGTAGCTAACCTAACGTTTCGAGTTATAGGTTTCATTTCCTCGACGACAACTCTCTGCAGTAACTCATATCTCGGTGTGTTTTGTTGTTGAGTTACTGTGAGGGGGTCGGACGTTCGTTTTCTTCAATGTTACCCAAGCTTATAAAAATCTAAACTTATATTTTAAAGAGGTAAAGTTTGGATATAATATTTGGATGTTGGTGTTAATCTTTGGAACTACTAGATCAATGTGAAGCTTTACGAAGTCATATAAATGGTAGGTATTTGGTAAGTACCTAGTAGGTACCAAATATTTTTGATAGAGCCTGTGAGGTGGCCGCGGGGCTGATAAGGTTCTTAACATTCGCCCACTGAGGACACAATCATTATGTTCTCGACAGGCGTCAATTTCAGATAATTTCATATCGGTCGTATAGGGCAGTCTAGAATTTTCTATATAGGTGGCCCGCGCCCCCCCTGGGGGGCGCGGACTTAGGGAACCGCTGATCTATAGTATCTATTTATTTCTCCATCTACTTGCATAATAAATAAAAGTACGTACTGAAACCATTCTCAAAACGATTTCCATATAAATACAAGTCGAAATTAGTGTTTTAATCTCACAAAACAGCAGCCCGTTCTTTCTCTGGGTTTAATAATGCAGAAGATACATGTTCACATTCGTATTGTGTTCTCATACGAGAATGTAAGCCCAAACATAATGAGAATAGGCCGATAGGATTCATAGATAGAGTAGGTAAGGTACAAAGACGGTTACAATAGGACATTGCTTCGATTATTCTAAGGAATTATTATTGTATCCGGTGATATGAAATTTCTGTTCAACCCCGACCGTGTCAATGTCGTGTCAATTTTATTAATTGGAATTTGGAATTTATAGGTAGATAGTTTTAAATTTATTTTAGGTATTCTTTTGTAATTAGTTTTTATTGCTCTAGGCATTTTTATCTAGTTTTTTAAGGTAAGATACGCTTTAAATCTATATTTTTTTCACTCGCGGGAGGTTTGAACTCTCGTCTTTGGGTCTGTACTCCAACGTCCAATTCCAGCTAGACCACACAAGTCCCTGCCTCGAGCACCGAAAATCATGAATTTTTGAATTATTCTCTAAAAAAACTATATTTTAGGCATAAAAACATATTGTGATAAAACTAGCTGCGGCTAAGAAACTTCAGGGGTGTTATGGCGTCTGGCCAGTTATATAAGACGATAAATAAATACGATAATCGAATCGGAGACAAATTCGATCGTCTTTTGTTTCCGTTTCGATCGTCTTTTGTTTTTGTGAGTGAGTACCTAAGTATGAGTATGATACACACACACACACACACACAACCCACCCAACAAAGTTTCCTCTTCATAATTTTAGCAGGATAGCCAGTAGGATATTATGTTCTTCTGTAAAAGATAATAAGTTACGCACTTCACCACAGCTTAGCTTCAGTCAGGCGATATCATAATCATTAATTTGGTAAGCACCGCTGTACATATGTAAAGTAATTTTCATAAATGGGTATTTACGTGCTTCATTTTGCTCTCAGAGTAAGTACCTATAGTTAACCTGACGACTAATGCTGTTAAATTAACACTACGGAGTTGTTATAAAAGCAAGAACATCAGAACTCTCTTATTCATTATCATAGACTAAATGATACTATAGTGTATTATATTTTACTAGCTGCTTCACGCGGTTTCACCCGCGTCAGTCCCGATCCCGTGGGAATATCGGGATCAAAAGTAGCCTATGTTACTCTTTGATAATGTAGCTTTCTATTGGTGAAAGAATTTTTCAAATCAAACCAGCGGTTTCTGGGATTGGCGCGTTTAAACAAACAAACAATCAAACTCTTCAGCTTTATAATAATAGATAGAATATAGAATAGAAGATAGATAAAAAAAATGTTAGTCTTAGAGACGTTAGGCAGTACACTCCGGATTGGCGAATGTCCCATGCTTTCAGACCGTGGTGAGTCCTAGGTCATGTCAACCGGACCGGAGGCCAATACATTTGACTGGGCTCCTAAGGTAGATGGATAACTAGACGACATTTCTTTAGATTAAGTACATAACATAAAATATTGTATGCCTGTAGTGGGTAAGTGATTGTATCCAAAATATTTTAATTTAAGACCCCTATGTACTTGTACATCACTTAAACAATAAATATTCTTGATTCAACAATTTAAATAGTTATTTAGATATTTTGTTGTAACTAGGTTGCGGTCTGCGGATACTACACCCCGCAAATGGCTGATAAGGCGTTCAATAGTACGGAGATACGCCTAACAACGCTCTCTGTTACATCACCTGATATATTACCATCTAAAACTCAATTTAGTATTCGATGCTTTCGAACGAGAACAAAATTTAATTAAAATTGAACCGACTAGGTGTGTGTTACCACACTCTATGATAAACAAGAACTAGTTATGAAAGGGTAAACAGATTTTTAGATCAATTTCTTCAGGGTTGTTGTAAACTTGAGTTGGTAAGTATCTAAGAAACAATTGATCCTAGAATACTTGTTTCTTTAGGCTGACTTTAGTCTATCTATATCTATACTAATATTATAAATCTGAAGAGTATGTTTGTTTGTTTGAACGAGTTAATCTCAGGAACCGTTGGTCCGATTTGAAAAATTCATTCAGTGTTGGATAGTCCATTTATTGAGGAAGGCTATAATGCTAAATTATATTTTCATTCAAATTAGGCGGATGAAGTCGCGGGCACTGTTAGTATTATTATAAATATAAATAGGAGCGGTGTTGGTCAACGTTTTCGAGGCGTTTACATGATTGACTCACCGGACCTGTAAGGGTCTTGAAACGTTGAGCATTGAAACAATGCTAAAAGTAATAAACACCACGATTAAAACCGAAAAATGAGTTTAATTTCAATGCCACATCGCCAAACATGAGAATAATCTAACTTTAATTAAATTCAATATTTTCGAAGACAACTTCGAATTTCCAAAAGTCGTAAAACAAAAGTGGTTTCAAAACAACCCCCTTTCGGCTTAAATCACCTTCATCGAAACACATTGTATTATGTAATTATGTATCATACCCAGCTTGTATAGCTTCCTATGTATCTAAGCAGATACAAAATTAATTAATATCCTAATAGAAAAAGTTGACTAATCAATTAATTATGCTCCCCACCGAGACTGTGATTGGCTCATAATTTTGTGTTATTACTTCGGCCGAAATAGCGGAAGCGACTACTTTATCATCTTGAAGTAATGGAGGCATCTGCAGATGATTAATTCCATTTTAATAATGGGGCACATTGGAGGATGTGCTTGCACTGGTATTTATGGAGCTCTAGATGTCTCTCGTAAGTCCCGATCCCGTGGAAATATCGGGATTAAAAGTAGCTTATAAGTCCCCAGCTATATACTTACCGAGTTTAATCGCAATTGGTTCAGCGGTTTTTGTGTTAAGTAAAAATTGGTCAAGGCGTTTCGGAGGAGTATGGTAACTAACATTGTGACATGGAAATTTTATATATTAGACTAGCTGACCCGGCAAACGTTGTTTTGCCTTATAAATTATAGATAGTAGCCGATTCTCAGACCTACTGAATACGAATATAAAATTTCATGAAAACCGGTCAAGCCGTTTCGGAGGAGTACGGTAACTAACACTGTGACATGGAAATTTTATATATTAGACTAGCAGAGTCAGCGATTTCACCTCTCTTAGTGGATGCTTACACATTACAAAGAACACACTCTCCAAATTGTATGTCTCTAGGACCAGCTGTTTGGGCTCTGCGTTGATAATATAGATCAGTCAGGACTTTGAATTTTATATATATATAAAAATATAGAAGAAGGACTAGCAGCGCTACGCGGTTTCTCCCTCGTATTTTCGGGGAAATTGGGATCCCCGGGATCGGGACTTATCCAAATCCGGGGAGAGCCACACCTGACAGTAGGACAAATTAGCGGGGTGTAACAAAAACATGCCTAAACTTTAAAACTTGGCCCCTCGCGACCAAGACAATTGTAGCATGGTTGAAATGGTGAAGTAAGAAAATAAGAAGTTCTTCTGTTTTCGCGATGTTGTTTGGATAGATTTATTTCTAAATAAAAAGTTAATAAGACCCGAGAATATATAAAATTATAAGTTCCATTCGTGTTAGTTCAATAAGTTCATGTCTGAACTTCCAGTTACATCCAAAAGCGCGTTGTTATGTAATTGCATGTAATACTAAATCATCATACAGAGAGAATGTCAGTGGCATAGGCTGTTTGAGCCGGTACCCCGGTACTTACATAGGTGCTTAATATTTCATGTGAGAGTTGGGTCGGAATGCGATCGGAACAATTTGCCAATAATCCTATCTCCGGGGCAATAACTGAGGTGGCGTTCACCAGAAATGGGTGTTATTGTCCATGAATGATTTCTGCGCAACTCATAAGAGGGACTTCAATTCGCTTTGTATTGAAATTACGAGGTTTCTATTGTTTTCATTCGATTTGCCAACCGTTTCGTCTCGCTAGTATTCAGAGCATGTCTTCTATAGGTAACTAAAATGTTTTAACTATGCCTCAGGTGTTCAGTTTTTGTCTAAAACAGTTAACTATTCTATGTAGATGTTACAAAGATTTGCTAAAGCTTCGATGTGATAGTGATTTCATGCAAAATTATCTTCATTGCTGAATCGTTTCAGAGAAAAATTGAACAGAGCTAAGGCATAGTTGATCTATTTTAGTTTTAGTATACGTGCCCAGCCGGTCGATTCACAAGACAACTCACGCGCGATTTCCGAAGTGAGATATGTAATTGGCATTCTAATAATTCCAAAGTACATCGAAAGCACACTAGCGGCACCCTTGTCGAAGTGGCGGCGAGTTGAACTATGGCTGTAGCGACATTGTGACGTTTAGTGTATGGGATGACGTAAGAGTTGGTATTCAGAAGAGTCATTTAGTTCTCCCTTCACTAATCACTTCACTGATTATATCGATTCGAACTGTCATTTTATAAGTTAGTATTTTCTGAGTGAAACAATCTTTAAATTAATATTTTCTTAACGTTATTGTGTGTTTTTTATGTTTTTTGTTTCTTAAAAGTTAACATATTTAGATAAATAGTCTTGGTTTAATAAAATACTTTTATTTTTGTGGTTGTATAGTTGTGAATCAGTGTCTGATAAAAGTTAAGTTAACTATGTTAAGGCAACTAATTGACAAACTAGAATTTGAGGTACCGCACCTTTTATAATGTGCAACATATCAAGGAAAGGAACTTTCAACTCGCATAAAGGTGAGAAATGTAATACTTAACTACTATCAATAATAATTATTAGTTACTAGCAGATTCCCGCGGTTTCACTCACGTAGGTCCCGATCCCGTGGGAATATCGGGATCAAAATTAGCCTATGTAACTCCCTGATAATGTAGCTATCTATTAGTAAAATATTTTTTGAAATCGGTTTAGGAGTTTAGGAGATTACCCCCAATGTACATACAATCATACACGTGACCTCTTTATAATATTAGTATAAATGTAGGTAACATAACTACTTAATATCAAAAAAAAGGTCTCCAGCTATATTCCAAGTTTCATCACAATAGGTTCAGTAGTTTTTGCGTGAAGAAGTATATAACAAAGACACATACATACAAACATACCTACATACAAACTTTCGCGTTTGTAATATCAGTAGGATAGTATAGATTCCATCAAAATGCTCAAGAAAGATTAATGTTGCTGGAATGGTTTGTTAATAAAATATTACTAGTAACGCGATATAATTATTTAGATATAAACCCTAGCTATTTCAACTGTGAATAAAACTTACCTTTGATTTTAAGTTACAGATTTTGTGAAAAATTAAAATTACCAGTCATTGGCTGCAATGACGGTATTATTATTGCCATGAGAAGACCAGCGGAGAAGGAAGAACGCTACGACGGTCGTAACGGCATTGGTAATGTGTTATTGTGTAAATTGACCTAAAATTAGGACGAAGAATGCTACTACTGTCGTAAAAGCATTGGTATGTGACTAAAACTATATTAGTTTCTAAATTATTAAAAAATATATTTTATTAAGATGGGGTTGGCGATAAATACAAATATAAGTTTTTTACTTGTAAAATTATTAATTTTATTTATAGCATAAGAAAATGAAGTACTACTTAATACAATTAAACTAAAAGAGCCACAATATTTCAAAGTAAAAGTGAAACAAATAAAATTCAAATGAGCAATTAGTATTTTTAATTATTAATTTATATCCTCAAATATTCCATAGTAATTCGTTGGGTTTTTTAATGCTGCTTAAGCTTTTATGACTGACTAGCTGCGTCCCGTGGTTTCACCCGCGTAAATCCCGATCCCGTGGGAATACCAGGATCAAAAGTAGCCTATGTTACTCAGGGTAAAAGAATTTTTTAAATCGGTCCAGTAGTTTTGAGTTTATTCATTACAAACATACATACCTACACACAAACACACATACAAAAATACCAATCTTTCCTCTTTATAATAATATTAGTGTAGATTTACAATGATACAGTAGCTAGCGCCAGCAGTTCTTTACATTCTTTACTCGCGCAGTTTACACGTCTCCAGTAGTCATTTCTACTTTGTTACGACTGAGGAACGTTAGTCGCGCTGGCGCTGGTTCACTGGAACGTAGGGTGACACTACCCCCCAGTGCTAGTGTTTATACCATGGGTTTATATGGATCCAGCGCCACTGGCACTGTATGCGCGGCATGCGGGGTGTGCACAGAATCGAAAAATAGGCGACAGCTAATTTCGATCCAGCGATGGATGATGGATGCTGTACAAAACTAATTCAGAGCCGATCCAGCGCCGGAAAATAGTGTACTTTATCAATGTAAATCAGCCTTCTACAATTGCCATCACACATCACATATTTTGGAGTGCTGTCTCTTTCAATACTGGGCTCCATCATGCAATGGTTTGCAAAATGCGCTCGTTCGATTGCTGAATCTCCAGTCGCTGTTTTTCGCAGATTTCGTTAATCGTCGAAAATTCCGTTCGCCGCTGGCAGAGTGATAACGATCGTGTAGGTACTCCCATATGCTGAAATAATAACAAAGTGATAAAATTAGATACTGATATTTCTAAAGACTTAGATATGATTATTTAAACTTAAAATTAAATATGTAAGTACATATTAAACTAAACTTAAAATTAAATATGTAAGTACATATTTAATTTTAAGTTTAAATTTTAAGTTTAAACTTGTTCTACATCTGGGTTATTTTGGTGTTAAAAAAAATCTGTAAGTACCCACCTACATGATTTATTTAGCTGCGCCTAGTGGTTTCACCCGCGTATGTCTCGATCCCGTAGGAATATCGGCATTAAAAGTATCTTATGTTACTCCTGGATAATGTAGCTTTGTATTGGTGAAAGAATTTGGTGAAATCGGTCTAGTAGTTTCGGATAATACCCCCAATATAGGTACATATATACACATAAACATGTTACCAATGTTACCTATTTATAAATTTAGTATAGATACGTTTGCATTTCACCTCACCTCACCAGTTAAACGGCGACGCGACGATGAGGTGGACGGTGTAATATTTATGCTTGCCTAGAAGAAACCTATTCACACCAGATATGAAGTCAAAAATTGTAACCCGCGCCCCAATGTCGTGGGAAATGTAGTCTATGTGTTATTCCAGGATATCTAGCTTTTTCAGGTTTTCTAGCCAGGCTATATACAAACCGAGTTTTATCGCAATTAGTTCAGCTTTTTTTGCATGTAGGACCAACAACACTTAATTTCACAAACTTTCACCTGTAGTAGCAGCATTAGCATTATCTTTAGCAAAAATTAAAGACAGATAGGTTCATTGGAATGCTTATACATGCTTTGTATTTCTGGTTGTGGTGTTTGTGTCAAGATTTTTGGACACTGGGTTACAGTTTCATGAAATTGAAATTCATTAGGTATTACTTGCCTTGTTAAATAATAAGAAAACGATATATTAATAAGAAAGTCTTTCCACCCACCTGAAATTGTGGAATTTTTAAATGTGTGTCACCCATATTTGGATATAAGTGACAACTACAACTCCACACAAAGCAACGATTTTATCCTCCATCTCTGAGAGCTCAACTAAATCCTCCACCTCTTCACCAGTCCAAAGCTTAGCAGCAGTGAGTCCTACCACTTTTTCCTTACAGCACTTTTTTTGTCAGATTAATTCTGTAAAATCAAATAAAATATAAATTAAACTTAGCAAACATTTATTATACCCTGAAGGCATCATACCCTACCGTCTATTATACCTTCTAGATTCGCTATTTTTAATTATAAAAATGGCCCAATTATAAAATAAACCTAAGTACCTATAGATAGGTAAATAGGTAGGTATATTGATAATAATATATCATAGACTTTTACATTAAAATCTTCTTCTCATTCTCATACATTAAAATGTGATGTTCTGATAAGTGATAATAATTATTAACTATAATTAAAGCCATTTACTAATTTTGGTCCACTGCTTGTTGTAAGTTTATCTAAGAAACCTTGTTTTAAGCTAGAAACCTAGGATAGGTCCTTAGAGATACCCTTTCGCCTATTTTAAGTGAATATTATGAGGAAAAGGTTTTCTTTTAATTAGATATATTAAGTAGGTACCTACCATCTAATCATATATTTTCAGGTTCAAACTCCAAATTAGCTTTAAGTATTATCTATTGCATGCAATGGGCAAGTTATTGTTACTGAAATAACCTACAATAAGATCCTTGTGTACATAATTTTAGCAATAAATGTTTTGATATCTTGATTTCTAGCGAAGGTTATATCTAGTTTAAATCAGCTAGAAATAGGTGGGAGGAACGTTCGCTTATACTTATAATAAGCCGGTTTACAAATTTTAAGATTAAATTATATAATAAATGCACTTACTTACTTTTTTGATCACTTTAAGTCAAATCATTAACTAAATTCTCCGGTACACTATTACTTCGTTCGGGCCACAAAACCACACAATGAGAACTGGCGAGCGCGTCGGGCGAAGACCCGTCATACCCTGGAATACTTCAAGGGCCACTTGAAGAACGTTTTTTTTTGGCAATATCAACATTTGTGTTAAGTTTTTTCGTGATAGAACGCACCATTTTGTTAAGTTTGTGTACAAACCAACTTTTTTTAATACCGTCATAAGACGAAGGGTATTATTTCATACAGCCAGGTTATTTATGTTTTGTTTAAAAATTGTATGTAAAACATAGTACACTTACAGTTTTTTTTTAGATTTAAGCACTCTTTGTAAGAATAAAAGCTTTCCAGCTAGTATTTCTACACGGAATCTCATTAATTTCGTGAAAACTAAAGAATCGATAAATATCGACTAAGATTTTCTGAAATGCTCCCATCCTTAGTAATTGTAAACATAACTCACAACTCACCTCACTTCGCAAGACGCAAGGCATCGCTTGAGAATACGAATTCAATGTCGCTTTGAACCTAGATCGAAGTGGAGTGAGATGAGAGTGAAGTGAAAATGAGTTCGTAAGTGAAGATTAGAATAACTCTGCAGGTCTAACTGAAACTAATATACTACTACTAAAGGTAGGTACTAGGTACTACCAACCCGAAGTCTTCAAGTCAAGAGTAAATAGGTTTCTTCTAGGCAAGGTTTCAGGCTAGGTTTCAGGTCGCTTTAACGAGTCTGCCTCAATAATGCTTAACGTGCCTTGCGAAGCACGAATCTCTAAAAGATGTATATTTTTGCCATACATATTACCGGTCACCCATCTAACTATTGACCGCGCCAGGCGTTTTGCTCAGTTTGCATGGTTATACAAGACTAGCAGATTCCCGCGGGTTCACCCGCGTAAGTCCCGATCCCGTGGGAATATCGGGATCAAAAGTAGCCTATGTTACTCAAGGTGAATGTAGCTTTCTAATGGAGAATTTTTGAAATTGGTCCAGTAGTTTCGGAGATTACCCCCAATATACATACATGTTATCAACGTTACCTCTTTATAATATTAGTATAGATAGATCGGCCGCAGCTAGGCCATTGGCCTCATCAGAGCTCATCAGAGCTCTAAAGTTTTGATATTCGTGTCCTCTAGGTACGTATAGGTACTACTGTCCGTAACTATAACGAAGTATGTTTAAGTACGTGGGAAAATACCAACAATACGGCATTCAGTCAGTAAGGTTTTCGATGTATTATACGGAGCCTTAACTGTCAATACCCTTGTTTTACGGTCTATTTATTTAGTAGTGCGCCTTCGGAATATAGAGTTAAAAAGAAGGCACTTAAGGTGCATTATAAGGCGAAATATTTTGCGTAGGTAATTTAGTTTACGCAAGCCGCTGACTTTTATTTCAGTTTTAATTTACTGACGTGATAATGCGCCTTACAATTTGAGGATAAGACAGAAAAATAGTATAGGTATATTTTTTCATAGTGTCTGTAACAACAAATACTAAAACCGGAATAAAATAGGTACTTAAATATTTAATTGGAGCTCCTCTACAACAAACGTGATGGTTTTTTTGTGATAATGGTATGAAAGTCTTAGTGCGCGAGTCCGACTCGCACTTCGCCGGTTTTAAACTTGACACCGAGTAATTTTCATTAGATGCTAAAGTAATAAACTTAAATTTAAATTAGAATTGTCGAGTTCAATGCAGTCAAAAAAGCTATTAAAAAACCCTTAAAAATCTGATTAGCATTTTTGTTCTAAGTAGATAGCTAGGTATAATTACTAGCTAATGCTGCGTGGTCCATGCATTGACCTCAAACTTTAAAGTAGATATGGCATTAAAAGGAAGACTAGTAACAAGCCGCTGAAGTAAAGCCAAATTCAAGATGCGATGTTTCACATATTGAATTTGGCTTTCGATTTCTTCTTAGCATTGTCATTTCATTTTCGATAGACGTAACAATATTGTCAGTGCTGCAGCGGCTTCTTTATATTTTATAATTCGCTTAAAAAACACGGAATATGATTGAGACGTCACCTCTAGTTCTTTTATCTCGATGTTTCCGGTTGCAACCCTCTCGGGATACCCATACCTGTTGCAAATAGATTTGGCAATATTTTAACGGCCGCCTGCCGGACACCCAACCCTCCTAGGGACCAAGCGGGGGAGATCTTAAGTTTTGCTAGTCTTCCTCAGCTCCCTTAGTGGCTCTTTACGACACCCACGGGAAGAGATGGGGGTAATCCTATTCCAAGACAAGACATCACCTTTAATCATCATCATCCGTGCAATGTTCCCGGTTGCATCCCTCTCAAGAGCCCGGGCTCCGCTTTCCTACTTTTACGCATATCAGATCTTACGACGTCAAGCCAGCACTTCTTGGGTCTTCCCAATCTGCCGCGACCGGGCGGAGGCGCCATAGCAAGACATTTCCCACGTAACTAGCCGGTTTTTGTAGAATGTGGCCGTACCACCGTAAGCGGCATTCTTGCAGTTTGTCTGCAATGTCTCGGACATGAAGGCATCACCTTTAATACTAAGCCTAATAATATAGGTACTATTATGTACTAGGTCATATCATAATATCTCAATAGGTCCACGTTAATAAATCAATTTGTAGAGCGCGGCTGTAAGTGAAGTCCTGTGGAAGACTGTGCCAGACCCATTGTGGCCGAATTCAATTTATATTCAGATCTGTACTGAAATAGAATTGTAACTTAGATTGCGGGTGGAAAATTGGTTATTTCACTACAGGTTAAGCGCTTACATAAGCGTCGAAATCAGAATGTTGTTGTGTTAGACGGAGGTAGTTTTTTACGTTAGATTTAGACTAGAGAAATGGCAGTTGCATAGGTAAGTACCTATATACTACTATTTATATCTATACTTCTATACTAATATTATAAAGAGGTAACGTTGGTAACATGTATGTATGTATATTGGGAGTAATCTCCGAAACTACTGGACCGATTTCAAAAATTCTTTCACCATTAGAAAGCTACATTCACCCTGAGTAACATAGGCTACGTTTGATCCCGATATTCCTACGGGATCGGGACTTACGCGGCTGAAACCGCGGGAATCTGCTAGTGTATAATATGTATGTATTTACAAAAGAAAAATAAATATAAGTATTATATCCGTTGTCTAATCACCGTAACACAAGCTTAGTCGCTTACCACGGGGCTAGATAGCGTTGTGTGTTGTTCACAGAATTTATTTATTATTTATTTACTACTACTACTACTTCCCTTACTATTAATCTTCTTCTTCTTCTTCTTCTTCTTCTTATATATAAAAATGAAATGTTTTCCGTTGTCGCGACATCACGCGTGAACGGCTGGACCGATTTCGATAATTCTTTTTTTGTCGTGTTTGCTATTGTCAGGAGAAGGTTCTTATGAAAGAAAAAATGCTAAACCGATTTTGATGTTTTTTTTTTATACTAAACGACAGGACAACGTCTGTCGGGTCAGCTAGTCTTCTATTATATAAAAATCAATCCCTATTTCCCTTGGTCACGGCATCACACTTAAACTTTTACACATATTTCGATAATTCTTTTTTTGTTGTGTTTGCTATTGTCAGGAGAAGGTTCTTATGAAAGAAAAAATGCTAAACCGATTTTGATGATTTTTATTTTTTTATACTAAACGACAGGACAACGTCTGTCGGGTCAGCTAGTAGTTTATATATATACAAAAATGACAAAAGTGTAAACAAATAACATCGTGTTTAAAAACCCTTTGAAATTATTTTTAACCATGTGCGTGCCACAAGCCCGTCTTAATTTTTGTAATGTTTTTTTTTGTTTTTGTATATTTAAACTTATAAAGAATTCACCCTAACGCGATGTTTTAAATTCAAGCACTTCGTAATAGATCGAACACAAAGTATTATAAAGTATAAAGACAACGCCACACGAATCTTCGCGACTCTATGTAGCTGTACCATAAATGAGACAATTGTTAAAGACATATTCCCGCGGTTTTACCCGCGTAAGCCCCGATCCCGTGGAAATGTCGGAATCAAAAGTAGCCTATGTAACTCCCTGATAATGTAGCTTTCTATTGGTAAAAGAATTTTTGAAATCGGTCTAGAAGTTTCAACGATTACCCCCAATATACATACATACATACATACACGTTACCAATGTTACCTCTTTATGATTTTAGTATAGACAGTAATTACCCCAGTTCTTTTTTCTAAACGATTTATCACATGTATTGTTAATAAGACATAGTTACACCGGATTAGTCAATAAATAAAGAAGTACAATAAAGCAAGTAATACAGATAATCCGACCCATTAAACAATAGAAAATTATTTATGATTGTTATTGTAACGTCGAAATTGAGCGCTTTGTCCCTACTTTATCACATTTTGGCAAATGGGATACGTATTTATTTGCTTACATAACGAACTCTCAAGCTTACTGTGTCTTTTACAGTAAAAGCCAAGAATAAATTTGCAATAAGTTATAAAGATAGTGCGTATCGAATCAGTCCAGAATGTCAAATTAAAAAAAAAAAGACATGCATGCTTTTTAGGGTTTCGTACCCAAAGAGTAAAAACAGGACCTTATTACTGAGACTTCGCTGTCTGTCTGTCACCAGGCTGTACCTCATGAACCGTAATAGCTAGGCAGGTGAAATTTTCACAGATGATGTACAACAAATATTTAACAGCTCCTATACAACAAATGTGATTTAGGGACATAAAAACGCAACGATACCGCGATGTATTTTTACCAATAGCGGCATCTAGTGATGGAGACTTGCGCTAGTAGTAAAATAAATTTTAACGTTTGCGTTGCGTTCACGGATTGGTTGGTTTAGTGTTCATTTTGGGGTTCCGTTTGGGTTGTGATAGTGGTACGGAACCCTTCGTACGCGCACTTGGCCAGTTTCTTTGCTAATTTGTTTTTTTTTTGTTTTGTTGGATATGTGTTTATTTACTGTGTAAGTTGTGTGCCTATCTGAATACTTTTAAAGTCCCGAAATGTGAAGTTCTCGCCAAAATCGTTTTCCGTATTATATGTATAGCTCTGCTCGCAGAATCTGTTGATGATTGATTTTACTCGTCTAGTAAAAATATTACTACTCGATCAATGATGAATGAGATATTTATTAACCATATTATGGAGTTGAGTAGGTATTTCAAAATGATTACCAGGTCAAACAATCCTGTATAGTTGCGCAACGCGATTTTACTTTTTTTTGAAAACAAATGGCGAATGCACAGAAGTCGATTTTACATAGAAGTCGCACGTAAATATACTGCGGGAACCCTTTACACGTCAGTATTTTTCAAGATGTTTACAGGTCATCTAATATCTCAATGACCACAGAGCACATTCGAAATTATTTGTAGGACCTATTACTTCTTAGATTTTAAAGAAGCTACCTATTTACTCTTACTTATCTCTCTGGAAAAGTGATCAGTAATATTATTTAACTTTGTTAAAATGCTAAAAAAGTTTATAAGAAACGGGTCTCTTTAAAAAGCTTTCTTAGGTTAAAACCTTAGTCCTTATCGGAGCTTTTTAATTTACTTTATTATTTTAATTTACTTCCAAAAGTAAAGATACGAGTTGACGCGCCGCGGCGGGCACTAGCCATGCCCCTACGTTTTGATTTTTTTATTTTCTATTTTTTCTGGATTTTATTTCTTTTCTAATTAGAAAACGAAAAAAACCAAAAACGTAGGTCATGGCAGATATAGGTTTTATGGCATAAACATATTTGCTCTAATGTCTTTATCCAGGGAGGAAAACGTCGACTACGTTTGTATGGAGAAAGAGAATGGAGACTGTCCTCTTAAAGGCTGGAGCAGGCCGGATGCGTATATGTAGACGTGCACGTACCGCTGAGTTGTAATGTATGAAACTGTATGAGACAGGACACACTGCTTGCTTAATGTAGACGACGCAAGCAGTGTGTCCTGTCTCATACAGTTTCATACATTACAACTCAGCGGTACGTGCACGTCTACGTATACACGCAACCGGTCTGCTCCAGCCTTAATTCAAACGACTATAGGTAAGTAGGTAGGTTAGGTTAGGTTAGGTACTGTGATTGTTAATCTCATCGCTTTGACCGTCCGGATCCATCATCAGATCCGGTGCTCTATATCAAACGACTCGACTTCACCTTTTGGTCGGTTGTTCGTATCATTGTGTGGGCACAAGAGGTGTAGTATGCAAATATAATTGCGGGCCCGGAACGGACGGGCGCGCATTAGTAGCGCTTTGTGCAGGAATGACTCGGTCCATTTCACACCGCTCGCTGCAAATTAGCCGGTTTCCACTCCGCTGTTAGCCTGTAGCTACTCTGAAAGGATTTAGTAACGGCCGAAGGTGCTCGTTGGATGGCAACCACTCTATTTACTTCGGTTATTTTAATAATGTTTAATGTTTTAAAATCTACTAGACGCTATGTCTCTTAGGAAAAATTGTTTTTTAATAAATGCTGTACTCGTTCGCAGTGGGATTTTTGGCTGGTATTGTTCTCGTGGCGGTCCTACGCGCTAGTTCGGATAACAAGGTGTCCCGGATTCGAATTCCACTACGAACGAACACTTTAGGTACTACATCATCATCATCCGAGCGATGTTCCCGGTTGCATCCTTCTCGAGAGCCCGGGGCGAACAAGTAGGTACTACAATCATACATAATTGCCTTTATTTTCAAAAACAGCTGTTTTTCAATAAAGTTAACTTTAGCATTTTTGAGAAAAAAATAGATAGAGCAATTAGTTATTTGCCTGGACGTGAAGAACAACGTGTATAAGCAGCTGTCCTCTAAACTCTAACACCATGTTCTAACAACATACAAGAATCAAGAATATTTATTGTTTTAGTGATGTACATAGGGGTCTTTTAATTAAAATATTTTGGATACAATCACTTACCCACTACAAGCATACAATATTTTATGTTATGTACATAATCTAAAGATATTTAAGATCTTATACAATTAGATAACTAGTGAATGATCGTGCCAGTTTTTTCGTCGTATTCTTTAAGTGAATAAAAGCAATTTGCTATATACCTAAGCGATTTTTTCAGTCGACACTTAAAGATATTTACATTTTCTAAGATTTTAAACAACCAACAACATACAACAACGTACCTACAGTTAGAAACCCAGAGCTGTAAAATGACGACACAACATGGAAGATTCACAAGAAATACGTTGAAGTGTAGATACTTCCGACGACGACGGCCAAGCACCGTCATTTTCCAAGCGAGTGCCACCTGCATGCAATATACAAACAGAATTATAAAGTGCCTTTTAAATACTTCCATGGTCCAATTAACTAGGGACAAAAGTTTGTAGAGAGGTAAACTTTTTGATTACATATAAAAATACCATAGGTATACAATTTTTACCGACTTTTTTAAGCATAACTTTTAGTGTTCTTTCCACCATATTAGTCTCAACTTGGTACCTACTCGATGAGGTAAGATTGACACCGCGATTGCTCCCCTTAGAACGGGCTGACTAAAGCCGGGCCCAGGCTGAATCGCGGCTTACCGAGTTTTTTAGGCATAACTTTTAGTTAGTGTTCTTTCTACCATATTAGTCTCCACTTGGTACTCGATGAGGTATGGTTGCCAACTATAGGCTCCCAATCTAATAGGTACCTAATTATTTACTTCACAAATAAATAACACAAAACAAAATCTTGACCAATGGACACAAATGAACGACTTGTCGAATTGACACTATTTCACCGCTTCACGAATTAACAATAAATTTTGCGACAAAAACACGCTTGACCAATTGACACAATTTGTAGACTTGACTAATTGTCCACTACATCCCGGGTCTAAATCGCAATTACGCAATTAAGATCCGGGTAAATAAATATGTATGTGTAAATAAGTAGAGAGGTAGGTATTATTTACACAAAAAAAACTGTAATTGAACTAAGTAAAATTTAATTTTCTTAGCGCTAAGCGGAGTCATCTGTGTTATTCTCAAGACTAGCTATTCCGGACTAGTTAGTTAATTCGATCTAAATAGGTGTGCAAGTGTGAAGTGAGCCTAATAGACATAAAACTCATATAATAATGACATTGAAGCACTGAAATGAAAGACTATACAAGTACCCTGGAATTGGTATACCATACAAAATGACATTAGATCTTTGTGCCTATTTGATTTGCGCCATGTTGCGCCGTTGACGCGCGTTTTCTATTGAAAGTGATGGTGGCCGTCCGTGGAACTAATAGTTCCGTGAACGGTCATCATCACTTTCATTAGAACATGCGCGACAACAGCGCAACATGGCGCAGATCAAAGAGGCACAAAATTCAGTGTGCTATGACCTGTCCAGTACCAGACTTGTACCATGGAGGTCAGTGCATTGAAGTCAAAATGCTACATAGTCCCTCTGGCCTTAGGTACACCAGTCTGAAACGCTTAGCTTGAATTCGGTTAAAAATGAGTTATTTTGGATAAACCCATCTGAATACCTACCACGCGTAATTTACTAACAAACTGAGTTGTTTTAAATTCAAACCAAGTAGCTCTTTGCAGTTCCCTGTTGGTTTTAGATTTAGACAAAAAAAGGTAGCCAGGTTTTGTTTCAAACGTATTAGAGAGACGGTAACAATCCAACGAATCGCATTGCAATCTAAATGGGATGTCTCTATCTAAGTATAAATAATGTAACAAGTTTAGGTAAGTTAACATTATTTCTTAGTGTTAATCCAAACTTAGGAAATACTGCTTTTTTGGAATAATGCTTTCAATAAGGTTTTAGGTAAGCTAAGAAAAAATACACGCAACACTCAGGTCTTTGGCGCAAACTGAAAATAAAAGCGCGTATTCATTGCGTTTAAAAGTAATAATGCTGCCAGCGATCTCTTCAGTAGCATTCTGCCATACTTTGAAGAGGGATTACCTGGTGATTGATTGTGAGGTAAATAATTATGTTCTTTTTAAGGTTCCGTACCCTAAATGTTAAACACCATTTTACTACGACTCCACTGTCCGTCTGTCTGTTTGTCTGTCGCCAGGCTGTATCTTATGAACCGTGATCTATACTATCTATTACTATTATAAAGCGGAAGAGTTTGTTTTTTTGTTTGTTTGTTTGGGATCGGGACCTTAAACTAGATATAGGTCCTACTTTTTTTACAGATTCTGTTTTTGTACGATGTCCATTCACGCTACTACTGAACCTACTTAACCGATTGATATGTAACTTGGTATACCTACCGATAGCTGAAAATCTGGATTAACACATAAGTAACTTACACACAAAAAAAATTATTCCTTCAAATTAACGAAATATTAGTAAACTTAATCAGTGCGGTAAGAAGTAGTAACTATACCTAATCTCAGTGTAAGGAAGGAGGCACTAAAGTGAGTACTTAGGTACCTATCTCAGATTTGAGAGTGCGGCAGCTTTCTCTTATCTCAGCACCACACCGTTAACTAGGGATAGAGTAGAGAGTGGAAGGTAAATATTTAGCAAAACCGTGTAATCCTCCGAGTTTTTGCTCGACTGGCGTTCCGCGTCCGGTTTCCCTCGGCGTCCTTTTGTCCTACATTTAGGTATGAAGAAGCCCTTATCACAACGCTTTGTACGTCGCCGTGATAAATTATTGTAGCTTGTTACCATTCTACCTGACTTTTGGACCAGCCTACTTGCATAATAATGGTAACGCTAAATTTTAATATGCATGAATTAGGAAGGTACTTATTAATGTGATAAATATTTAAAGTTTTCGGGTTCTGTATCTGAAGGGTAAAAACGGGTCTTTTAAAGACTCTACTGTTCGTCTGTCTGTCTGTCACCAGGCTGTATCTCATGAACAGTGATAGCTAGACAGTTGAAAACACAGTTGAATTTTCAAAGATAGTGCGTTTCTTTTCTGTTGGCCGCTAAACAACAAATAAAAAAAAGGAAAATAAAATAATACTAAATACATAACTTTCAAAACAATTTCGAGTCCCGCCCGCACTACATATAATAATAATATACTTTTTAAAAACATTTTTACAAAATAAGTTATCAAATAAAAATAGTAGTTTTTTGTAGTTTTTAGATAGTGTATTTTAGTTTTTCGTTTGTATTTGTTTATAAATATTGTTTATTTTTGTTTTAAATTATATGTAAGTAATTTGTTATAAATAAATGACATTTTCATAAAAATATAATCACATAATCTTGACCATAGGTGATTAAATTTCAGTCTTAAAATAAAAAATAACATAGGTAACCTTCCTTCGGCAGTCGGGTAATAAATAAGGCCTGTCTTTAGGAAAAAATATTTAGAGGCTCTATACCTAATCAAGTTTTAGGATTTCCTTAGAATTATAGGACTTACATTCATTCATCTACATCTACACTAATATTATAAAAAGAGAAAAGATTTGTATTTTTGTGTGTCATATGTTTGTCTACACTAATATTATAAAGAGGAAAGATTTGCATTTTTGTGTGTCGTATGTCTGGGGGTGAAACTGCAAGACGCAGTTTCACCCGCGTTATAATATTAGTTATAATATTAGTATTCTATACTAATATTATAAAGAGATAACGTTGGTAACGTGTATTTTTGTATGTGTGTACGTATATTTTGGGTAATCTTCAAAACTACTGGACCGATTTTAAAAATTCTTTCACCAAAAGAAAGCTACATTATCGAGGCGTACCACACGCTTTTAATCCCGATATTCCTACGGAATCAGGACTTACGCGAGCGAAACTGCGGGACTCTTTTAGTTCTTCATAATATGACCAAGTTACAACAACAACAAAGTAGTTTTGTTATACCCACCTACTATAACTAACTTAGGTTCTCTGTTACAATACGAAACACGGCGAAATTTCATCACACATCCAGTTCCAATCCAAGTAGGTCAACTGATTTATCCGAGGTCCATCTATTGTAGGGCAATAGATTCACGCAGAATAGGATCTTGAATAATAAACGAAGCCAATGTGTGTAGGTTCGAAACCAAAACAAAGCTTCTGTTATTATCGGTAACACACGTTATAATAACTAGGTACTTCCTACCCTATTTCAGAAACTTAAATCAAAAATGTAAACAAAAATCCCATACATTTATTTTGAAAGTGTCAGCACTTCATTTTACTTTTTCCTTTGAAATTGATAGTTCTTTGTTTACATTTTTGATTTCAGTTTCTGAAACAGTATAGGTACCTACATTTCGACAACTGTAGGTACCTACTTACTTGTAACCGGAAGGTTTGATTCCTGCCGGGTGCAAGTATTTATGCTCAAAATATATATTTAAGCTAAAAATATATATTTGTTTTCTATGTATTATTTATGTAAAAAGCATAATAAGTAGTATGTAGTACCTATATCCGTTGTATAGTACCAGCCCAGTGCTTAGTTTGGGGCTAGATTGCGTTGTGTGCAACGTCATACCTTATTAATTTACTTCTTAAAGAAAGTTTACTCTGAACGAATCTGTAGGTTCTCTAGAGTTGTTAATGTAAACCTCTACAATATAACTGACTAACATCTACCTATCAAAAGACATCAACAGCAGTTTTCTGCTACGACGTAACATTTAAGCAATATCCGTGCGTCGTCTTCGACCATCCCATGCCGTGAGAATATCAAGGAGATATATTTTCACGGAACAATGCCTCTCCGGTATCTCAATTTTCATTTCCCCTCCGCGGGACATCCGGTGTGATTTGTAGCACGAGATAATATACAAAATGGTAGATTCGCGTTCGCGGCACACTCGTTGCCCGGGAGCTCGGCACCCGCCTTCCCAAGTCACTCGCCTCCCGACTCTACGTCAGCGGAAAATCTAGACCCTTCTTTATCTTCCATACGTTAACCGATACATTTTTCACTGTCAACATCGAAACGTAAGCCTTTTCACTACTGTTCGGCTTCTCAACATGAACATTGGAAACATCTGAACTTTTTTTGACAATTTTTTTTTGTTTTATAATCTTTTACGATTAATAGTAGAACTACGGATCCTAATCGCGTTGTAAATAAATAATTATAGATTTAAATTACCTCGTTGTGTCGGAAACAGGTTACACCGGCCGTAATCGTGAAGAGGCTAGAAACGTCGAGGTATCTAATTTAAATCTAGAACCATCAGACACGTAGTTCTAATAATATTTTAATTTAAGCTATTGCATAGCTTTAATCGCGGGATTTGAGCGCGGCCACCGAATCAAGAAATTCCATAACGAAAATAAAACCTAACACCCCTCACTCCGCCTACCATGTTGCTATGGTTACCATGTAGCTCGAGCTACATGGTAACCATGGCATGCAATAGCTTTACCGCGGCAGTCCCCGAGTGCCACACGTTTTTTTTATTGATTCATGACAAGATGGTAGGTAAAAAAAACATATTACGACTTAAGGATAACAATGAATTATTTGACTAACTTGTACGTAACAGTGCTTAACAAATTGCCGTTATAAATTCCACCCATAGGAAACGTTAAAGAAAATTTTGTGAAAGGTTAAAGTAATTACGTAATTTAAGCTTTTAATCTCCTTACAAAGTCAATGTCTTGAAGTTTGTAATTTCCAAACGAAGCTATTAAGCCAATTCCCCTAAAGCCTTTTTTACATTGAGGGGCGACCGACGACGAACGGTCCAGATGGATTTATTTTATTACAAATTAGCTCAAAGGGTTATCATAACTTTCAGTTTTATTTTACCACTGATTTAAGTAACAATTATATTCTTAGAAATATTTTACAAGGGGAAATCATCAAAGGATTCGGACCTGTGCTTGCCGGGCGAGTGCGCTAACCTTTGCTATTATATTCCTTCTTACCACTATTAGTACATAGCTATTAATACAAACCTAAACCAAAAGATGCCTAATCCTTAATTAATGGAATAACTAATTTTGTTGCTGTTTAGGGTTCCGTACCCAAAGGGTAAAAACGGGACCCTATTACTGAGACTTCGCTGTCTGTCTGTCCGTCTGTCACCAGGCTGTATCTCATGAACCATAATAGCTAGACGGTTGAAATTTTCACAGAAGATGTGTTTCGGTAGCCGCTACCACAACAAATACTAAAAACAAAATAAAACAAATACTTAAGAGGGGCGGCAACTAGAAATACGCGGATAAACCCGCGGGGCACAAAATTTAACATCAAAATTAAATTAAACATGCAGGTAGATGTTAAAATATTTAAATTAAGTAAGCGCTTTGAAGAAAATAGATTCTCATATCTCATCAGGTTCTCATCGAGTATTTTGTTTAGATTCTCATATCTCATCAGATTCTTATCGAGTATTTTGTTTAGATTCTCATATCTCATCAGATTCTCATACTTAGAGTATTTTGTTTATCAGAAAACAGAAAAGCTCTAAAACACCAAAAATTTCCGACAGGGGTGAAATCTTATCTTTTCATAGGTACCTCTACCTAAAAACTCGGGTAAAACTATAAACTCTCTAAAGAATAGATAGAAGACTTCCTTTCTGGATACACGTTTAGAAAATACCCTCTGAAGTTGGATTATGTGATATCTAAAAGAAGAAACAGACAAAACAAGTCATTCGGGAGATGTGGCGCGGATCCTTGCGGGGACAATCCGACATAAATAAAAAGTTCGTATCCTACCGGATGCGGCCGAGATTGGATGTGAAGATATTACTCGAATCAATGGACTTTTTGAATAGTAAAGTTGTTTTTGTTCTACAGACTCAAAATGTTTATTTAAAAAGCAATATCCGCTTGGAATATTGTAATGTTTGATGTTGAAATTTTGTAATGTCAATCGGCAGGTATTTTTGGAGATGTTTTGTTGATTCTACTGAATGGAGTTATTTATTGTTAACTAGCAGCCCTGGCTTCGCACAGGTGCGCAGGCACATAATTATAAACCCTCGTCTTTTTAAAAAACGAGTAGGTTTAAAGATCTAATCATATATGTACATAGGGACAGATAAACAGCGGGAAGCGACTTTGTTTTATAATATGTAGTGATGTTCAACTTTCTTTGTCATTTAATTTCTTCTTGTTATAATATCGATAATTTAACCTTAAGAACGTGGCGACTGTTACCATTTCCATACAAACTTAATACCAAAATAAATTATGGAAAATTTAGTTTTCTACCATAATATCGATATTATTCGGATTAAGATTTTACTTTTATAGGGTTCCAAAATATTCATAAATTACTAGTTTACATCTCATTTGTTTTATATTATTCCCAATAAAAAGTAATTTACGCTGTGAAAATGAAAAAAAAAATGTTTCTCCGTTTTATTTCATTTCGAATGAATATTTTGGAAAACCTTGTGGTGGGGACCCTATAAAAGTAAAATCTTAATCCGAATAAAATCGATATTAAGGTAGAAGACTAAATTTTTCATAATTTATTTTGGTATTAAGTTTGTATGGAAATGGTAACAGTCGCCGCGTTCTTAAAGGAGCACCTAGTTGTAGTAATGTCGTTGTACCTACCTTTATTATTTGTTGGATGGGATAAGGAAATCTTTCTTTTAATTTACGACTAATGGCTTAATCTATAAACTTTACAGTATCTTTGCGGCAGGGTGAGATACCTTACCGCAAAGATACTGCAGTACTTATAGATAGTAGAAAATAAATGTCAATTCAATAAAAGTAATAACACAAAATCTCCAACAATTCTATCAATTGTGTTTTCATTAGAGATGCGCCGAATATTCGTTTACTTTTCGGTATTCGGCTTATTTTTAACTGAATTTAAAAAACCCGGCAAGTGCGAAACTCGCGCACGAAGGTACCACTATCACAATTGGGTACCGAACTCTAAAATCGTTTACCAATTTTAAAATTTGATAGGAAAATGTGACATATTTAGCTTCGATTCTTACTTCCATCATACGACCACACCACTAAAAAAACATGAAAAAAAAATCTTTGGCACAAAGACAATCTGAAACTTATAATTAAGAAACTCTTTGGTAAGTGAAGGCAGACTGGTATATTTGACAGATAGGGTAGCCATTTTGAATTTCATGACCTACTCGATTCGATGTTTTTGAATCACGTTTGTTGTATGGGAGTACCTCTTAAATATTTGTTTTATTTTGTTTTCAGTATTTGTTGTTGTAGCGGCAACCGAAATAAATCTTCTGTGAAAATTTCAACCGTCTAGCTATTACGGTTCATGAGATACAGCCTGGTGACAGACGGACAGACGGACAGACGGATAGACGGACAGACGGACAGACGGACAGACGGACAGACGGACAGACGGACAGACGGACAGACGGACAGACGGACAGACGGACAGACGGACAGACGGACAGACGGACAGACGGACAGACGGACAGACGGACAGACGGACAGACGGACAGACGGACAGACGGACAGACGGACAGACGGACAGACGGACAGACGGACAGACGGACAGACGGACAGACGGACAGACGGACAGACGGACAGACGGACAGACGGACAGACGGACAGACGGACAGACGGACAGACGGACAGACGGACAGACGGACAGACGGACAGACGGACAGACGGACAGACGGACAGACGGACAGACGGACAGACGGACAGACGGACAGACGGACAGACGGACAGACGGACAGACGGACAGACGGACAGACGGACAGACGGACAGACGGACAGACGGACAGACGGACAGACGGACAGACGGACAGACGGACAGACGGACAGACGGACAGACGGACAGACGGACAGACGGACAGACGGACAGACGGACAGACGGACAGACGGACAGACGGACAGACGGACAGACGGACAGACGGACAGACGGACAGACGGACAGACGGACAGACGGACAGACGGACAGACGGACAGACGGACAGACGGACGGACAGACAGCGAAGTCTAAGTAATAGGGCCCGTTTTTATCCTTTGGGTACGGAACCCTAAAAAGGAGGCTTCAGTTGTGGCTATTTTTTATTCATGACGGCAGATTGTGATGATTCTTGGAAAGAGGACAGGATGGTCCTTTAAAACATTTGAAATGTAGTATTTGGCTGAATATACAGTTTTGATGGCGAATATACCTAATATGATTTCAAGTTTAGGGCTTAGGTATACTAAGCCTAAGTCAATCAAACAAGAAAGGTTTTAAGTAATTTTCATTACCTATTAGTAATTTTAAGGTATGTATGTACCTAAGTAGAAATGAAATAGAATATGATGATTATGGGTTAAAGGATAATAAATTAATATGTGGTATTGTGCATCAAAACTACAAATCCCTCAACCGAAAAAACGACCGAATTTTCGGTTCGGTTAGAAATCATATTCGATATTCGGTTAAATTGATTTGTGTGTCGCATATCTACTTTTCATAAAAGATTCGCTTGCAACATACAGGTACATACACTCGTACACACACAAAAAAAACCTTAAAAGTTACCGAATATTCGGTTCGGTAAGAAATCATATTCGGTTAAATTGATATTTGTCGCATCTCTACTTTTCATAAAAGATCCGCTTGCAACGTATAAGTACCTACTCGTAAATCCGAACAATAATTTCAAAATAATATCACGTAGTTGAAGAAGTGTTCCGCCTTTGTTTGTTCGTGTCGAAAAATGTCTATAAAACGTAGTTTCGCGAGGTCGTAAACACAACAATAAAGTTTAGTGGCCACTTACGACTATGAGGAGCTACATTGCGTTCAGTTGCTTTCCTATGACACCACTGTCTTTTTCATCTAATTTATATTATGTTGGCGCGCCAAATAGCATTAAAAGGAGTCGCAAAATAAACACGTAATTGAGCATAACGCCAGATACCCACTGCGAGCGAAGCGGATTCATTAATGTGTCAGTTTAACATCCAATCGTCGTTTCCATAGCGCGAAAGAATTGAATGGCTATGAAAACCACCGCGGGAGTTTCATAGAAATACATAGAAACCAGAACTGTCTGTCTGTCTGTTAAAATAAGTTGGTAACACTATCACATCCACAAACACACATCCCGCCCAACACAGTCAAGCTTGACAATTTAGCCCGTTCAAAATAGTTTCATTGATTTGGCAAGTCCAATGTAGAGAACTGTCTCTTGTCGTGTCTCTTAATACGATACTTTTAGGACAGGCTTAGCTAGTGGATTGTCTCGGGAATTGACACCGTCTAAATTATAGTCCTTATTTTTACTTATTAGTTGTCGTCACCTGTTTTAGGTCCTCTAAAGCAATTAAAAAGTTTCAAATGAAATCGTAAATTAGTTACTAGAAACCTTCATAATATTTTGACCTATTAGTTTGAACCATGAATAATTAGGAATTCCCTGAGTGAATACTATCAAATTATTGGCGAATAGTAAATGGGTATTGGGAAGGAGTATATAATAAACGTGCCCATAGTTGAATCCCGCAGGGAGCTCCATCTGAGCCTATTGCTTTAAATAATGACTTTTGTATTTATACACCTATCTACTTTTATAAGGTTAGTTGTAGGTACACCTATATTCGTGTTGTCTGCGGATGTTGTTTATTTTGTATGTGGGTATACTTCGTTTTTTAATTGTGGACAACGACTTCACACATCTTTCTTAATAAAAAATATTAAACACAAAGGACCAAAACGTCAGATCGCGTAGTCTGAAATTAAAAAACTAAGTACTTCGAGGTCATAGATTTTTGAAAAATTACTACATAGAGCAATCAGTGCTACCTTATTGTTAGTTTCACGAATAAATACCTTTTAACATAATCTGCCATCTTGTGGCGGCGGCCATCTTTGTTATTAAAATTAACTTTTAATTGGCTGAAACAATTTACATCAAATTCAATTTGATATTAAATTGTTTCTATGTAAGTGCTGTTGGTTTTCCTGAACAAATAAATATACTTTTGAAAAATAAATTAATAAGCATTGAAAATATAGCAATGCCTGATTGGATTAAAAAGTCAACAACCTATGATAATACATATATTTAACCAAAACTATCAAATTGATGGCAACAACTTGACGATCTATGTGGCGCGTCAACAATTGCTAAACCGTTTTCGAGTCAAATCTATCGATGCTGAAGCGATGTTGACACGATTTAAGTGCCATAATATGCTAGTGCCATTTAAGTGCTATAGAAATTCTGACGTGAACATTACGTTCACATCAAATGTCTCCCATTGGTTGCATGGCTCCAATGGTTATTGCATGTCTACAGAACAAAAACTACTTAACCAATTGCGATGAGACTTGGTATGCAGATAACTGGATATCTGGATTTATCTCAAAATTTCCACGGGGTCGAGATTTAAGAGAACAGTCTACCTACTCCTTTCTCCATACAAACTTTACAAACGTAGTCGACTGTTTCCTCCCTGGATAAAGATATTAGAAAAAATATGTTTATGCCATACGTCCTATATCAGCCATGAACATGCCCCATACGTTTTGATTGTTTCATTTTCTAATTTTTCTGTACTTTACTTATATTCTAATTACAAAATGAAAACGTAGAGGCATGGTCACGGCAGATATAGGACTTATGGCATAAACATATTTACTCTAATGTAAATACATATGGATAAATATCCAGGGAGGAAACAGTCGACTACGTTTGTATGGAAAACGAGTAGGTAGACTATGATATCCTCATAAATATTTTGTAACAGAATAACATAATGTATTAAAATTAAGTTAGTTACAATTTACTATCATCATACGTAACATCAGGCTTTGGACTGCTATTTAAAACCAACGTAGCTCCATAATATTATTGCAACCAAGAACTTTGCATTTCAGAATGTATTTTCGGTTCATTCTCTCCCATAAACTGAGAGAAATGTAGGTCCACGGAACCACCTCATCGTATTTGCATATGAACCATAATCTGCCAAATATACGCGAACTGTTTTGGCCAAATATTACTATGACGCGATTTTTGGTCAACAGCAGCTGTATATAGCAAATAACATTTTTATTTACAGTGTCAGTATCTTTATTATATTTATCTAGCTGCGCCCGCCAATGGTGTATAGTTATCCGAGTTAAGCAAAGCATGTTGCGGTCATTGCATGGATGGGTAATGTGTGTGGCTAAAAACTTTATGTCGAGCTTCTCCATGCTTCGGAAGGCACGTTAAGCAGTTGGTCCCGGTTGTTATCTCTGATAGTAGTGGTTAGAACAATTTAGAGGCCTTGCTTCGTCTTGACAACTCTAAAAATAGTTGAGCTACACCACTATATAGGTACCTACGCAAAAAAAAAACAGTAATAAACTGAAGAAGTGTAGTTTAATATAAAATTCAGCCCTGCCTGACCGACTCACTGATTGATTACAATATTAACTCATAAAGACATGAAACTCGGAGGGTATGTTCTTTGTGAAGTGTAGGCATTGAGTTGAACTTTTGTAATGTCGAACGGCCATATGAAGGAACTTATATTTATTATTGACCTACCACCACCTGTACTCCAAACCTATATTATGAATAAATGATTGAATTGAATTCAGTTATTTTATTATGTACTAGCTACGTCCCGCGGTTTCACCCGCGTAAGTCCCGATCCCGTGGGAATATTAGGATCAAAAGTAGTTACCTATGTTACTCAGGGTGAATGTAGCTTTTATTTCTAATGGTAAAACAATTTTTGCAATCGGTCCAGTAGTTTTTAAGTTTATTCATAACAAACATACAGACACACACACAAAAATACAAATCTTTTCTCTTTATAATATTAGTGTAGGTAGATGTAGACTAAGATCAATAGATAAAGAGTGTAGGTAAGTTTCATCAAGAAAAAGTTTCTTCTGAATCTGGACTCTAGAAGGTCGAACCTTGGGACATTGTTTTGTGTATTTAATCTGGGTATATAATATCTACGTACGTAGCATACATTGTTTTATGTTATATTGTTACGGGAAGTACAAGTAAGGTAGGGATAAACTTCAAATTTTGAAGGTAAGTTAATAGCAGACCTCGACCCTTAATTAATATGTTACTACATACATATTACGTACTAAAACATAGGTAGGTGCTTTAGTTGATACATAAGTTTAATTTGAGCTTGTTAGTTTGGTATCGTCATTAGCTTCGTTATGATGATGTCAAACTGTCACTATTGAATATGATTTCGCAATTTTCGCAACCATAAAACCTATATAGGCTTGCAAGATGCAAAAGTTGAATAGAACGAATTCATCGGGACTTGTGGGATGAATGTATGGAAAGATAAAATAAAAAAATGTACAGTTTTCAGGGTTCGCTATTTCTCTCTTTTTTTGTTAGAACAGTTCACTAATTATGTCCCACTGTAGGGCCTGATGCGGGGCTCTACAAAAGGCCCATGCTTATTGGTCCATTGGCCTTCTCTACGAGAGGTCAAATGCATATTGGTCCATTGGCCTTCTCTGCGAGAGTGCAATGCGTATTCGCGAATGTCCCATGCCTTCGGACCGTGGTGAGTCCTAGATCAGTTTCCGCACAATGTTTTCCTTCACAGTTAAGCGATGTTAATAACTTATTTAGTAATTCATTCATTTAAATTCATTAATGAATTTATGATAATCTTTCATTCATTTAATTAATTGTCAGACTTTAATTACGAAGTATTAGCACTATTATTTATTTTGTGGTATTTAGTAGGTACTTCGACTCAGTAAAGGCTCTGTCAGATTTTCGAACAGAACGTTGAAAATCATTGACAAGTAAAAGTAATTATTAGGTACCTACACGGCTTATCTTAATACTCACCAACCAGAATTAAGAGGATAGTCTCCATTCTCTTTCTCCATACAAACGTAGTTTAAATTTTCCTCCCTGGATAAAGACATTAGAGCAAATATGTTTATGCCATAAAACTTATAATTATCTGTCATGACTAAGCATCTATCTTTTTATTTTTTTCATATTATTAGTTTTTATTATTATTTTAATTAGAAAATAAAAATAAATAAAAAGGTAGATGCATTGTCATGACCAGATATAGGTTTTATGGCATAAACATATTTGCTCTAATGTCTTTATCCAGAGAGGAAAAATGTAAACTACGTTTATATGGAGAAAAAGAAGTGAGACTATCCTCTTAAGAATGAGAGTGGGGAAACGCAAATTTTGTTTTTAAAAAATGGTTATAATCCATGGGGATTATGACAATAAAACGACTTCTCTATAGAAATAAAGTCAATTATTGCTAAGTTATGTACATAAAGTTTTATTTAGGTCTGTAACAATAAATGTCTCCTTACTGGCATGCTACAGATGACATTAAAATACGAGTCTTAAATCCTCTGATACATTAAAAAACCCAGGTCAAGTTGTCTTTTAAAAATATACAAAAAAAACTAACACGAACGTTTTTTCAAAAACAAAAATGTTTCCCGAAATTCATAACAATCGTAATATTATTATCCTTTACTATTCCATCTACCCATGTTTCGTATTGTATCCATATAAACACAACGAAACAGTGTAATAGGACCATAATGTCTAATATCCTTGTGACTTCCAACTAGGGTTACCATCTTTTTTTTTACAAGAAATAAAGTATATTGAGGTTGTATTGAGCACACTTTCTTAACCTACACGATTTCCATCCATCATTATTATTAGACACGGGTCTAGATCGCTTTATAGATAACCCGAGAAGACAAGAACGCAACGAACGAAGATCTATAACGCGATCTAAACTCGTGTCTAATAATAATGAAGTATTTATAGGTCAGGAAAGTAAAATAAGCAGTAATTTTATTTTTAAAACATAGAGGTATTATGCCAAGAAGGGGCTTTTAAAAGAAATAGCACAAGATACTTACAAAAAGTAACTCCCTTCGACCATACAATCTTAAGATTAAGATTTAAATAGGTCTATGGATACCAGAAATGCATTGAAAACAGTACCTTCTGCTATTCCTTTTAAGCCCCTTCCCAGTATAAAATACCACTATGTTTCAAAAATAAAATACTGTATTTTTTCTACAAAACTGTTTATTTTAGTTCCCTGAAATCGATAATGCTTTATTTGTTGTAAAAAAAAGCGATAACCCTAGTGGGAAGTCACAAGGTTTTTTGCATCCTTTATTTTTGTTCAACAGTAAAAAGTATAATATAGTGAAAAACAGTATAATACAGTAGAAAAATGTCTTTAATTTCAATACAACATCGCGAAAACAGAAGAAGAATCTACAGTATAATACTGTTAGTATAATACTGTTTAACAGGATAGTTGGTAACCCTACTTCCAACAAAGAAATACCAGAAAAACAGGCGCAAACCAAACATAATATTACATTCATCATAATTTATTTAGCAGATTAAGTAGGTAGGTACATGAGGAAGGAGGCAGGGTGCCCTAAGCTTTTGTTAAAGTAAGCCGGTAATTGTGGAGGAATGGAAATGAGTGGATGGTGCAGTGTACAGTGACAGTCTGTATTTTTAAGAAAGTCTACCTACTCTTTTCTCCATACAAGCTTACTTTACTACGTACGTTACTACGCGTAGTCGACTGTTTCCTCCCGGGATAAATACATTAGGTATAGCAAAATGTTTATTATCTAAACTCATTTTTTGGTTTATTACTATTTAAGCATTGTTTCAACGCTCAACGTTTCGAGATTCATCGGAATTGACTGAAATGTGATTTGTAATTATATTGTATTAAAAAGTTGTGCCGGTTAAGCAACGCTTGGCGCGGTCATTACTTGGATGGGTGACTGATAATTTGTGTGGCAAAAATTCATTTTCTCGACCTCTTCCGTGCTTTGGAAGGTACGTTAAGTAGTTGGTCCCGGTTGTTATCTCAGATAGCAGTCGTTAGGTAAAGTTAGAGGGCGACCCGAAAACTCTAACACCAGGTGAGCCACACCACTATACGAAAGATTAAAAATCGAAGTTACAAATCGAACCCGCAACCTTCTTCATAGCAGTTGGGCTGTCGCCCGACGCGCTACAGAGGCCGTCAAACGTGTAGTAAGTAGGTCCATAGATTACAAAACCATGTTGTATTCGCAATCAGCGATACATAATTAATATTTAAATTGAATAAACATTAATTAGAATGAAATATAAACAGGAATCAATATGCAGATTATGATAGAATCATTAATTACAATATTAGGGTTGCCTTGAACATTATTACAAAATGCAGTCTAAGCTTAAACCGTGGTTTGTCGTCAGGCACACTGTAGAAATTAATAAATGTGGTAAGTAAACAATCTTATATTTTATTGTAAAATGTTTCCTACACTTCGATGACTAGTTTTTGAGAAAAAAAAATGCTTTTCAATAACATTGACCTGGCACCTGTGGCGCAATAGGTTAGCGCAATATACATAGGTACAACTGTTTTATAAGGTTCAAGTCCTGTCATGTGCAAAAGTGTTTTAGAAAGCATTTAAAAAAAACTAGTAAAAAAACAAGTTATCTAAGAGTTTGTACTGTATTTTAATAATTAACTTCTACCGGTATAAGTTACGGTGTTGGTTTGGTAGTAGATAGCTGACTCTTATTCTGAGGGTCGTTGTTACAAATACCCACAGACCGCGCACCGATGTGTTTTTCTTTAAGAAAATTCATGTCTATTAACATTGCTCTTACGCTGAAGAAAAACATCGCAAAGAAACTGGGTCTTAAAATCAAGCATACAATCGCCCAATGAGGCTACACACGGCAAACTCCAGCGAAACTTTTTTAATTACAATGTTTACTCGTCTATCGTAAGCCATAACCTCTTTTAAAACCAGGTTTACACTTAAACTTTGTTTTATAATAAAGGGGCACTAGCTACTAAATAATTTCCTAGTTTCACAAACAGGTTGCGGTTACAATGCAAAATAATACTAGTATAGCTCGAGGCTGGTACGTGTTTCGACTAGGAATTGTAATAGTTAGGTTACCTATTTCGTTATTGTCATTCTGTCTCGACAAAGATCACTGGGTGGCATTTGTATTTCTCTACGGGAATGTCGGTATTTTTTTAAGTAAATACGAGTATTGCTAAACTACGTTTCCTTTGTGTTTGTTTTTTATGCAACTTGCACTAAAATGTGATGCGATATGTTGTAATTATGTGTCGTCACATTTAAATAGGTTAATTAAAAAATTTAAGGTTAAGAACTGCACGAGTTAGTTCCAGTAATTTAGAGCTGAGAGTAGGTCCCAGGCTTGGCTGTTGCTTAGGTCGGCCATTTGGAAATCATAAAGATCCAAATAACTCTAACTACGAGCAGATAAACTGTTCATTCAGTCAGCTTATTAAAATAAAAATAAGTCGGAAATTATTATTTTTTGATTTCTACAAAATCGTTAATGAATGCACTGTTTAAATAGTGAATGGATTTTGTTCTTGGTAGAGTTCCCATTATTGAAAAGGTATATGATGGATGAGCTAGATTTTAGGTAGTCAATGGGTCCCGACTGTTAAAGTCACTTTGTTCTGTGATAGACTTATTTTATTTTCTTTTAAGTTTTTATTATGTAGATGTTTTTATGTAAAGTATTTTTAAGCAGGCTTTTTTTACCACTAAGGCTCCACTCCGTCTCTCAGTCTCATGAATAATGATAACCAGACAGTTAAAATTTTCACTTAAAACACAATATAAAAATAATATTTATGTGAGTTAACGTACATGATTTTTTTGTGACAATGGTACGGAATCCTTCTTGCGCGAGTCCGACACGCATTTGGCTGGTTTTTCTATTTTTATAGAAATTCAGCCTCTTTAATTTTATTCTCTAAGTTAAGTTAAGTTAAGTTAAGTTAAGTTAAGTTAAATTAAGTTCTCTAACAATTAGTCAGTTTGGTAGAAATTACTTTACAACGAGTTAAATTAATAAATTACAGGCATTACCCTCATGCAAATAAGTCCTAATGGCCAATACTTAGATAGCAATATTTAAAGATAACGATAAACTAATCGAGTTCCAAATTGTAATCTTCCTAATTGATTAAACTTAGCAACTTTGATAGTTTCCATGAATCTACAAACTTATAATTGTCAATATTGGCTGAGGCGGGAGCAAAGAGAGGGCTATATCTCACCGGGACACCGTTTTGGCGCGACTAGTCGCTGTTACCAATAAAATGTAGATACTTTTCCAAATTGTTTCCACCACCAAGTGGATACCTTTTCTCTGATTTCGGTATTATTAATTGACTAAAACTTTATTTTTACATTTACATTTTGTAGTTCTAAGTTAGAACTACAAAACGCGAACTTCTAACGCTATTGTAATATTTTATTATAATAATAAAAAATATGAAAATTGAACTTTATTGACTCAATTTTTTATCGAAAAATATCAAATATTATTTGACAAAACGTCAAATTTGAAATTGAAGATTTCAATGATATTGAAAATAAGTTTAGGACACGGGAGTATTGAGGCAAATATAGCTTCTAGTATTTCACCCAAACATTATAGCGCGGCACGGCGCGGTACAACTAGTAACCGTTAGCCAAAATGTATTTCTTTCTTCCATGGATTTCAAACATTTTGTTGGTAGCGCCGCCAGCGTATCGAACCTTGGTGTCCCGGTGAGTAACGGCCCATACGCGACGTGTTCATAGTTTCCATAAATCCCATAATGAGTAGATATAACTTGTACTTGTACTAACTTGTAATAAATTACTCATACTCAATATGATTATGAATTGCGAATTATTATTGTTCCCGTGTCGTGCCATTACCATTAATTTTGTGTCGCACATGATGTGTTAAGTTCATGTAATATCATGTCTTCTACCAATCTTACTTACTTATGTAACTTGTTAGACAGTTACTTAAATTATTAGTTTAGGTAGGTTAAGTTAAAATCTAATATTGTTTTTGATGCCTTTATGAGATTATCAGTGTTGTGTCTTGTAGCCTGGGTCAAAAATAATATGGCTTGCCGTGTAGCCCCAGCACTTGCCGTGTAGCCCCAGTACTTGCCGTGTAGCCCTAGCACTTGCCGTGTAGCCCCGGTATAAAATAGGACTACCCCATCTCTTCTCGTGGGTGGTCAATAATGATTGATGACTTAACTACTGCGCCGACCCTAAATAATGAAAATCTATTTGGGACTTAGTGGATCAGGTCTCTGAAAGGAATGCAACCGAGAACATCGTTAGGATGAGAAGAGAAGCCCGGGTCTAAAAGAATATGGCTTAAGTAGCCCCGGGGCGAAAAAAACAAAGCATATTATCACTACTCTGGCCTTACTCCACGATTAATAATAATGCTAAGGGATTCTTGTTGACTACACGAAACCTTAAATACCGTATGGCTAAAATTTTGAACTGCTTTAAGTAACAATTTTAATCTCTAATCAAATTGTAGGTCGAATTTAAACGAAGAAAATTTGCAAATAATCTGATTACGAAAAGTAAATACCAAAGTAATTTCATTAAAAATCTATTGAATAATCTTACTCCAAAGACTTACGACGTCAAATTGTCGATCCGAAAGAGAATTTGTCATTTTAGCAAGTCATTATTGACATAATAAAGATCTTTAGAGCAACACTCCGTTACGATGATACTAATAAATATGCTAATAATGTTGGCGTACCTGAAGGATTTTCTCGGATTTTCATCTTTTGCAAGTACCTATCTACCTACTTACCTACCTGCCTGCCTATCTGGGGAGGCGGCTACGTCAATGTCTCTGAAAAAATAGAACTCTATTATTTTGAAATAGAGCTTTAATGTGTTAATTCGCTGTCTCTTTTCGTCCTAACCACATTTTACTTTACATCTCAGTTTGAGTATCCCCTTAACAACCTTGGCGTTTTCAAGTCCAGAGTTAGTAAATAGGTTTACTTCTAGACAAGCATGTCACACCGTGCCGACTTCATCGTCGCTTTCCATCAGGTGAGATGAGGTCAAATGCAAGCCTGTCAAGCCTAACATGTAAAAAAAACCGACCAAGTGCGAGTCGGACTAGCGCATGAAGGGTTCCGTACCTTTTTGAATTGAAAGAAAGGTAAATTGCTGTTTACGATTTATGACGTGATTTAGCAAGTTAAAATCTATACCTGATAATTTATTTGATAATTAGCTTTAAACGATAGGGTTATCTTTGGGCCATGATGCGACGTAGGAGTGATTTTTTCCGCAAATTACGACTTCTGTTCGCGTAGATAGCGTCCTATCGTAAGTCGATAACAACTACGCGCATAAATTTACGTCTAACTATAATTCTTTTGAAGAAATTTTGCGTTCTCGAAGCAAGAAACCTATGGGTTTATTTCGCTGCAACTTTTTACCGTTTTTTTAATTTCAGACTACGATCTAACGTTTTGGTTCTTTATATTTGACGGTTTTCCTTGAAGAAGATGTGTATACTTACCTTTTACAGATATGAGTAGATATTTCGTAGGTATTTGCGTTAGAGGATAGTCTCCATTCTCTTTCTCCATACAAACGTAGTTTAAATTTTCCTCCCTGGATAAGGACATTAGAGCAAATATGTTTATGCCATAAAACTTATAACTTTAGGGGGGGTGTATGTGGCCCACTTGGGTGTGTATGGGGCCCACTAAGATCGTTGGGCCCAAGCCAACCTCACCTGCTAGCTTGGTGCACCTGCTGATAAACGGACGAGGCTCTGGCGCAGACTTTCCCTTCGGGGTTGGGAGGTCAGATGGCAGTCGCTCCCGTAAAAGTCGAAATTCGCCAAATCTAGTATGGAAAGTCGAGAAAGATATGGCCACAGGGATAGGGCGCCGCCGCATAACGGCGCGCAGGAGCTTCGCCTGACTCCTGTGGTAAGTGGACGAGGGCTACCGTGCCACGGGCGGACACGGCCAAAGACGTTAGCCCCTAAACACGATGTGAAACTCCGCTTCGCAACGTGGAACATTGGCACGCTAACCGGACGCGCGAGGGAGCTAGCCGACGTACTTTCCAGGCGGAAGGTGGCCGTGGCGTTCCTGCAGGAGACTCCATGGAAAGGCAGCAGATCCCAGCTTATTGGGAATGGCTACAAGCTGATCTACACGGGTGCACCTGGTGGAGAGAACGGGGTGGCTGTGGTACTCGCTGAGAGGTTGCATGACGATATCTTGGAGGTGAATCGCTTTAGCGACCGACTTATGTGCGTGAAGGTGCTTATTGGGGGGGTTCCTACCCACTTAGTAAGTGCTTACGCGCTCAGGTCGGTTGTAGCGACGCTGATAAGAGGTCGTTTTGGGATAAACTCGGCGAGGTCCTTGGGGCTATCCCGTTGTCACAGGGAATCGTTTTGGGTGGTGATCTGAACGGTCATGTGGGTGAGATGGGGGCGAAATTTGAACGTGTTCATGGAGGCTACGGGTATGGCAGTCGGAATGCGGAAGGAGAAGAAATTCTGCGTACGTGTGCCACTGCCGACCTGGCACTCGTGAACACATATTTCATAAAGAAGCCCGACCACTTGATCACCTACAGGAGCGGGGGGCGCGCTACCCAAATCGATTTTCTAATCACTAGGAGACATCATATCGGCAACGTGGCCAACTGCAAAGTCATACCCGGTGAGAGTCTCACTGCCCAACACCGTATCCTTGTCATGATCTCTGTGTAAAGACCAAAGACAAACGACCGGAACCATGTCAGCGCCGAATCAGATGGTGGATGCTTGATGAAGTCAAGTCCCAGATGCTCGCCTCAGCAATCGGCGACAAATGTGCCAATGCTGAAGGCGAATCGGTACAGGAACACTGGGACCGGATTCAGGTGTCTATCGCTGATTCGGCGCGGTCAGTCCTCGGTATGTCTAAGGGAGGACGCAAGTGTGATAAGGAAACTTGGTGGTGGAACGACACAGTCCAGAGGGAGACTAGGGTGAAGAAAGCCCTCTTTAAAAAGTGGCAAGCGTCCAACTCTCCTGAAGATCGCGACGCGTACAGGTCAGGCCAAGTGGCGAGAGGTAACTGGTGTCATCTGTGACCCGAAAATGCCGGTTAAACTGAAGAGACAGGTCTATAAAACGATCATTAGACCTGTCCTTTTGTATGGTAGTGAGGCGTGGCCATTGCTTGAGCGACATAAGCAGGAGCTGCGTGTCACGGAGATGAAGATGCTGCGCTGGATGTGTGGAGTGACGCGAAAAGACCGCGTCAGAAACTCCCGCATCAGGGGCAGCCTTCATGTCCGAGACATTGCAGACAAACTGCAAGAATGCCGCTTACGGTGGTACGGCCACGTTCTACGGAAACCGGCTAGTTACGTGGGAAACAAATGTCTTGCTATGGCGCCTCCGCCCGGCCGCGGCAGATTGGGAAGACCCAAGAAGTGCTGGCTTGACGTTGTAAGATCGGATATGCGTGCTAATGGCCTCACTACACGGGATGCCGAAGATCGTGGAAGTGGAGACGTAAAAGTAGGAAAGCGGACCCCGGGCTCTCGAGAGAGATGCAACCGGGAACAACGATGATGATGATGATGTATGGAGAAAGAGAACGGAGACTATCCTCTTAAACCGGTAAAAGTGGTGACACACAGTCGAAAGTGATGCTTTCTTAATAAAATAGGTACGTAGGTACAATTAAAAGGCAGTTATAATTATTATGTATTGTAAACTTATTTATTCAGACTAGACAAATAACATCACTCTTCTTAGTACATCACTCACTAACCCTAATTTTATAATTTAAACGAGATATTAATTAGATCACTGAAAGGCAATTATTATGAGGTATCATAATACAATTTATGTTATCCTCTTTTGGCGTATTCAACGGCCTTACTTATGCGTGTTTGAATTGCGTTGACGGCATCGTTCGTTCCGATCTCAGAGAAGGGAACGAAGATCTTGAGTCCGTCGGAGTAGGTAGTGGTCGTGGTATGACGACGCACGCAACCCGCGTTGCACTGGAAGTCACAGGTGGCGGTGCTGGGGTTGAAGTGGAGACCCTCGGCGCAGATGACACGTACTGCCTTGTCGCCTTCGCAACGCCAGAACTTGTCGCAGTCGGTCGCGTGCGCCCACGGCAGCACGTGGCATCCGTCACGGCAGATGGCGTCGTAGTCGACCTCGCAGTCGGTACCTCCGTCTTCGCAATTGCAGGGTTCAGTGACTGGAGGTGAGGTAGGTGGGGCTGTTGGTGGGGCAGTTGGTGGGGCAGTTGGTGGGGCAGTTGGTGGGGCTGTTGGTGGGGCAGTTGGTGGGGCAGTTGGTGGGGCTGTTGGTGGGACAGTCGGAGGTGGCGGAGTCGTTCCCTCGGTGGGAGACACTGGAGGATTTGTCACTACTGGAGGACAAGTGGGGCATGGGGGTGGTGGAGGTTCAGTGATTATTTCTGGGGTTGTAACTGGAGCTGGCGGTGGGTCAGTAACACCCGGAGGGCAGGTAGGGCATGGTCCCGGTGGCGGGTTGGTAGGTCCTGGTCCAAGGTCGCAGTTTTCACAGTCCTCGCATTGCCATGGATGAACACATACCTAAAAAAAATGATGGATATGTTAAAAATGTAATAAAAACCACGGCTTAATTCAGAATACCACCTCTTGGTAATATTAACATATTCTTACCTGTTCTTTGAAGGAGAACACTGTTCCGGGAGCGCAGTCAGTGGGGTCGATTCTCTTCATGCCATACTCGCAGTAGTAGAACTTGGTGCAATCATACTCATGAGGCAATAGGTGATGTTCATGGATCGGTGGACACAGGTCCGAAGGCTCCCAGAGATTTGGATATGTAGACTGATCAGTTGGAGGATTCGTTACTGGACCCGGACCTGGCGGGTTAATAGGTCCTGGGAGACCGCAGTGTTGGCAGTCCTCGCATTGCCAAGGGTGAACACATACCTAAAATAATGTTGAAAATGTTAGTTATTTGACAACAACTGCAAAGGAATCATTAAATATTATCTACTGTTAATAATTAAGTGCTTATTCTTACCTGTTCCTTGTAAGAGAATACTGTTCCAGGAGCGCAATCAGTAGCGTCTATCCTCTTCATGCCATACTCGCAGTAATAGAACTTGGAACAGTCGCCTTCATGAGGCAATAGGTGATGTTCGTGGATCGGTGGACACAGGTCTGAGGGTTCCCAGAGATTGGGATATGTAGACTGATCTGTTGGAGGATTAGGGGATGACGAGGCTGGTGGGTCAACTGGAGGGCAAGTGGGGCATGGTCCAGGTGGCGGGTTGGTAGGCACCGGTCCTGGCTGGTTGCCACAGTCAGCGTCCCACGGATGGACACAGACCTATAACAAGGAAATTAATTACTTAAATGTTATATGCTTTTACAATTCATATGCATAATGATAGGTACTTATTTTGATAACATTAGTTAAAACTGTTTATTGCATTTCAGTTACTTGATTAATAAATAGCGCAGTAGTTAATATACCTAACTATATCACAGAATAGTTAGTGGTACCATAGATTAAGGATTTAATTAACTCTATAATGATTTTGATGATCGTTCGATGGGTTACTTTTTATTTAACTTAAGTAGTAAAAATAATGTAAGTATTAAATTTACCTGTTCTTTGTATGAGAAAAGCGTCCCAATAGCGCAGTCAGTAGCGTCTATCCTTTTCATTCCATACTCGCAGTAGTAAAACTTTGAACAATCGCTCTCATGAGGCAGTAGGTGGTGATGGTGGATTGGAGGACACAGGTCTGATGGCTCCCAAAGATTTGGATATTCTTTGGCACTTCTGATGATTTCTGGTCGGCCTTGGACCAGCGCTAGAGCAGCTAGGAAGATGATTTTACCTGTGGATTGACAAAAGCTGTTACAGATTTTTTTGGTCTAAACCTACTTCAGTTTCAAAGTGCATTAGCATACGGTACGGTTTGTAAGTCAATAGTTAATAGCTGAAGTTGCATACAATGATTCTAATCGAGACGAAATTAATTTTAAACCCAAAGACGATCCAGAACCGCGAGCTTTGGGGAGGAGTGATTGGGAGAGTCAACCCCAAGTAAGATGGGAATTAGGCCCTACGAAGAAGAGAGAAGAGACGAAATTAATTTTAAGTAGATATTACCTACTTTATAAAAGTTTAATAATCATAATTTAAAAACGAATTTTGACTTATAAGCTAAATCTTAAAAATATAAAAAAACACTATAGGTACGTACCAATCATTTTGCTTTACAGTAGGTATAGCTTCTAAGTTATTTAGACCTTATTTACTAACACTAGATCACAGAAAATAGGAGAGTCCGCTCTCCGTATTATTATTCTGTAGCTTGTTGTGAATAATGAAACTGGATTGAGGATTTCATGAAGTAATTCATATTATATACCAAAGAGATCGTCATTTTTACTTCATATCGCATTTTTAATCCCTGAGATTAAATTAATACCTATTCGTACGTTTACATTATTATCAATATTAAGATTTTTGCTACTGAAACGGGGTACCGTAAATGAACACTTACTTGAAATATCATATCGGTCACTAGTCCTGTTCCGTGGTTTCACCTGCACAAGTCCCGATCCCGAGTGAAATATAGGAAATCTGTAGCTCGTTAGGGAGCATCAACTTACGCACTCTCATTTTTGTAACAACTACTTCTAGCATAAGAGTTGCTGACGATTATTGTAAATCACATGATTACTGCATAAAAAAGTATACAAAAAAAACCCCATGAGTTTCTCGTGTCTTCTTCTCATCGGAGGTCGCGTTCCGAAGACACAGTAGATTAAATTATATACACACATCAACACCGTCTAGGGATATTCAGAATTTCTCAATTTACTCAAAAATTGTGTTTACTAACAAGCAACATGTATATATTTTTGTAAAGCCTACTTATCAGACTATGATTTAGAATACAACAAAATATTGTTTTATGCTTAAATATTTTTTTATTTAAAAAAACGCAAAAAGTGTAATAATGTTAAATTTAAGATAAAATGTCTATCTAAGGAAAAAAATAAAGTAAAACGAAATGATTAGGTTTTTTTATTTGAAGTTAAAATTAGTAGTCAGTGAAACCACCCATGACGTTAATCACGGCCCTGCAACGGTTTTTTATGCTTTGAATCAGGTTGTCAATATCTTGCTGCGGAATATTGTCCCAGGTCCTGCTAAGATGCAAAAAAAGTTGCTCTTCAGTCGCAACATTTGGAGGCAAATTCCTCAAAGCCCTTCTTTGAAGCATATCCCACGCGTGCTCTATGGGGTTTAGGTCTGGTGACTGCGCAGGCCAGTCTAAGACCGACACGTCGTGCTCCTCTAGCCAGCTGGTCACCACTCGCGCAGTGTGCGAACGGGCGTTGTCGTGCATGAGCGTGAAAACTTGGCCCATTTGCAGTCGATGGGGATAGATTATTGGTGCTAGCACCTGATTACGGTATTTTTCGGCAGTCATAGTGTTTCTGATCCAAACGAGGTCTGTTCTTCCACCAATACGAATTCCCGCCCAAACCATAATTGTTCCGCCATGGTATGGATGGACCTCCTGAGGGTGTTGCAGACGGTTGTCACGACCAGAAGCTCGCCATACGCGTACTCTACTTGAATCAGGATGAAATCCGAATCGGGACTCATCGGTAAACTACACTACCGACCACTCGATATCTTCCCAAGGCAAATGTTCTCTAGCCCACTGTAATCTTCGCCCACGATTTCCTCTGCGTAGTGCTAGAGTACGAAGCGGCCTGCGAGAATGAAGGTTAGCCTCGTGCAGTCTTCTCCTCACAGTTTGGTCACTGACAAGCACCTGGTGGTCTGACTGGAGCGTTTGAACCAACTGCATGGCCGTAACATTTGGTTGTCTTCTCGCGGCCACTTGCAAAAATCGGTCTTGTCTTTGGGTAGTTATCCGCTTTCCGCCTGGATGCCTTTCAGCCACTTCACCAGTAAGCACGATAACGTGACCACAATCTTGATATCACGTTTTGTCTTGTTCCAATCTCCTCGGCAATACTCCGTTGAGTAGCCCCAGCTTGGAGCATTCCTACTGCCCTTAACATTTCGTTTCTTGTTAAATGACGCCGCTGCATGATGCACACAGTTGTATTAAATTGTAATTAATCAAAAAAAATTATTAAAACTTCAATTTGTTTAAACAAAATGCTTAAAACTGCGTTAAGTAAATTTAAATCTTCGAACTCGCTACAATAATTGCCGCACTAATCTTATGTTTTTAATTATTTTTTTAAAATTCAAATTTGGAATCATACAATAAGGCGTACACAATAAGGTTCCATTAAAATATTTTTAAATCGGCCAGTATTTTTTAAGTTTAAGAACTTTATATAAAATATCCCTAGACGATGTTGATGTGTGTAATTGACGATTCAAAGAGATATTTTGTAATATCCGAATGAATAAAAGTACTTTCATTTTGATTTTGTAAGTTCCGCAAGGATCAATGTTGGGTCCCATATTCTTTATCATTTATGTTTAAGATCGAGTTTGTTAAGCCCTAGGTATGTGCCTACTGAAACTTTGCTTTGATTAAGGGGAAAGGATACCTTCTCGTTCTCCATACAAACGTAGTGGACTGTTTCCTCCCTAAATAAAAACATAAGAGCAAATACGTTTATGTTATAAAATCATGCATGACCAATGAACATGGCTGTTTTTTCATATTCTAATAATTTCTAAATTTTCTTTCTTATTTTATTGACCAGCAGCTCCCCGCTGTTTCACCCCCATAAGTTCCGATCCCGTGAGAATGTAGGGATCAAAAGTAGCCTATAGCTTTCCCCAATAAATGGACTATCCAACACCGAAATAATTTTTCAAATCGGACCAGTGGTTCCTGAGATTAGCGCGTTCAAACAAAAAAACAAACTCTTCCGCTGTATAATAGTAATGGATTAGAAGAAAAACATTAAGGTCATCATGATAGATTTACGTTTTATGGCATAAAGTCGACTACGTTTGTGTGAAATTCGAGTACCTTGCCTCTACTTTTGGTTTCCAATCTTCTTCTTACGTCGTTTGACGTTTGACGTTTGACGTTTGACGTTTGACGTATGACGTATGACGTATGACGTATGACGTATGACGTATGACGTATGACGTATGACGTTTGACGTTTGACGTTTGACGTTTGACGTATGACGTATGACGTATGACGTAAGACGTATGACGTATGACGTATGACGTATGACGTATGACGTAAGACGTTTGACGTATGACGTAAGACGTTTGACGTTTGACGTTTGACGTTTGGCGTTTGACGTTTGACGTTTGACGTTTGACGTTTGACGTTTGACGTTTGACGTTTGACGTTTGACGTTTGACGTTTGACGTTTGACGTTTGACGTTTGACGTTTGACGTTTGACGTTTGACGTTTGACGTTTGACGTTTGACGTATGACGTATGACGTTTGACGTTTGACGTATGATGTATGACGTATGACGTATGACGAATGACGTATGACGTATGACGTATGACGTATAACGTATGACGTATGACGTTTGACGTTTGACGTATGACGTTTGACGTTTGACGTTTGACGTTTGACGTTTGACGTATGACTTATGACGTATGACGTATGACGTATGACGTATGACGTATGACGTATGACGTATGATGTATGACGTATGACGTATGACGTATGACGTTTGACGTATGACGTATGACGTTTGACGTATGATGACGAAAAGCTGGAAAATCAAAATCAAACTCGGCGATTTTGACATGACGTATGACGTATGACGTTTGACGTTTGACGTTTGACGTTTGACGTTTGACGTTTGACGTTTGACGTTTGGCGTTTGACGTATGACGTATGACGTATGACGTATGACGTATGACGTTTGACGTTTGACGTTTGACGTTTGACGTATGACGTATGACGTTTGACGTTTGACGTTTGACGTTTGACGTTTGACGTTTGACGTTTGACGTTTGACGTTTGACGTTTGACGTTTGACTTTTGACGTTTGACGTATGACGTATGACGTATGACGTATGACGTATGACGTATGACGTATGACGTATGACGTATGACGTATGACGTATGACGTATGACGTTTGACGTATGACGTATGACGTATGACGTATGACGTATGACGTATGACGTATGACGTATGACGTATGACGTATGACGTATGACGTATGACGTATGACGTATGACGTATGACGTATGACGTATGACGTTTGACGTATGACGTATGACGTAAGACGTTTGACGTTTGACGTTTGACGTTTGGCGTTTGACGTTTGACGTTTGACGTTTGACGTTTGACGTTTGACGTTTGACGTTTGACGTTTGACGTTTGACGTTTGACGTATGACGTATAACGTATGACGTTTGACGTTTGACGTTTGACGTTTGACGTTTGACGTTTGACGTTTGACGTATGACGTATGACGTATGACGTATGACGTATGACGTATGACGTATGACGTTTGACGTTTGACGTTTGACGTTTGACGTTTGACGTATGACGTATGACGTATGACGTATGACGTATGACGTATGACGTATGACGTATGACGTATGACGTATGACGTATGACGTATGACGTATGACGTATGACGTATGACGTATGACGTATGACGTATGACGTATGACGTATGACGTATGACGTATGACGTATGACGTATGACGTATGACGTATGACGTATGACGTATGACGTATGACGTATGACGTATGACGTATGACGTTTGACGTTTGACGTTTGACGTATGACGTATGACGTATGACGTTTGACGTTTGACGTTTGACGTTTGACGTTTGACGTTTGACGTTTGACGTATGACGTATGACGTATGACGTTTGACGTTTGACGTATGACGTATGACGTATGACGTATGACGTATGACGTATGACGTATGACGTATGACGTATGACGTATGACGTATGACGTTTGACGTATGACGTATGACGTATGACGTAAGACGTTTGACGTTTGACGTTTGGCGTTTGACGTTTGACGTTTGACGTTTGACGTTTGACGTTTGACGTTTGACGTTTGACGTTTGACGTTTGACGTTTGACGTATGACGTATGACGTATAACGTATGACGTTTGACGTTTGACGTTTGACGTTTGACGTTTGACGTTTGACGTTTGACGTTTGACGTTTGACGTATGACGTATGACGTATGACGTATGACGTATGACGTATGACGTATGACGTATGACGTTTGACGTTTGACGTTTGACGTTTGACGTATGACGTATGACGTATGACGTATGACGTATGACGTATGACGTATGACGTATGACGTATGACGTATGACGTATGACGTATGACGTATGACGTATGACGTATGACGTATGACGTATGACGTATGACGTATGACGTATGACGTATGACGTATGACGTATGACGTTTGACGTTTGACGTTTGACGTTTGACGTTTGACGTTTGACGTTTGACGTTTGACGTTTGGCGTTTGACGTATGACGTATGACGTATGACGTTTGACGTTTGACGTTTGACGTTGGCGTTTGACGTATGACGTATGACGTTTGACGTTTGACGTTTGACGTTTGACGTTTGACGTTTGACGTTTGACGTTTGACGTTTGACGTTTGACGTTTGACGTTTGACGTTTGACGTTTGACTTTTGACGTATGACGTATGACGTTTGACGTTTGACGTTTGACGTTTGACGTATGACGTATGACGTATGACGTATGACGTATGACGTATGACGTATGACGTATGACGTATGACGTATGACGTATGACGTATGACGTATGACGTATGACGTATGACGTATGACGTATGACGTATGACGTATGACGTATGACGTATGACGTATGACGTATGACGTATGACGTATGACGTATGACGTATGACGTATGACGTATGACGTATGACGTATGACGTATGACGTATGACGTATGACGTATGACGTATGACGTATGACGTATGACGTATGACGTATGACGTATGACGTATGACGTATGACGTATGACGTATGACGTATGACGTATGACGTATGACGTATGACGTATGACGTATGACGTATGACGTATGACGTATGACGTATGACGTATGACGTATGACGTATGACGTATGACGTATGACGTATGACGTATGACGTATGACGTATGACGTATGACGTATGACGTATGACGTATGACGTATGACGTATGACGTATGACGTATGACGTATGACGTATGACGTTTGACGTTTGACGTTTGACGTATGACGTATGACGTATGACGTTTGACGTTTGACGTTTGACGTTTGACGTTTGACGTTTGACGTTTGACGTATGACGTATGACGTATGACGTTTGACGTTTGACGTATGACGTATGACGTATGACGTATGACGTATGACGTATGACGTATGACGTATGACGTATGACGTATGACGTATGACGTTTGACGTATGACGTATGACGTATGACGTAAGACGTTTGACGTTTGACGTTTGACGTTTGGCGTTTGACGTTTGACGTTTGACGTTTGACGTTTGACGTTTGACGTTTGAGTATGACGTTTGACGTTTGACGTATGACGTATGACGTATGACGAATGACGTATGACGTATGACGTATGACGTTTGACGTTTGACGTATGACGTTTGACGTTTGACGTTTGACGTATGACGTATGACGTATGACGTTTGACGTATGACGTATGACGTATGACGTAAGACGTTTGACGTTTGACGTTTGACGTTTGGCGTTTGACGTTTGACGTTTGACGTTTGACGTTTGACGTTTGAGTATGACGTTTGACGTTTGACGTATGACGTATGACGTATGACGAATGACGTATGACGTATGACGTAGTCTACCCCTGAGGAAGAGATCTGTAAAGATTTAGAAGCGTAGACAATTGGTAAAACGTTTAAAACAATAAAAGTAACGTGATTCATTGCAATTTTTAAGACAAGTATTTTTTATACAAGCTCGCATGCAAAATGTTTCTGCTAACATCATTTTAGTGGTGCGCCTAGAATTTGGCGCGAAAGTTTAGACACTTTCGGGCTTAGGCTATTTGTCCGCCATATTTCCAAAATGATGGGGTCGACGGCCCTCGGGGTAACTTATTTACGTAATGAAACCACTAGAGTCTTAAATATATTAAATATTTTATATTTAACACATTTTTATTGTATTAAATTCGCCTTTTTAACGATATCTAAAATCCCAGTATCAATCCCGGGATCCCGGGATTGAGCTCTTAATATCGATATCGCACCGGGATTGAAAACCTTCCGATATTGCATGCCCTACGTATGACGTATGACGTTTGACGTTTGACGTTTGACGTATGACGTTTGACGTTTGACGTTTGACGTATGACGTTTGACGTTTGACGTATGACGTATGACGTATGACGTATGACGTATGACGTATGACGTATGACGTATGACGTATGACGTATGACGTATGACGTATGACGTATGACGTATGACGTATGACGTATGACGTATGACGTATGACGTATGACGTATGACGTATGACGTATGACGTATGACGTATGACGTATGACGTATGACGTATGACGTATGACGTATGACGTATGACGTATGACGTATGACGTATGACGTATGACGTATGACGTATGACGTATGACGTATGACGTATGACGTATGACGTATGACGTATGACGTATGACGTATGACGTATGACGTATGACGTATGACGTATGACGTATGACGTATGACGTATGACGTATGACGTATGACGTATGACGTATGACGTATGACGTATGACGTATGACGTATGACGTATGACGTATGACGTATGACGTATGACGTATGACGTATGACGTATGACGTATGACGTATGACGTATGACGTATGACGTATGACGTATGACGTACATACGTCGTCATACGTCATACGTCAACGTCATACGTCATGTCAAAATCGCCGAGTTTGATTTTGATTTTCTAGCTTTTCTCTTTAAATTTTTCCTGAATGTTCTTTGCTATAAACCTCACGGAGCCCGAGACCTTTCCAACGAATGCAAAACCGTGGAAATCGGTTCGTGCGTTCTGGAGTTATAGCGTCAGGAAGGAAAACCCGACTTATTTTTATAAAGTAGAAATAAAATATTATTTTTATATAGTAAAAAAATTTTCTTCATCTTTTAATCACCAAACGAAATGTTACATAAAACGAAGCTATCTGGTGGCGAAACGGAGTTCGCAGGGTTTTCTAGTTGCTTATAAATTAAAATATTTTAAAATAAGTATTAACAAATGAATAATACTTATATTAAGAGGACAGTCTCCATTCTCTTTCTCCATACAAACGAAGTCGACGTTTTCGTCCCTGGATAAAATTAGACATTAGAGCAAATATGTTTATGCCATAAAACCTATATCTGTCATGCATGACAGATATACCTAGCTTTTATGGCGTAAACATATTTGCTCTAATGTCTTTGCCAGGGAGTAAAACGTCGACTACGTTTGTATGGAGAAAGAGAATGGAGACTGTCTTCTTAAAATAGAATTTTACAACTGACAATACCTATATGACAGTACAGATCGAGGTGCAGATCGTGATCAATAAGTAGGTAGGTACCTAATTAAAATAATATAGGTACTAAAATCCGATCGCACGGTTGCAAAGTTCCGCATTAGCGGCGTGTGCAATATTTCCATGAAATTGAAGTAAACATCCTCATTTACATAGAAGTGTGCAATCGGCAATTCCCCTACTACACCGTCACATAACACTCTTTATATTACTACGTTTAAAGCATAACATTTCCCTACATGGTTATTATAAAATGAGTTTAAGGCCAGACCGGGTTTAAACCAAGATTTAGGCATAGTAAATCATGGTTTGAAAACCAAGTCTGGCACTTAAAACTCATTTTATAATAGCATGGTTAGAGTTATTGTACGGAACCAAAAAATAAGGATATCTACTTAGGTAGGCGTACCAGATAAGCTACTGTTCACTAGAAATATTTTTGCGATAAAGCAAAAATGAATGAATTCACAGAATTTCAGTATACCTAATACCTACCTACCTTATCTATTATTTCACCCGCGTAAGTCCCGATCCCGTGGGAATTTAGGGATCAAAAGTAGCCTATGTTACTCAGGGTGAATGTAGCTTTCTAATGGTGGAAGAATTTTTGAAATCGGTCCAGTAGTTTCAGAGATTACCCCCAATATACATACATACATACATGTTACCAACGTTACCTCTTTATAATATTAGTATAGATAGATGCATATCTAAAAAAAGGTTAAGGGGAAATGATACCTCCTCGTTCTCCATACAAACGTAGTCGATTGTTTCATCCCTGGATAGAAACATTAGAGCAAATAAGTTTATGCCATAAAATCTATATCTATCTACCATGACCAATGACCATACCTTCCTTTTTTCATATTCTCATATTTTCTTTCTATTCTAATTACATATCCTACTAATATTATAAAGCTCAAAGTTTGTAAGTATGTATGTGTAATGCGTGTGTGTTTGAATGACGTAAAAACCGCTGAACCGATTAAAACCATGAAACTCGGTATGTAGATAGCTGAAGACCTGGAATAACACATAGGCTACTTTTTATCCCGGTATTCCTGCGGAATCGGGACTAACGCGGGTGAAACCGTGGGGCGCAGCTAGTTAGTAAATAAAAACAAAAGATGGGTCATGGCAGATATTATAGGTGTAATGGCATAAACATGTGACATTAAAATAAACATATTTGCTCTACTGTCTTTATCCAGGGAGGAAACAGTCGACTAGACGTTTGTATGGAGAACAAGTACTCACCTTCCTTTCCTCTTAATAATACTATGTTAGGGGAAATAACAATTTGTTTTGCTGTAAGAAACCAAAATCGGATATCTACTTAGGTAGTCGTATCTGATAAGCTATTGTTCACTAGAAATATTTTTGCGGTTAAGCAAAAATAAATTTAAACAGAGAATTTCAGTACCTACCTTATCTTAATTATCTGTTATGCATTTCTAGAAAAAAATAATTGGTTAAGAGGAAAGGATACCTACTCATTCTCTACACAAACGTAGTCGACTGTTTCATTTCTAAATAAAAACATTAGAGCAAATACGTTTATGCCATAAAATCTATATCTACCATGACCAATGACCATGCCTCCTTGTTTTTTTTTCATATTCTAATATTTTCTTTCTATTCTAATTATTAGAAAATAAAAAAAAGACCAGAAGATGGCAGACATATTATTTGCGCTACTGTTTTACCCGGGGAGGAAACAGTCGACTACGTTTGTATGGATAAAGAGGAGGTATCCTTTTCCCTTAATCAATTATTGGATGCAATTATATAATAAATAAATAAATGAGCGGTGTTAAACAGAATGCGACCATCGTCAAAAATCAAGTTTCGAGATATTGCATGTTTTATGTTTTTTTCACGCAGTACCTTTTGCGGCCACAAATTTAATGTTTTTTTTCTTACGAAATATAGTTTATAGACTTGGCTATCGTTTTAACTAATTCACTTCACCAGAAACCTTTGTTTTATATGTGAAAAAACGTTTTTAGTGATAGTCTGTTTCTGTTTTTTTACCCTTTTTCGGATTCTCGGTTTTGCAGAAGCAGACCATTTAAGTGGCTGCTTTCTACAAAAATAATTTGAGGTCAGGTGATTAAATGCAGAACAAAGCCATCACGATGGTCTATTCGTTAATATACCGCGATCCCGTGGGAATATCGAAAAAAAAATATCCTATGTTTTATTCCAGGACTCCAAATATCTGAATTTAAAATTTCATAGTAATCGGTTCAGTAGTTTTTGCGTAAAAGAGTCACAAAATTATATACATAATAACTTACAGAAATAACATATTTACTTATTTATTTATTTCAAATGCCGCCCAGACTTACAGTTTAGACACTAAAACGTCTGGACAGCTAATATCCCGTTATTATTAAATAACGTGTTTTAAAAATTTACCATGTTTTAATTTGTTTTTGACGGAGCTCGATATATCGCCAATAATTTCAACTGACTTGTTCACGAGACTGAAGATTGCGGTTAGGTGATGACAGTTAGGGGCGTCCATATCGAACTACCTCCTTCCTAATACGCGTGCCGTACTGGTCCCCTACTATTGTCACTAAGCTTACTATCGAAACTGGCGAAATATCGAGCTCCTTAAAAAATAAATTAAAACATGATAAATATCACGTTATGAAATAATATTTGTAATATACAGAAGTTTTGCTTTCAAATGTTATTATCGGGAAAAAAAGTATCCCATGTGTTCTTCTAGGCCACCTGTCTATATTCTAAGTTTCATCACAATCGGTTCGGCACATTTTCCCGGAGTTTTGCGCAGAGCCGCGGACACGAACACGGACGCCAGCGTATCGCTGGTGAAAACTTGTAAGTTAGAAGTTCCTACTGCTTTCGCATAGGCAGTTATATATGTTATGATAGTGGTGAGTCAGGAAAGTAAGTAAGGATATTAAGTTATAGAAGTAACATTACTCACTGTTCTGACTGACTCTACTATTTTATTGTCCTTACTTACTGTCCTACCTTACTGTTATCTTTTACTATTCTCGCCTCACCAACTTCTTCTTCCTTTTACTATTCTAGCCTCACCAACTTCAACTTCAACATCATACGATTCTCACTAACTTCCGATCTTACTATCCTAACTGACAGTGCTATCTATTTACCCTAACTAACTGTCTTGACTTACTATCCTAACTCAATACCCTTACATACTGTAGTAACTGACTGTCATAACTTATTATCCTAACTGGCTGTTCTAACTATTTACCATAACTAACTTGTCACCGATCCTAAGAGTTACCGTCCGTTCGATCGATCGAAGATCGTCCGACTTTTAAATCGCTTAAGCCCTATCATCGACCGAAAATTGATCCCCGAGGTTTCCGTCCCGAGAAGTCGTGTACTGGACAAATCCCGAATCTAGAACATAGGACATAGAACAAGGATATGAGTCCAAAAAAGTTACTGGACTGGTGTTTGTCGACTTATCTGCGGCCTATGACACTGTTAATTTCAAGAGACTTCTGGCCAAGATACGCAATTTAACGTATCTTTCCCCTCCCTCATATTTCCTGGACCCTGCAGAGACTCTTCCCACTGGACATGACCTACCCTGGCCAGTGTGGAAGTCGCTTAATAGACTACGAACTGGGGTTGGTCGCTGCAAGGGAAATCTGGGGAAGATGGGGTATGATTGATCCAAGCCGAACTCAGTGCTACTGTGGAGCTTCCTAGCAAACTATGCTACACCTTCTTGTATGCCCCTCCAGCCGTAGCTGTACGTTGGCTGATCTGATGTCAGCCAATGAAAACGCCAAAGATCTCGCAACATACAGGAGTGGGCGGGTTTAACCACATTCCCCTGACAATTTTTTTGTGCCATCGACACGGTAGAAGAAGAAGATAACTAACTTTCCTAACTCACTGTCTTAACTGACTATAGTAACTCAAAACCTTACATACTGTCCTAACAGACTGTCTTAACTTACTATTCTATCTGGCTGTTAACTATTTACCATAACTAACTTTCCTAACTCATTATCTTGACTTACTATCGTAACTCAAAACCTTCCATGCTGTCTTACCTGACTGTCTTAACTTACTATCATAACTGGCTGTTCTAACTATTTACCATTACTAACTTTCCTAACTCACCGTCTTGACTTACTATCCTAACTGGCTGTTCTAACTATTTATTCTTTCTAACTTCCCTAACTTACTGTCCTTACCAACTGTTGTAACTAACTGTCCTAATTTACTATCCTAACTCAATACCTTACATACTGTTCTGACTGACTATCTTCCCCGACTAACCTAACTTACTGGCTTGTAACTTACTACAACTTACTATGCAGAGGGCATTACGCTGGCTTAATGCTGGCGGAAAACTGCTCTTACGAGTCTATATTGCGGCCGTCGAATGTCAAGAAAATAAATGAAAATAAATGATAATGAAATGATAAGACCCGGGAGAATGTTAATAAAGTTTACTCCATTCACTGTATGGAGCTCACTGAACACTGATTCCTTCATTCATCATCATCATCCGAGCGTTGTTCCCGGTTGCATCCCTCTCGAGAGCCCGGGGTCCGCTTTCCTACTTTTACGTCTCCACTTCGCACGATCTTCGGCATCCCGTGTAGTGAGGCCATTTGCACGCATATCCGATCTTACAACGTCAAGCCAGCACTTCTTGGGTCTTTCCAATCTGCCGCGGCCGGGCGGAGGCGCCATGGCAAGACATTTGTTTCCCACGTAACTAGCCGGTTTTCGTAGAACGTGGCCGTACCACCGTAAGCGGCATTCTTGCAGTTTGTCTGCAATGTCTCGGACATGAAGGCTGCCCCTGATGCGGGAGTTTCTGACGCGGTCTTTTCGCGTCACTCCACACATCCAGCGCAGCATCTTCATCTCCGTGACACGCAGCTCCTGCTTATGTCGCTCAAGCAATGGCCACGCCTCACTACCATACAAAAGGACAGGTCTAATGATCGTTTTATAGACCTGTCCCTTCAGTTTAACCGGCATTTTCGGGTCACAAATGACACCAGTTACCTCTCGCCACTTGGCCCAAGCTGCCGAAATGCGGGACTTGACGTCACAATCGATGTCGCCGGACTCGTGAAGCACAGATCCCAAGAACTTAAACTGGTCTGTCCGCTCGACCATGTGACCGTCAACGCAGACAGGTGTGGGATCTGTGGTATTGCTAGCCAAGTATTCAGTCTTCGCTACGTTAAGTTGCAAACCGCCGTTCTCAAGTGACTCTTTCCAAGCATTTACACGCCTTCCAAGCCGTCCCTTATCCGGGTCCGCTAGCGCAATATCATCAGCATACATGAGCATCCACGGGGGCTGCTCGTGTGCGTCTCGGATGACTACGGACAGTGCGTCCAGTATTACGCTAAACAGAAACGGACTTAGGACGGATCCTTGGTGGACTCCGACTGTAATGGGAAAAGATTTAGTGTCACCAACAGCAGTTCGCACCACTGAATCGGAATTTCGGTACATGTCCCGGATGGTTTCAATATAAGTTTCAGGCACCCCTTTGGACCGCAGCGCCCACCAGATCATCACGCGAGGAACACAGTCGAACGCCTTCTGCAAGTCCAGGAACAGAAAATGCAGAGGCGTATTCTTCGTTCTGTATTTCTCCATAACGATCCTTAGGGCGAAAACAGGGTCCATGTTACCATGACCGGGGCGGAAACCATACTGGCCCTCCGAGACAGTGCACTCCTGCCGGATCCGAGAGTCAACTATACGCTCGTAGAGCTTCATGGTGTGGGACATGACCTTTATACCACGATAACTTCCACACTCCTGCACAGATCCCTTGCCCTTGAACACTGGAGTGATAACACTCAGTCTCCATTGGGCGGGGATTCTGCCGGTCTCGAGTATGCGGTTAAAAAGGTTGGTTAAGATGCCCACACCACGAGAACCCATAGCCTTCCATACTTCGATGGGGACTCCATCGGCGCCGACAGCTTTCCGATTCTTCATGCAGCGAAGAGCCTTGCGCACCTCCTCAGGCGTAATCAGTGGCACAAGTCCTAGATTCGGAGGGAGTTCCGGTGGCTGCACCTCTTTATACTGCTTATTGAGCAGTTCGTGGAAATAAGAGCGCCACCTCTCCTTCACCGCGAGGTCCTCGCATAGCAGGTTACCATTAGGATCTTTTACACAGCGGCACTTGGATATATCCTGTGCCGCTTTGATCCTAGAACGTGCCAACTTAAAAATAAGCTTCTGCCCCTCAGACGTTTCCAACTTATCGTACAGTGGCTGTAAGTGGTCCCGTCTGGCTCTGGCTACTGCTCTCTTTGTGGCACGTTTGGCAGACCTGTACGCGTCGCGATCTTCAGGAGAGTTGGACGCTTGCCACTTTTTAAAGAGGGCTTTCTTCACCCTAGTCTCCCTCTGGACTGTGTCGTTCCACCACCAAGTTTCCTTGTCACACTTGCGTCCTCCCTTAGACATACCGAGGACCGACCGCGCCGAATCAGCGATAGACACCTGAATCCGGTCCCAGTGTTCCTGCACCGATTCGCCTTCAGCATTGGCACATTTGTCGCCGATTGCTGAGGCGAGCATCTGGGACTTGACTTCATCAAGCCTCCACCATCTGATTCGGCGCTGACATGGTTCCGGTCGTTTGTCTTTGGTCTTTACACAGAGATCCATGACAAGGATACGGTGTTGGGCAGTGAGACTCTCACCGGGTATGACTTTGCAGTTGGCCACTTTGCCGATGTGGTGTCTCCTAGTGATTAGAATATCGATTTGGGTAGCGCGCCCCCCGCTCCTGTAGGTGATCAAGTGGTCGGGCTTCTTTTTGAAATAAGTGTTCACGAGTGCCAGGGCGGCAGTGGCACACGTACGCAGAATTTCTTCCCCTTCCGCATTCCGACTGCCATACCCGAAGCCTCCATGAACACGTTCAAATTCCACCCCCATCTCACCCACATGACCGTTCAGGTCACCACCCAAAACGATTCCCTGCGACAACGGGATTGCCCCAAGTACCTCGCCGAGTTTATCCCAAAACGACCTCTTATCAGCGTCGCTACAACCGACCTGTGGCGCGTAAGCACTTACTAAGTGGGTAGGAACCCCCCCAATAAGCACCTTCACGCACATAAGTCGGTCGCTAAAGCGATTCACCTCCAAGATATCGTCATGCAACCCCTCAGCGAGCACCACAGCCACCCCGTTCTCTCCACCAGGTGCACCCGTGTAGATCAGCTTGTAGCCATTCCCAATGAGCCGGGATCTGCTGCCTTTCCATCGAGTCTCCTGCAGGAACGCCACGGCCACCTTCCGCCTGGAAAGTACGTCGGCTAGCTCCCTCGCGCGTCCGGTTAGCGTGCCAATGTTCCACGTTGCGAAGCGGAGTTTCGGGGCTCGCGTCTTTAACCGTGCCCGCCCGTGGCACGGTAGCCCTAGTCCACTTGCCACAGGAGTCAGGCAAAACTCCTGCGCGCCGTTATGCGGCGGCGCCCTATCCCTGTGGCCATAAACTCTTTTACTACTTTCCATAAAGATTTGGCAAATTTCGACTTTCACGGGAGCGACTGCCGTCTGACCTCCCAACCCCGAAGGGAAAGTCTGCGCCAGAGCCTCGTCCGTTTTTCAGCAGGTGCACCGGCTAGCAGGTGAGGTTGGCTTGGGCCCAACGATCTTAGTGGGCCCCATACACACCCAGTGGGCCCCATACACACCCTTACTCCTTCAGAACTGTTTTTTACAACATACACTTTAGCGATGTCGCCTTCTGCAAAATACAGTTTCGGTGAAAAGAAACGAAGATTACTACTAAAATATAGCATTTTTATATGAAAAATCAAATATTTGAGCAAAACCATTACTGCAGAAAGCGACCATCGAATGGTCGCATTCTGCAAAAAAGAAATGAAATATTTTTGTATGAAATTATTTTTGCAGAATCCATCCAAACTAAATGGTCGGCTTCTGGAGAATTCAACTTCTACAATAATTTAAAAAAATGGCAGCTATCGACTGGGTTGGTCTCCTTTTGCATTAAAAAATGGCCAAAACAAGCGATAGTCTCATTTGACAATTTAATATCTCTGGATTGAAATAAGCTACAAGATTCTATGTCAGCGGAGAATGTGGGCAAACACACCCCTAGCCCCGTAGGCAATATAACTCAATTTCGCAAAAAACGAGGATGGTCGCATTTAGCATAACACCGCTCAAATATTACACGTCGTTACACAGACACACAGCGCAATCTAGCCCCGAACTAAGCACTAGGCTTGTACTATGGGTGCTAGACAACGGATATCCTACATATCATACTATTTTTTTTGACCAGAAACAAATATTTATGGAGAATATTTTAAACAAATATTTTAAATATGGAGAACAAGTAGCTTTCCTCTTAATAACATTTTGTTTTACTGTAAGGAACAAAAATAATCGGGTATTTACTTAGGTAGTCGTACCAGATAAGCCATTATTCACTAGAAATATTTTTGCGATAAAACAAAAATAAATTAATACTTACAGAGAATTTCAGTACAGAATTTAATATGCATTATCTAAAAAAATATTTAAAAGACTACTTTATTAAACGATTTTAAGAAGTACTTCCGATACAATGGAAGGATTGGTAGATGATGTCAGTCGATCATGATTAAAATAAAATGTCATCATCATGAACTTCAAAATACGTAAACAGGCGGGACTTTCCAGCAATCTTCTACCTATGTTGAAATTATTTTGGTGTTTCTGAATTTCAATTGCTTCCCGAAGTTTCATTTCGAAGTCGTGTTTTGTTTTTACTTCGATCGGCTTTTGTTTTTACTTTGACCTTATTTGTTTTTTTTTTGTCTAATGTCTTTTGTACTTCGATCGACTTTTGTTATCGATCACCTTTTGTTTCTATTTCGATCTTCATTTGTTTTTGATTCAACCGTTTTTGTTTCTACTTTGATACTTTACTTCCTAATATCTCCGAATATTACCTTTTCATTATATACCTAGTACATATTTTAAAAAAATATAGAAGTCTCTGATAGCAGTCGTAAGGTCAAGTTAGAGGCCTTAGGGCGATCTGAAAACTCTAATACTGCCACACTACTACACGAAAAAGAAGAAGTAAAAATGGAACCCTTGTAAAAAAGAACACTCGCTTGTACATCTAGTCTATAAGCAGTCTAGTCTATAAGTCTACAATCTAGTCTATAGGCATCATGCTGAGTTGGGGCCGTTTCGCAACAAACCTATAATGTGTACCTACTTTTTGTTGTATATTTTTTTGTTGTTTTTGTTGCGAATTAAGTATAAAGTAAAGTAAAGTAAAGTATAAGTATGTGTGTCGTCACTGCCTATTTCCTTAGGAACGGATGGACTTATCAAGTTTGAGATCTATACCTGTTATAATTTATTCGATAATTAGTTTCAAACGATAGGGTTATCTTTGGGCGATGACGAAAGATAAGAGTATTTTTATCCGCGAATGACGACTTCAGTTCGCGTAGATAGCGTCCTACCATAAGTCAATAATTAACTACGCGCATAAATTTACGTCTAACTATAATTCTTTTGTAGAAATGTTGCGTTCAAGAAGCAAGAAACCATGGGGTTTTTGTTTTGCCCCAACTTTTTACCGTTTTTTAATTTCAGACTAAGATCTAACGTTTTGATTTTTCTTAAGGAAGATGTGATATATATAAGATATAAGATACAGATATCAGTAGATATTTTGTAGGTATTTGCATTTATCATGTTAGGTGAGGCATTCTATTGCGAGCGGAGCGGAGTTAAAAATGTGTCAGTTCAACATACAACGGTTGTTTTCATAGTCATACAACTCTTTCGCGCTAGCGAACACACACATTCTAAAGTAAAGCTTTTCTTAATAAAAAGTACTGTATACGTAGGTACAATTAAGAGGCAGTAATAATTATTATGTATTGTAAACTTATTTTATTCAGACTAGACAAATAACATCAGTCTTCTTAATACATCACTCACTAACCCTAATTTTATAATTAAAACGAGATATAAATTAGATCACTGAAAGGCAATTATTATGAGGTATCATAATACAACTTATGTTATCCTCTTTTGGCGTATTCAACGGCCTTACTTATGTGTGTTTGAATTGCATTGACGGCATCGTTCGTTCCGATCTCAGAGAAGGGAACGAAGATCTTGAGTCCGTCGGAGTAGGTAGTGGTCGTGGTATGACGACGCACGCAACCCGCGTTGCACTGGAAGTCACAGGTGGCGGTGCTGGGGTTGAAGTGGAGACCCTCGGCGCAGATGACGCGTACTGCCTTGTCGCCTTCGCAACGCCAGAACTTGTCGCAGTCGGTCGCGTGCGCCCACGGCAGCACGTGGCATCCGTCACGGCAGATGGCGTCGTAGTCGACCTCGCAGTCGGTACCTCCGTCTTCGCAATTGCACGGTTCAGTGACTGGAGGTGAGGTAGGTGGGGCTGTTGGTGGCGCAGTTGGTGGGGCAGTTGGTGGGGCAGTTGGTGGGGCAGTTGGTGGGGCAGTTGGTGGGGCAGTTGGTGGGGCAGTTGGTGGGGCAGTTGGTGGGGCAGTTGGTGGGGCAGTTGGTGGGGCAGTTGGTGGGGCAGTTGGTGGGGCAGTTGGTGGGGCAGTTGGTGGGGCAGTTGGTGGGGCAGTTGGTGTGGCAGTTGGTGGGGTAGTTGGTGGGGCAGTTGGTGGGGCAGTTGGTGGGGCAGTTGGTGGGGCAGTTGGTGGGGCAGTTGGTGGGGCAGTTGGTGGGGCTGTTGGTGGGGTAGTTGGTGGGGCAGTTGGTGGGACTGTTGGTGGGGCAGTTGGTGGGGCAGTTGGTGGGGCTGTTGGTGGGGCAGTTGGTGGGGCAGTCGGTGGGGCAGTTGGTGGCGCAGTTGGTGGCGCAGTTGGTGGGGCAGTTGGTGGGGCAGTTGGTGGGGCAGTTGGAGGGGCAGTTGGTGGGGCAGTTGGTGAGGCAGTTGGTGGGGCTGTTGGTGGGGCAGTTGGTGGGACAGTCGGAGGTGGCGGAGTCGTTCCCTCGGTGGGAGACACTGGTGGGTTTGTCACTACCGGAGGGCTGGTGGGGCATGGTCCCGGTGGCGGGTTGGTAGGTCCTGGTCCAAGGTTGCAGTTTTCACAGTCCTCGCATTGCCATGGATGAACACATACCTAAAACAAATGATGGATATGTTAAAAATATAATAAAAACCACGGCTTAATTCAGAATACCACCTCTTGGTAATATCAAGATATTCTTACCTGTTCTTTGAAAGAGAACACTGTTCCGGGAGCGCAGTCAGTGGGGTCGATTCTCTTCATGCCATACTCGCAGTAGTAGAACTTGGTGCAATCATACTCATGAGGCAATAGGTGATGTTCATGGATCGGTGGACACAAGTCTGAGGGTTCCCAGAGATTTGGATATGTAGACTGATCTGTTGGAGGATTCGTTACTGGACCCGGACTTGGCGGGTTAATAGGTCCTGGGAGGCCGCAGTGTTGGCAGTCCTCGCATTGCCAAGGGTGAACACATACCTAAAATAATGTTGAAAATGTTAGTTATTTGACAACAACTGCAAAGGAATCATGAAATATTATTTATAACACATTTGCTCGTAAAGGGCCTCTTATTTCACCAATTTCAATATCGTAATGTATGTCATTACGTACTTGTGCGTAATCGTAAAGTAAAACGCACGAGTTTCTTTCTAATAAGGTAATACGTACGGTTTATCATGCTCCGTCTAAAACCAACGGTACTTTTTTAAATCTTAAGAAAAAAAAAGCAAAGAAAGCAAATCAAAAAGTTTTTATGTCAGAAAAGTGGTCAATATTTTATGAATAAAATTAACTTTGGGAGATAAAATATAAAAAATAAACATTTAATTCTTTAATTTAATTCATTTTGACAGTAAATTACATCTGTAACAGAAACAAAAAAATATTAATTTACTTTATTAGTAATACTGGCTGTTTTTGTACCGTTGCCTTAAAAAAAAAAAGCACTGATGCCCGCGCATCGCTAATTTGTGAACAAATAAAAATTATTCCGCGCGCTTTTTCTTTTCGCTCCGAGTTTTATTTATTTCCTCGCAAATGTGTTATAAAACGTCGTATGACATACGTGCGCTTTGATAATTACAGCCTCTGCTTTCTTGTAGCCCTCGCCTACGGCTCGGGCTAGCAATATCGCCTCGGCTGTAATTTTCAACTTACCGCACTTATATCATAATGTACTAATACTGTTCATAATTAAGTGCTCATTCTTACCTGTTCCTTGTAAGAGAATACTGTTCCAGGAGCGCAATCAGTAGCGTCTATCCTCTTCATGCCATACTCGCAGTAATAGAACTTGGAGCAGTCGCCTTCATGAGGCAATAGATGATGTTCGTGAATCGGTGGACACAGGTCTGAGGGTTCCCAGAGATTGGGATATGTAGACTGATCTGTTGGAGGATTAGGGGATGACGAGGCTGGTGGGTCAACTGGAGGGCAAGTGGGGCATGGTCCAGGTGGCGGGTTGGTAGGCACCGGTCCTGGCTGGTTGCCACAGTCAGCGTCCCAAGGGTGGACACAGACCTGAAACAAGGAAATTAATTACTTAGATACCTTCATAATTGCTTTAATGTAACTTATTTTAATAAAATAAAAATAAGTTTAAACTGCTATAGCCTTATTAATAAACGTGGAGTAAGGTCGGAATAATTTTACAACTTTTTGTTTCTGTCTGTCAACTTTGAAAGTTCTTGTCACGGTAAAAGACAAAGCATGTTCTCACTACTCCGACCTTACTCTACGTTTAGTAATAAGGCTATTAATGTCGTTTCCATTACTTTCATATTATTTTTAACTTCATAATGGAAATTCAATGATTAATAAATAGTGCAGTAGGTCCGTTAATATACCTAAGTATATCTATACACAGAATAAATAATAGTACATAAACATATATATTATCAATTATGTACCCATCCTATATAAAATTATAGAACTAAAATAGAAACTAGTGTAGTTGATAAAATTCTAAGATTGCTTTTGTTGATGTAACCAATGAGGAGGAACACTAACTTTTTATCTCGGCAGAGGGCGTTAGTCGAATGATCTTAGGTTTGAATTAAGAACTGTCAAACAGGTGTTTTTTACAACTCTCGGCGCCAAATTGGCCATATCAGTCTCAGACCGAAAGAAAAAAAAACTCGGCGTTTTCATTCATGGGGGACCATCAACAAAAAAAAAAGATCATCAGATGCCAGCGGCATCTGCTCACAGCTTTGCGTGTGCCACCCCATTATTGATGTTTTCAAATTAGTTACTTTTTATAAAATTGATGTATTAAAAAGTATAATTAAATTTACCTGCTCTTTATAAGAGAAAAGCGTCCCAATAGCGCAGTCAGTAGCGTCTATCCTTTTCATTCCATACTCGCAGTAGTAGAACTTTGAACAGTCGCTCTCATGAGGCAGCAGGTGGTGATGGTGGATTGGAGGACACAGGTCTGATGGCTCCCAAAGATTTGGATATTCTTTGGCACTTCTGATGATTTCTGGTCGGCCTTGGACCAGCGCTAGAGCAGCTAGGAAGATGATTTTACCTGTGGATTGACAAAAGTTAATATTTCTTATGTTTTTGTTGCTCAATGCATTTTTTCTTCAAATATTTTACAAGTAGAAATACATCATCAAAAATTCCCCCATGACAGGATTCGAACCTGTGCCCCTCGCTTGCCGGGCGAGAGCGCTACCACTGCGCCACACGGGAACCCGCAGCGCAGTGGGCGCAGTGGTAGCGCACTCGCCCGGCAAGCGATGGGCACAGGTTCGAATCCTGTCATGGGGGAAACCGAAACATGCTTAGAGAAAAGAAAATGTACAACAATTTTTGTCACCAAAAAAATTAACACGGATAAATACATCATCAAAAATCCTCCCATGACAGGATTCGAACCTGTGCCCCTCGCTTGCCAGCAAGTGCGCTACCACTGCGCCACACGGGAACCCGCAGCGCAGTGGGCGCAGTGGTAGCGCACTCGCCCGGCAAGCGATGGGCACAGGTTCGAATCCTGTCATGGGAGGATTTTTGATGATGTATTTATCCGTGTTAAATTTTTTGGTGACAAAAATTGTTGTACATTTTCTTTTCTCTAAGCATGTTTCGGTTTCAAAGTGCGTTAGCATTGGTAGGTAGGTACGGTTTGTAAGTCAAAGTTAATACCTAAAGTTGCAGTCATCGATAATAAATTATTAAATCTTAAGTATATTACCTACTTAATAAAAGTTTAATAACTTTAGGTAAACTCTGTAAAGTATTTTAGTAAATAAACTTTTTATTTCTTTTTTTTTTAATTTTTTTAATTTTTTTTTAAATTTACGAATGAATTTAATTTAAAAACTAAATTTTAAAAATTATAAAAAAATGCTATAGGTACGTACCAATCATTTTGTTTTACAGTAGGTATAACTTTATTTGGACCTTATTTAGTAACACTAGATCACAGAAAATAGGATAATATTATTCTGTAGATAGCTGTGAATAATGAAACTGAATTGTGGATTTCATGAAATCATTCAGATTATATACCAAAAAGATCGTCATTTTTACTTCATATCGCATTTTTAATCCCTTAGATTAAGTTAACTATTCGTATTAATACCTATTCCTACATTTACATTATTATCAATATTGAGATTTTCTCTATAGTACATTGAAATATTACATTTTTTTGGGCTCCGCGTGCATTTGTCAGAGGACGCAATTTTATTTTTTAGATATCAAGGGGGGGTTAGTTTAAAGTTAAATAATAGTTTGTGGGGCTCTTGTCCCGCGGCCGCCATCTTGGAAAAACGGGTTCAAATGGTTTTTATGGTTTATTTGACGAACTATAGGTCTCACATAAAAAATAATTAGCATTTTGTTTTTCAAATAAGATTATCTACAACTTTTGTGAAGTAACTTTTGGTCGTAGAACTAAAAATAGTAGTAGCACACGTATCAGTAGCACACGGTCTGATTCTACTAGTAAAAGTCCAAAAGTAAGTAATTTACTACTCTCTGAGGAACTATTCTGCTCATCACTCCGAAGATCCTCGTCCGATCCATGTTTTTTTTTTATATAGCCACCTTAAGACTTCTACCTTACGAATAAACAAAGAATCATCAAAATCGGTTCATAAATGACGAATAGAATTTGTTTCTCAAATTTCCATGGATTATCGCTTATAACTTTTTATTTTTAGTTCTACGACCAAAAGTTACTTCACAAAAGTTGTAGATAATCTTATTTGAAAAACAAAATGCTAATTATTTTTTATGTGAGACCTATAGTTCGTCAAATAAACCATAAAAACCATTTGAACCCGTTTTTCCAAGATGGCGGCCGTGGGACAAGAGCCACAACCCCACAAACTATTATTTAACTTTAAACTAACCCCCCCTTGATATCTAAAAAATAAAATTGCGTCCTCTGACAAATGCACACTCAAATGTAACATTTCAATGGAGTACTACTGAAATGGGGTAGGTACCGTACGGTAATCTGCCTACTTATTGATTAAGTATAATAAAATTATTATATAGGTCACTAGTCGTGTTCTGTGGTTTCACCTGCACAAGTCGAGCCTGCCCGAGGGAAATATAGTAAATCTGTAGCCCGTTAGGGAGCATCAACTAACGCACTCTCATTTTGTAACAACTACTTCCAGCATAAGAGTTTCTGACGATGATTGTAGGCAAACCGCAAAAGGTGCCTAAGTTGTAGTAGATGAAGCAATACTTGCAAAAATACAGCGTATTAGTCACCGACGCCGGTAGACTAATTGGTCAAGTCGTGCTCCCGGATTGAGTAAGATGCGGGTTCGAATCCAGCCCTGCGTCTATCGTGCGTTGTGTTTTTGCAGAAGTATTATTTCATTAAAATATTTCGGTGATTGTAAGTTCCGCAAGGCTCTATGTTGGGTCCCATATTCTATTTCATTTATGTTGAAGATCGAGTTTGTTCAGCCTTATACAAACGTAGTGCTGAACAGTTTCCTCTCTAAATAAAAACATTAGAGCAAATACGTTTATGCCATAAAATCTACATCTACCATCATGACTAATGAACATGCCTGCCTGTTTTTTCATATTCTCATAATTTCAAAATTTTCTTTCTATTTTAATTATAAGAAGAAAACACATAACGTCATGATAGATTTACGTTTTATGGCATAAAAAGTCGACTACGTTTGTGTGACCTCTCTACTTTTGGATTCTAATTGAAAAAAAAAAAAAAAAAAAATAAGACTCATTAAAATCGAACTTTACAACTAATATTATATGATAGTATAGATCGAGATTTGATGAATAAGTAGGTACCTAATTAAAAGAATATACTAAAATCCGGTCGCACGGTTGCAAAGTGCTGGCTCAGCGGCGGCGTGTGCATTATTGAACCATGAATTAGTGATGTGCCGAGTCGCTGTTTTTGTGACTCGAGTCGACTCGAGTCCGGACTCGAGTCCCAGACTCGAGTCCGGGCTCGAGTCCGGACTCGAATCCCAGACTCGAGTTCGGGCTCGAATCCCAGACTCGAGTCCGGACTCGAATCCCGGACTCGAATCCCAGACTCGAATCCCGGACTCGAATCCCAGACTCGAATCCCAGACTCGAATTCCGGACTCGAATCACCAATGTGTGTCAAGTGACTGTTATTCCTTAATCCCCAAGATTTACAACATTTATGGTTTTATTCAAAGTTTAAATGAATTGAACTGCCACAAACAATAATATTCATTGATTGGACTACCACAGACAATATTATTCTTGAATAAAAAATCCCGCGTCGTTCGTACGGACGGACAGTCGAAGTTTGACGGTTTGGCGGGAGCTATTTTTTCCAAGTAAATGTATGTATCTATGGAAAACGAAACATTGCGTGGAGTGAGTGGAACAGAGATCGAGAACGAGCGAGTCAACTTACTCAAGTCAGTTGGAATCGCATAATAGAATCGAGTAAGCAGTACGGAATCGAGTCCCGGACTCGAGTCCCAGAATCGAGTCCCGGACTCGAGTCCCGGACTCGAGTCCCAGAATCGAGTCCGGTACTCGAGTACGCCGGACTCGAGTCCCGGACTCGAGTCTGCGGACTCGAGTCAAAATAAATTTGGACTCGAGTAAGCGAGTCCACCGAAAGAATCGAGTCTGACTCGAGTCAAGCCATACTCGGCACATCACTACCATGAATTGAAGTAAACAAATCCTCATTTACATAGAAGTGTGCAATCGATTCCCCTACTACATCGTCACATAAAACTCTTTACAATACTATGTTTAAGCCTCTGTAGTAGCCCAGAAATGTTTTTTCTCGGTAGGTTAAGTATAAAATTTATTTGAAACATCAGTTTTGAAAACAATGCTTATTAAAGTTGAGGATAATTACTAGGTCCTGAATGTTGTGAAAACACGATTACAGATTTTTTTCTCTCGATAGAATAAAATCACAAACTTCCCTCTAAATTTTACATATATATAGAATTAGTCAGTCAATATAATACACACACACATAATTATAATTAAATTCGTATATGTACATATACTAATTAAAATTTGTAGATGAACTGATCTTAGTTCAATGCAGGGCTTCGTTGGTTTGAAATCGTGTAATTACCATTAATAATTGTTTCATTTTAAGCTCTAAAATGTTGCGTACTAGCATCTTACGTCCTTCATTAACACATCGGAAATTCGCTAGCGCTATCCCTGTCACGCAATTGGGTTTATATGGGCCCTACGCATTACAATTAGTGTTATTGTAAGGTACCAAAAATAAGGATATCTACTTAGGTAGTCGTATCAGATAAGCTATTGTTGACTAGGAATATTTTTGCGATAAAGCAAAAATGAATTAATACAGAGAATTTCAGTACCAACCTTATCTTAATTATCTAAAGCGCATATCTAAAAAAAATGGTTAAGAGGAAAGTATACCTCCTCGTTCTCCACACAAACGTAGTCGACTGTTTCATCCCTGAATAAAAACATTTGAGCAAATACGTTTATGCCATAAAATCTACACCTATCTACCATGACCAATGACCATGCCTCCCTTTTTAGGGTTCCGTAGCCAAATGGCAAAAAACGGAACCCTTATAGATTCGTCATGTCTGTCTGTCTGTCTGTCTGTCCGTCCGTCCGTATGTCACAGCCACTTTTCTCCGAAACTATAAGAGCTATACTGTTGAAACTTGGTAAGTAGATGTATTCGATGAACCGCTTTAAGATTTTCACACAAAAATAAAAAAAACAATTTTTTTTTGGGGTTCCTAATACTTAAAACTCAAAAACAAAAAATTCACCAAACCTATACGTGTGGGGTATCTATAGATAGGTCTTCAAAAATGATGTAGAGGTTTCTAACCAAAAAAAATTCTAAACTGAATAGTTTGGGTGATAGAGAGCTCCAAAGGGGTAAAATATTTGTCCCCCCTGTAACTTCTTAAATAAGAGAACGATAAAACAAAAAAAAAAAGATATACTGTACATTACTATGTAAACTTTTATAGTCTGATATTTTCTTTCTATTCTAATAATTGTCCTGGATCCGTCGGACAGGGTGGTTGCCTCCTCGACGCCTCGGAGTAGTTTTCGAAACAACGATACGTTACGACTAAGTCTACCTTGTTACGACTCGTAATGTTACGACTCGTAAGTCTACCTTGTTACGACTCGTATTGTTACGACTCGTAATGTTACGACTCGTAAGTCTACCGGGTTACGACTCGTAGTCTTCTATCTCTCTCCCTCCTCGGCTTAGTGGACTGTATGTTCGCTCCCTGTTTGTCTGCGCGCTCCCAAATAAAAACACGCCTGATGTTCTATGTATACTTCTTTATTGTTCTATTTTCATTTGGGTTCTTAGTTCTTTGTTCCAGTCAGGTGTCTTCAGCGCAGTGCAAACAGCTTCTGACTTTTACAAAAATACCCCTGCCTTATATAAGAAATGATTGCGCAACATCTATTACGCGTTACATTCGACTGAAGGTCCCACCTTGCATCTCACTTTATTGATATCTCTGACCCTGTCGCACTTGATATAGTCAAACGCGCCAGGGCAGATTCATTACACGAAAACTTATAATTTAACACATAAACTTATAATCTAACACATAAAAGACATCTTAAAGCTATGTACATAAAAAACTATATACTAAGGTCGTCCTGTTCTCAACACTACTAATATTATAAAGCTGAAAGTTTGTGAGTATTTATGTGTGATGTGTGTGTGTTTGAATGACGTAAAACTCGACGAACCGATTACCATGACACTCGGTATGAAGATAGTTGGAGACCTGGAATAACACATAGGCTACTTTTTATCCCGATATTCCGGCGGGATCGGGACTTACGCGGGTAAAACCGCGGGGCGCAGCTAGTTAGAAAATAAAAATAAAAGCCAAACATGGGTTATGGCAGACATTATAGGTATAATGGCATAAATATGTGACATTAAAATAAACATATTTGGTCTACTGTCTTTATCCAGGGATGAAACTGTCGACTAGACGTTTGTATGGAGAACAAGTACTTACCCTCCTTTCCTCTTAATAATACTATGTTAGGGGAAATAACAATTTGTTTTGCTGTAAGAAACCAAAATAATCAGATATTTGCTTCGGTAGACGTATCAGATAAGCTATTGTTCTCTGGAAAAATATTTTTGCGATAAAGCAAAATTGAATTAATACAGACAATTTCAGTACCTACCTACCTTATCTTAATTATCTATTACGCATATCTAGAAAAAAAAATCGATTAAGAGGAAAGGATACCTCCTCTTTTCTCCATACAAAGCATCAACTAACGTACTCTCATTTGTATATTTAGGGAGGAAACAATCGACTACGTTTAAATGGAGAAAGAGTAGGTAGACTGTCATCTTAAGGGGAAATGACATCTCCTCGTTCTCCATAAAAACTGTTTCATCCCTGAATAAAAACATTAGAGCAAATACGTTTATCCCATACAATCTATATCAACCATTACCAATGACCATGCCTCCTTGTTTTTTTTTGTATTCTAATATTTTCTTTCTTTTCTAATTATTAGAAAATAAAAAAAAGACCAGAAGATGCCAGATAAAGGTTTTATGGCATAAACATAATATTTGCGCTACTGTTTTTATCCAGGGAGGAAACAGTTCGACTACGTTTGTATGGAGAAAGAGAAGGTATCCTTTTCCCTTAATCAATTATTGGATTCAATTATATATGGAGAACAAGTAGCTTTCCTCTTAATAACATTTTGTTTTACTATAAGGAACAAAAATAATCGGGTATTTACTTAGGTAGTCGTACCAGATAAGCCATTATTCACTAGAAATATTTTTGCGATAAAACAAAAATAAATTAATACTTACAGAGAATTTCAGTACATTATTTAATATGCATTATCTAGAAAAAAATAATTAAAAGATTATTACTTAATTAAACATTTTTAAGAATCATTACTTCCGATACAATGGAAGGATTGGTCGATGATGTCAGTCGATCATGATTAAAATAAAATATCATCATCATGAATTTCAAAATACGTAAACAGGCGGGACTTTTCTGCAATCTTCTATGTTGAAATTATTATATTAATTATTTTGGTGTTTCTGAATTTCAATTGCTTCCCGAAGTTTAATTTCGAAGTTGTGTTTCATTGTTACTTCGATCGTATTTTGTTTCTACTTTGACCTTCTTTTGTATTTATTCCTAATGTCTTTTGTTTATTCTTCGATCAACTTTTGATTTCGATGATCTTTTGTTTCTATTTCGGTTTTAATTTGTTTTTGTTTCAACCATTTTAAAAGTGTTTTAGTTTGATACTTTACTTCCTAATATCTCCGAATAATTAATCATATTTATTCAATCAAAACTAATTACCATTCATATCTATGCATTGCTGCTATTAGGAAGGTCGTTTATGCCTTTACGATATAAATCTGGTGATCTAGATCCGACAAACTGTGTGAAAGCATTTTATCAGCCATTGATTTTTTTGCTTACGCTTATCGTAAAGAATCCACTTTTTATCATATTATTATGTCACAAATCGATCCAATATTCATTCATTTCTGTATCGATTCAACAATGCAACACAAATTTCAACACTCCTTTCTTTCTGCAGATCATGCAATCAAATCATGAGGCACTTATTTTTCAGATTTGTTCATTTTACTGATTTGACGCAAATAACAATAACATTTTTTTATATTTAATAATTATTTATCTCAATATACACGGTGTTCCGAAAAGGGGGTATTAAGCCGAAAGGGGGTTGTTCTAGACGTCTAGGCGACTTTTGTTCTACAACTTTTGGAAATTCGAAGTAGTTTTCGAAAATTTTGAGTTTAAAGTTTGCATGAAAATCAGCTGTTTTTTAGAGTTTGAGGTCATTGGCCTTAAAGTGTCATTTTAATATTAAAAACAATATTGAAAAAACCCGGCCAAGTGCAAAACTCGCGCACGAAGGGTTCCGTACCACTATCACAATTGGGTACGAAACCCTAAAATGGTTTACAACAACTTTGATTCATATAAAATCTGAAACTTATAAGAAACTCTTTGGACAGTGAAGGCAGACTAGTATATTTGACAGATAGGGCAGCCATTTTGAATTCCATGACCAACTCGATTTGACTTGACCAATCAGAAGCGACCTCACATCGTAGAATTCCCTTGTGTTTTTGAAACACGTTTGTTGTATGGGAGCCTCTTTTAAATAATTGTTTTATTCAACCGAAATACATCTTCTGTGAAAATTTCAACCTTCTAGCTATTACGGTTCATGAGATACAGCCTGGTGACAGACGGACGGACAGACAGACAGACAGACAGACAGCGAAGTCTCAGTAATAGGGTCCCGTTTTTACCTTTAGGTACGGAACCCTAAAAAAACAAAACCTATTAAAAAAAATCGACACTAGGAAGCGAGCTTAAAATGCTGGCCGCATTGCCACGCTAAATGGCAATGCTTATAATATACAGAAAATTTTACTTGTAGGTACCTACGTATTTACTGCAATTATTAATTTATGTTTATAGATTTGAATATACCTAACTTTAATATTTACAGTGGGTTGCAGTAAGAAAATTATAATAGAAAACATAATAAGTAACTTTTTACGACGTAATGTCGAAAAATTCTTCAATCTCCCAAAAAGTAATTTGTGTCACGAAGCCATGATAAGATTGCAACGTCATAAAACTGCTGGGGTGAAATCATCTTTAAAGAATTTTTGATTTGACGTCGTTACTGATATTTGCTTAGTAGGTATACATGATAAAAGTACCTACCCATTGTTTAATACGTAGGTAGGTACTTACAGTAATCTTTACCTACGTATAGGTATTGTTTTAAACGTAGGTACTTATACTAATCTATATCTACGTATTAAACAAGTCTCGACTGATTGACTGAACTATAGGTACACTACAGGTACGAGTTGGCAACTGGCGACATGCGAGCGTAGGGAATTTCATAGAAATACATAGAAACCAGTAGTGGCGACACGTCGTCCGCTGCCGCCTTATGTCGCCCGGTGCCAACTCGTTCCTTACCTCGGGGAAACCCCGACTGCAACGCCTGTGTACTTGTGTAACTATTCCATAAAAAAATTGAACATATTCCTATTTCTGACATCCCAAAGTAAATTGTCACAAAGGTATTTCGCGCCACGAATTTATCAATGCGCTATACATCTATTTAATTTTAATTTTAAAACGGTAAAAACCTTAGGAATGGGTAATAAATATTAGTATATGTGCAATGAGAATCTAAATATGTAATACCACAAAAAGGCTAAAAATTGACAATTAGTTTTTGGTTTTTAAAAATGCAAACGAGTAAAAAACGCATCCGTGCATATGTTTTTTAAAATTAATATTTTCCTCTTTGAAAGCATTTCAAACACGAAAACGGCACATTTAACGTTTAGGGGAATTTAATATGTCATAAAACGTTATTTATAACCGCTTAAACTGAAGCGTTTGAGATTTCATCGAGTTTGGTAAAACGCCCGGGGTCGTCTTCTTACTAACGGGTTAATATTCTTTGGGAAATATTTAATAAAAAAAACTTTAAGTAAAATATTAGGGTTGAGGGCGATAGAAGCCTGCCCTAGTACTTTGTCTGTCTATGAAAAAATTAAAGTCTATATATTGTTAGAAGTAGGTAGGTACCTCGGTCTTTGTAGCAGATTTAAAACTTTGAATAAGTAGGTTCAGGTTTTCAGGATTGTTCTTTTAAGCCTCAGATATATTTTGATCCTTCAGCCTCGTGTCAAAGGCTTAATTTTAAATGTACTTAGCCCGTACTTAGCCCAAAACTTGGGATAAGTCATTAGTGGCTAAGTACATTTATTTTGAAGCACGAATGTCACGGAAATAGCTTGCAATCACACTCAATACTTCTATAAAATGCTTTGTGCTGACTTACTGATGGATCAAACCTAAACCGCTGAAGTAGAGGGCTGTGTAGGCAATCGAAAAAAAGGGTTTTAGAAATTCCACGAAATCGGGAAACCGCGAAACCCAGCTAGTTCTTAAAAAAAACTACAAACGATTTTTTCTGCTTACTTTCAATAAAAATTGAGCGTTTAAATCGAGAAAAAGAACTTTAAACTTCGACGCAAACTCCAGGAAAATCTAAGCCTATCTATCTTAGAAATTGTAAAATAAATACTCCAAGTAAAAGTGTGTGGAATAAATAGCGCAAAAACGAAGAGAATAAGAACACTTGAAGCGCTATGAAATTGAAAACGTACTTCAAAAGAACCTGCTTCGTTATTAAAGTAAATATTTAGTTAAAGGGTTGTACGGTCGCGCTTTTATAGCCTATCGCCGACAAGATTGTGTTCGAGCAAGCTTTGGAACGCGAGCGGTAATAAAATACTGAATTATCACAAGTGCAGCCTTAACGGTGCCTGATAATTAATTTTAAATTAGGTAGGTAATAGGTATGTTTAGGGGTGCCTTGTTACACACGAAATTCATAGACAATTTTTTTTTTTTGATAATCAAAAGTTCACTTGGCGCTGTTGGATATCGCCCCCAGCTAGAAAAGATCGCCTAAAAATAAATAGACTAAAAACGTTTCCGCAAAGGGGTTATACCGGCCGTGGTAGAAGACTCATGATCATGACTAATAATGGAAGGAAATCGTGTAAGTTATAAAGTGTCTAGATAGATTAGTTGTTTATTGTAACACCAAAAATATAATTACAATTAAAAGAAAAACATAAACAACTTAAGAGGACAGTCTCCATACTCTTTCTCCATACAAACGTAGTCGACTATTTCCTCCCTGGATAAAGACATTAGAGCAAATATGTTTATGCCATAAAACCTATATAATATGTCATGACTATACCTTTTGTTTTTTTTTCATTTTCAATTTTTATTTTATTTCTATTCTAATTAGAAAATGAAAAAAATCAAAAGGTAGGTGCATAGTCATGACAGGGTTATTGTTGATTCGTCACAAAGTCAATTTGTCACATTTTTATAACTCCATACATTGAAAGTAAAATCGTCACATTTTTTTCAAATATTGTCACAGGTAGGTAAAGTCATAGTTGATTTGTCACAAACTCTGTTTTTACAAAAATTTTGCATAAAGTATGGTTAGCAAGTTAATTTAGTATGTTCTCAAAATAAAGAAAGGATTAACTTTATTAAAAAAAAGTAAGTGGATATATAAGATATGAGACATTAAAAATAATTATTACAGAAAATTAACAATAAGTACATTATTTATCACAAATACAACTCGCTATTTCCCTAGGCATCACGTTCTTGTTAACACGCTATCACCATCTCGCTTAATCATTGTGTCTAACTGTTTTCAACCCTACCAGTCAATGCATATTTAACATCTTATCAGTGCATGGACTCCCTTGACCTTGTCAACGTCCGCCCGGTAATCTGTGATAGTGAGTGATATTGTATTGTAACATCTGTTTGCATCAGTGTATGCATCTCTGGAAATGGATCCTAATCAACCGAGCACAAGCTCGGGTATTCATGGTGTAAGTATACGTACGTATTAGGCGAAATACTATTTAGAATTGCACACAAGGTTGTTTATTTTGTAAATAATGGTCTTGTATTACTGCGGTAATCTGAACGTGATGGAAGTGTATGAAACGTTAAACAAAATGGCGGACCGATCGAGCAGTAGTACTTTTAAAAAAGTAAACATTTTTTTGTGTTTTTAAGTTGAATATCACAATTACATAATTGCAAAGCTAGGTTTTTATAATCAATGTCGTTTTCAGATTACATTTTCGAAAACTGAAAAAGGCCGGCGAATGCTTCTGAGACATAGCTACATGTACACTTTATATCGGGAAACTAATATTGGAACTGTGTGGAGATGTACTAATCGTTTGTGCAGTGCAACTATTAAAATTTCGGAGAGTCATGACATCAGAATTTTAAATGAACAAGCTCATAAAGTGCCAACCCAATATTGTGAAAACTGAAATTACAAAGATTAAAAATCTTTGTAAGGAAGCAGCGGCGAAAACAACCACACCTATGCCTCAAGTGTATGAAGAAGTTTTTAAAACAACTAGAGATATGGGTTATGATTTATTAAATGCTATACCGAAATTTTCAAGCTTGTCACGATTAGGGATTGCAATCCGGATAACGGATATCCATATTATCCGGATATCCGTCGAAATTAATATCCGGATTTAGTGGCCTTTTTTATCCGGATAATTCGGTTTTCTGGATAATTACTTTGCATGTACAAACAAATACAAACTAGGAGTTCTGCGCACAGTAGACCTCGCGAGCACTTTATTAGGAGTACCTACATAGGTATTACATAGACACCTTAAAAAAACAAGTGATAGAAGATGAAAATATGAAGAGTTTGTGATGAAAAAGTAGTACCAGAGGCAACTTCTATGTAGTACCTCTTTGTTCTGTAGGGGAGAATTGTAAGTAACAAACTAACCAAATAATAAATAACATTTTTATTCTTTAAATTGTTTGATTTTTCTGCTGACTATACGGAAAAAGCACAGTGACGAATTAACTATAGTTTAAAATAATAAACAAGTAAAATACTTGTACACAAAATATAGAACTGTGACAAATTTACACATACTTTTTTTCGTGACGAATTAACTTTGTGACGAATCAACAATAACCCTCATGACAGATATAGGTTTTAAGGCATAAACATATTTGCTCTAATGTCTTTATCCAGTGAGGAAACAGTCGACTACGTTTGTATGGAGACTGTCCTCTTAAGTCTAGGTGGCACAATAGGCGGCCTTATCGCTTAAAGCAAACTCGAGAACGGGGGGCCGTGGTTTCAAATCCCACAGAGAGCATTGAATTTTGGTACAGAAAATCATGTTTTCTAGCGCCCATACGATAGGAGGGTTGCGCCCATTGATTGCTGGTCTTCAATTACAGATTCACAAACAGTCGAATATGAGTATACAGAACCCTCGGCGCGAAAGTTCGACGCGCACTTGACCGCAAATTAGTTTGGTTTTTTCTAACCTATCCACTGACCAATAAGAAAGTGATAATTTAGAATTATGGAAGACGATTATTTCTGGCTACATGGCATGACTATATTCCAAATTTCAAGTCTTGTATACGACCTCTCTACAGCGCTTCAGTCAGACAAATGGTTTTACAAATACCTATCATCATTTCAGCTGTAAGAAGTCCACTGCTGGACATAAGCCTCCCTCATAGATTTCCAGATGCTTAGGTCATAAGTGGCCTGCATCCATCGTGAACCCGCGGCCTTAACTAAGTCGTCCGTCCATCTCGTTGGTGGACGTCCAACGCTGCGCTTTCCGATCCGCGGTCTCCATTCGAGAACTTTTCGGCCCCAACGACCATCTGCTCTCCGTGCTATCTGTCCTGCCCACTGCCACTTCAAAGAGCTAATCCGTTTGGCTATGTCGGTGACCCTCGTTCTTCTACGTATCTCCTCATTTCTGATTCGATCCCGTAGAGAAACCCCGAGCATAGCTCTCTCCATAGCTCTTTGAGCAACTCTAAGCTTATTCATAAGGCCTATAGTGAAGCACCACGTTTCGGATCCGTATGTCATCACTGGCAACACACACTGATTGAAGACTTTCGTCTTAAGGCACTGAGGTATTTTAGACGAAAAGACGTTGCGGAGCTTCCCGAACGCTGCCCATCCGAGCTGGATTCGACGATTGACCTCTTTCTCGAAGTTGAACCTACCTAACTGGACTGTCTGTCCTAGGTATACGTACGCGTCAACAACTTCGAGAGCCGAATTCTCAACCATAACAGGGGTAGGTACAACATGGGCATTAGACATGACTTTCGTCTTGTCCATGTTCATTTTAAGACCTACCCGCTGCGAGACTTGATTGAGGCCTTCGAGCATCGTACTGAGTTCCTCCATCGACTTTGCCATGACTACAATATCGTCGGCAAACCGAAGGTGAGTGATGTATTCGCCGTTAATATTGATACCCAGTCCTTTCCATTCCAGAAGCTTGAAGGCGTCTTCCAAAGCGGCCGTAAAGAGTTTCGGAGATATCACGTCTCCCTGTCTTACGCCTCTCTTCAATAGAATCGCCCTCGAACTCTGTTCCTGTACTCGGACCGACATAGTGGCCTTTTTATACAAACACTTCAACACTTCGATATACCGATAGTCAATATGGCATCGTTGGAGAGACTCGAGTACCGCCCACGTTTCGATCGAATCAAAGACAGAGCGGCAAGTTATACTCTTATAACTTAGCGTATGTATGTGGTCTATGGTACCATAACCTTTTCGGAACCCGGCTTGTTCGGGAGGTTGGAAGTCGTCAAGCCTGCGTTCGAGACGATTTGCAATGACCCTAGAAAAAAGCTTATAAACATGGCTCAAAAGCGAGATGGATCTATAGTTCTTTAATAAGGTGTTATCACCCTTCTTAAAGAACAACACCACCACGCTTTCGTTCCATGCCTCGGGCGTGGTACCTTCGAGCAAAACGGAATTGAAGAGCCTCTGAAGGACTTTAAGTACCGGTGATCCACCCGCTTTCAGAAGCTCAGAAGTAATTCCGTCCTCACCAGGCGCCTTGTTGTTCTTAAGCTGTTTCAGGGCCATCCTAATCTCATACAGACTGATGTCCGGGATATCTTCGGTAAAGTGTCGGGTCAGTTTGGCTCTTTGGTCTGAGGCCACACTTGTAACAGGCTCAGCCACTGAATCGTAGAGCCGTCCATAGAACTTTTCGACTTCTCTCAACACTTCCGCTTTCGTCGACGCTACACTGCCATCATCCCGCTTCAGCTTTGTCATTCGGCTTTGCCCAATAGACATATCTCTTGCGAACGCTTTGGAGCCTTTATTCCGCTCTATCGTATCTTTAATACGAGCAGTATTTAAGATACGAATATCGTGTCGCAAGGATTTCCAGATACGTCTATTAAGCTGCCTGTGTGACTCAACATCATCGGGGGTCTGCAGTCTCAGCGAGCGTCGTTCAGCCATAAGGTTAAGAGTGTAGTCGGAGAGCTTCTGAGTTTTACTATTACGGCGAGTCTTAAAGAACTGAGACCCGACCGCATGGACAGTTTCCACGAACCTGTTATTAATCTCGTCCACCGACGCGTGATCTTCTAGACAATCAAGGCGATTTGAAAGCTCGAGTTGATAGCTCTCGGGGTTTTCGATCTGAGCGCGAGTAGGTCGGAGCGTGGACTTCATTAAACCAGACCGTTCAAGTTTAACGTTTATATTCAATGTGCCACTCACAATTAGGTGATCACTACCGGTTTTCACCCTATGAATCACTGAGACGTCATTGAATATTCGTCTCTTGTCGGTCATAATGAAGTCAATCTCGTTTCTCGTGGAACCATCGGGGCTCACCCAGGTCCATTTCCTGTGAGGCGGCTTCCGAAAGAAAGAATTCATCATAAAGAGTCCTTCTTTCTCCAGAAAATCGGCCAGCCTCTGTCCCCTAGGGTTCCGTTGCCCATACCCGAAGTTCCCCACCTTCAACTCATTATCGCTCCTCTTGCCCAGCCTCGCATTAAAGTCCCCCATAACAACATTGAAGTGAGTTTTGTTAGTATGTATGGCCCTACTAATGTCCTCATACATAGACTCTACCTCCTCATCTGGGTGTGACGAAGTAGGCGCATAAACCTGAACGACCTTCAGCGAGTACCTTTTAGATATTTTGAGTGTTAGGTATGCGACCCTGCTCGACACACTGTCGATGGTAATGATGTTGCTAATGAGGGACTTGTGGACGAGAAATCCGACACCACCTTGGGACTGTTGGTCGCCCTCCCGGTAGAAAAGCAGGTTACCAGATTTCAGAGTTATCGTGTCCTGGCCCTCTCTACGGACTTCAGACAACCCCAAAATATCCCACCGTAACTTGCTCAGTTCTGCTTCCAGCTCAACAATCTTCTCGTCAGTCCTCAAAGTGCGTATGTTGTGTGTTGCCAGGGCCAGTTGTCTTTTGGATTGGTAGCCGGGCGACTGCCGGGGATTCTTAGCACCCCTAGCCCCGCCGTTACCGAGACCGCTACCGTAGTCCGGGCTAGCGGGGCTGCCGGGGACTCGGGGCCGTTTGTTGCACTTTCTGTCCATAAAGGGATTTGCCAATACTCGCCACGCTTGGCAGGCGGGTTGGCGAGCGCAGTATAATTTGTATTATGAACAAGAAGGTGCTACTGCCCATCTTCTGCTATATTTCCCTTAGTCGGTTTTTACGACACCCACGGGAAGAGAGGGGGCAGTGCTATTCGTAACCGACACTGCACGGCGAATACCTATAGTAGGCGGCAATTTATAGTTGAAACAAAATGGCGGATGCGGAAAAGTCGATTTTTTATAGAAAGCGCATGTAAAATGTACTGCGCGAACTTTCCCCATCCACCTCAAAACTTTTCAACTTTCGTGCCGGTCACTATACCTATCTTTAGACATTATTTTTCTATTTTTATCCATGCAAAAATATTTCATTTTGATCTGTATAATATTTGTTTGAAAAGGAGTTTTCCACAAAATCTGCGATTTTATTAGCTATCACATCTTGTTTATTGGTATTGGATTCTTCGTTCGTGCTGCGGAATAAATAAGTATCGTTATATTCTCTAGATTATTTTTTTATTCAGCTGTCCTTGTACTTAAATAACGCTATTATCGTTATTTGAAATGAGATAAAAGCCCACTTAAAGTCGTACGTACTTAACAAGTAGCTACGTATACCTACTTCGTTTTTAGGGTTCCGTACCCAAAGTTTATACATGTTTTGGCCAATAATAAAAGATTTACCCCGGAGAAGGATGCAACTGGGGACATAGGATTAGAGAGTGTGAGAGGAGTAATTTTAGATTTAGGTAGATGTATCCAATTCTCTAAAATATCAATCAATACTATTTATTATTATAAAGCTGAAGAGTTTGTTTGTTTGAACGCGCTCATTGGAACCGCTGGTCCGATTTGAAAAATTATTTCCACAGATTCTTTCAGTGTTGGATAGTTCATAAATTAGGCTTTAGTATATTTTCAAAAATAATAGGTGAGCGAAGTCGCGGGCACTGCTAGTTATTCTTAATTCTATCAAAATAAAGGGTATTGATACCTAACAATTTGTAGTATTAGTAGTTATCTTACATGAATTTTCTGTTTCACTTACAGTTCTAAGAAAGTAAATAAATAAATAATAAATATTGCACGACGTTACACACAGCGCAATCTAGCCCCAAACTAAGCACTAGGCTTGTACTATGGGTACTAGACAACGGATATACCTACTACATATTATACTTTTTTTTTGTAAATACATACATTTGATACATAGAAAACACTGAATATCCCATGTCTTCGGACCGTGGTGAGTCCTAGGACATGTTGGTTTCCTCACGATGTTTTTCCTTCACCGAGTTCAAAGTGTGTGCACACTACATACCTACGTAAATTAAATATGACAAGAATTTCTCGAAAATATTTTCACAAACCTATCATGTTTGCTTGTAATATCTTCGTAAGAAGACTGTAAGTTTGACCAGTGGAAGTCGACAATAAATCACTGATCGACGGAGCGTGCACAGAATTTTGTAAACTTAATCCGAAGAGGCGAATACATGTCGATGTTTTGTGTTAAACTTGTCCAAGTTTCCGACAAGTATCGCAGAATGCTCAGCCGGCCGCACCTAGAATTCCACCAACTTATCTCTTCGAGTGGACAAAATCAGAACTAAAGAACGTCGTATTAAAATTGGAAGATTTCTTCGTAGACTAGCGCCACCACTAGCTGCACAGATAACTTGGTCGCAGTGTACCTACTGGAATAGCGAGCAGTCAACTGTAAAATATCTCAAAACAAAAATATTCTGCTCATCCACTCGAATACTGAGACGATATTCTTGCTTAAACATTGTTGTAGTTTCAGACGACGTATACCGATAGAATTATTTATTCTTCGTACATGAGTGCGTTTTGCATCTGTGACTGGGTAGTTAAGTAGCCTTTTCTCTTTCTATTCGTATAATGGTTTGTCTCAAGTAGTGTTAGAGTTTTGGCTTGGCTTATAGGAAATTGCTTTTATTCACTTAAAGAATACTACGAAAACTGACACGATCATTCACTAGTTATCTAATTGTATGAGATCTTAAATATTGTATGCCTGTAGTGGGTAAGTGATTGTATCCAAAATATTTTAATTTAACACCCCTATGTACATCTGGGGGCACGGTAGTGCCCCCGCCAAGACGAGCCAGCGAAGCGTACGGGCACTACCTACCTTTTCTCGAAAGGTTTCGTCGGTATTTTGAACCCTCATAACTTGGGTTTGGAATATACCAGATGAATGTAATTCACGTGGTATAATGTCAATAGGGAACTTAATAAAAATACACAGTTTCAGTTAAATAGCTCTTATAGTTTAGATTTTATTGATATCTAAAAACCCCGATTTCGTCACTGACTCATTCACTCACTCACTCACTCACTCACTGATGATCATCAAAATTCAAATGGTACTTCCCGAAGTCCTAGAAAGCTAAAATTTGGTATGTAGGTTGGTATTAGTACACAAACAACTAAAAAATTCTAAAAGTTGAAACTTTCACCCCCCAACTCCTAAAATTAAGGAATGGCTATTTGTATGAGACTTTCGCAAATTTTGATGCTAGAGGTAGTACAACTTCTTATTATAAATAATAAAATACAGAAAATCAGGATTTTTAGTAATTCACCCTCTAACCCTTTAAATTAGGGGATGTAATTAAGCGCCCCCACAACACCTAATGTGTATAAGAGGTGCTTGAGGTATGAAAATTGATTGATAATTAGAAAGGTTTACCGCTGTCGTACAGTGATTGACAACAAGAATATATTTAAAAGTTGTTTCGCTATCCGCCAGTGATGGCCAAACAAGTGGTAAACATTGGAAACATAGCCTAAACGCCGTACCTAAGGCGTGACGTGTAAGTCGTTAATTAACGACCTATTGTAAATGAAAAAAAAGAGAAAAAAATCTGATGTGAATACATCTACTTTACGTACTAATATTATGAAGCTGAAAGTTTCTTTGATGGGAAAAAATTGTAATAATTAGGCAAACTACAAAAAGAGATGAAATCCCCTCAAAAACATTATCATGTAAAATGTAGCCAAGACGAGAGCCAGATCATATGATGGGCACTGTCAAAAAGTTATCAGATGTCATGTACCTAAAGCCAAGCTTATAACTCTACACGCCCCAACTCCACAAGCACCTTACTTCACAAACTCAACATCTTAGCCAAAATATATGGGCTTGGCCGTTTCATTACCGCAAGAACAAATGTTTAACAGAAAACCCATGCATGGTAGCGAAACGGCCAGCCATATATTTGGCTAAGATGTTGAGTTTGTGAAGTAAGGTGCTTGTGGAGTTGGGGCGTGTAGAGTTATAAGCTTGGCTTTAGGTACATGACATCTGATAACTTTTTGACAGTGCCCATCATATGATCTCGCTCTCGTCTTGGCTACATTTTACATGAAAATGTTTTTGAGGGGATCACTTAAACAATAAATATTCTTGATTCTTGATTATTTTTAAGGCGCCTTAAAAAGCCTCTAACATGGGTTTAGCAACCGAGATCTACTGCTTAACTGGCCGTCCATGGGTTTATTGGCATAATCTCCCGCTAAAAGGTTCCTAGTAGGGAATATGACAATGTTTCGATGCATGGAGGAGCTTGAGAAAATAGTTTTTTTGCCACACACATTATCGGTCACAAATCAAAGTAATGACCGCACCAGGCGTTGCTTAACCTGCACGACTAAACAAGGTCAGATGCAGATAGGCCTATGAGTGAAAGGTACAGAACCTTTTTAAAAATGCAAGTAAGCGCATTAATAATTCCTTCTTTTACATGTAACATCGCAGTATCCGACTGGGATTTTGGTCCTTAATTTCCTATGCCGTTATTTTGGTGGCAAAACAAATACCTAAGTGTTGCCTTAATACATTGAATGCGCCATACATTATACCTTGAATTCACGGAGATTCATTCATTAATAATAAATTATACAAATCTCTCTAAATTCAAGGTAGCCCATTCAAATTAAGAAGGCACCGCTTATTTGCTTTGCTACTAACATAACGGCATAGGAATTTAAAGATGAAACGCACTATAGCACAGATATCTGAACATGTAGTTACAATCTCCGGAAGGAAATCTGCCAAATAAGTGTAGGGATATTCACGGTTTAAACATTAGCAATATGATCACGTCAGTACCGTCGAGGTTGATTCGATATGATTTCCATTTATTACGCCATAAAGGAATCTTTTTATATCAAATCGATGATAAACGCGACTGATCGTGAAGATATTCCTAATCAAGTCAAATATTATCTTCCGGTATTGGAAATACTATCCTTCCGGTTGTTATCTCTGATAGCAGTTGTTGATTCAAGTTAGAGGCCTTAAGTTACAAGAAGAAGAGGAAGAGGCCTTAAGTTACAAGAAGAAGAGGAAGAGGCCTTAAGGCGACTTCAAAACTCTGACACTAGGAGAGCCACACCACTTTACGAAAAGTAAAAGAATAACAGCTCATCATCTATACTATCTATCTATTATCGATTATTACTATTATAAAGCGGAAAAGTTTGTTTGTTTTTTTGTTTGTTTGTTTGTTTGAACGCGCTAATCTCAGGAACCACTGGTCCGATTTGAAAAATTCTTTCGGCGTTGGATAGTCCATTTATTGAGGAAGGCTATAGGCTATAGGCTTTTGATCTCGATATTCCCACGGGATCGGGACTTATGCGGGTGAAACCGCGGGGGGCTGCTATCTTCTATCTCTATCTGTACTTAATATTATAAAGCGGAAGAGTTTGTTTGTTTGAACGCGCTAATCTCTGGAACCACTGGTCCGATTTGAAAAATTCTTTTAGTGCTGGATAGTTCATTTATTGAGCAAGGCTATAGGCTATTTTTGATCTCGATATTCCCTCGGGATCGGGACTTATGCTGGTGAAACCGCGGGGAGCTGCTAGTCATTCATATTCCGGCGGTGTTGATTATCCTACTAATATCATACTCCCATATAGGAGAAAGTCTCTATCTAATCTAACTAAAACGCTTCAACTATACGTCAATGTGTTCAATTTTTCTCGACAACAGTTCGTTCTTTTTTGTAAATTACACAATATTTCGCCAATGCTTGTGATTTCTTGCAAAATTTTCCTACAAGCGCTGAATTGTTTGCGATAAAAATAAAAGAGGGCAGGAGGAGGTCTGGCTTCGGTATAAGGACCCAGGTTATTTCCCACATAAACACGTCCTATAGCTATGTTATCAAAGAGCCTTGAAACTTGAGAAGTTACGCCAAACATTACAATGGACCCAAGAGGCAAGAATGTGTAACGTTACCGTGACTAGTTAATTACTTCTACTCTTTGTCTACTAAGATATCACCATGACAGCCTGACATCCATCGCCATCGATAAAAACAAAGAAGGTAGAAAATAGTCGAGATATTGTCGGCCACTAACGTCATTGTCGCCGGATATTCACGATAATGTAAGTAAAGTCAGTGCCCATAGACTGCCCTGTTCCCATAGATCTAGAATTGGTAAGGACTGGCCTTTAGGAAGGAGTGAAATAAATCTTAGGAAAGAAATTAAAAGTTTACACTTTTACCTCATTATATCCTATCCTATATTTTTCAACTACTTAGTCATATTTTAAATATGAAAGTTTGTAGGTATACAAGTAAATAAATGAGTATGTTTGTTACTCCTTCACGCAAAAACAGCTAAACCGATTGCGATGTAACTTGGTATGCAAGTAGCTGGAGATTTGGATTAAAATTCACGAAGATCCGCCAATTCGGGATTTGCATGGGTGAAATCGTTTATTGTTCCATAAAAAAATATTGCATCGTTGATTTCTGCATACTAGCCTTATTTATTTTATGTGATAAGTCAGTCCTTACCAAACATAACTTCTAGATCTTTGCCTGTCCCCAACACGCTTCGACATTTGCCTTCAATATGAATATATCTGCGTTTGACCTCATTCAATATCCTTTTTCCAAACGAACAGTTTTATCGTCTTTGTTATTTCCACCCAATGAACAATAACCCCTTGAACGAAATGATTGTGACGTGCACACAAAAATCTTTAAGATTTCTTTTGCAAACCTACTTCTAAAACTAGTCAATATAAACAGACTTTACCTACTGAAAGATCAATAAATAAATAAATTCTCTGAACAAGGCACAGCGCCATCTAGCCCCGTGGTAAGCGACTAAGCTTGTGTTACGGTGACTAGACAACGGATATAATACTTATATTTATTTTTCGTTTGTAAATACTTCATATTATACATAGAAGGACACCCAGACCAGACACGTTCCCGTGTGGCGCAGTGGTAGCTGCGCCACACGGAAAGCGAGGAGCAAGGTTCGAATCCTGTCATGGGAGGATTTTTGATGATGTATTTCTCCTTGTAAAATATTTCTATGTATATCTAGATCAGAATAACATAATTAGGTATTGTAGCTGAACAAGTCATGGCTTTGACAGATCTTATTAAGAGATGACGTCTACAACAATCGATGATGTCTGGTTCTGCTTTTGAGTAATAGGTAGGTTAGGTACATACATACATACACTGACCAAATAGTAGGATATATTAATCTAATATTATACTATATATACTATCATCATACTATATCTATACTATATACACGGTGTTCCGAGAAGGGGGTATTAAGCCGAGAGGGGGTTGTTCTAGACTTCGAGGCAAACAACTTTTGTATTACAACTTTTGGAAATTCAAAGTAGTTTTCGTATTTTTTTAGTTTAAAGTTTGCATGAATATCACCTGGTTTGCAGAGTTTGAGGTCATTGGCCTTAAGGTGCCCTTTTATCTAGTTTCAACCACTGGGTACAATCTTAACATTAATTGCCTTTATAAGTTTACAAAAACAACTGTTTTTTTTATCAGTGATGCAACTTCAAATTTTCGAAAAAAAAGTTCAAATTTCCAAAAGTCATAGAACAAAAGTTGTTCGCCTAGACCTCTAGAACAAACCCCTTTCGGCTTCCTCCTTCAAACCCATCCTCGGAACACCCTGTAAATAAAATTTTAAGTCCTTACTGATCTAAATATCAACGCAAATCCGGCGGGATCGGGACTTACGCCGGTGAAACCGCGGGGCGCAGCTAGTCATACATAATATTCAAAATTTGAGGGCCACTAAAACAATAAAGCAGCTCCTAAAAACTAAAAAAAACTAATTTTAAATTTGGAATTTATTGTAGCGTCGCAAATTCCCAAACCACAGAAAAACAAACATAGCCTTTGCGTACAAAATATCCAAGATTGCCTAGAACAAGCGACAAGGCAGCAAGTGAGAAACTGTACTATAATAAGCTATTTGAAAAAGTGTTAAGAGGATAGTCTCCATTCTCTTTCCCCATACAAACGTAGTTTAAATTTTCCTCCCTGGATAAAGACATTAGAGCAAATATGTTTATGCCATAAAACTTATATCTGTCATGCATGACTATGCATCTACCTTTTTTTTTTTTTTTTCTAATTAAAATAATAATAAAAAATAAAAAAATAAAAAGGTAGATGCATTGTCATGACAGATATAGGTTTTATGGCATAAACATATTTGCTCTAATGTCTTTATCCAGGGAGGAAAATTTAAACTATACGTTTGTATGGAGAAAGAGAATGGAGACTATCCTCTTAAACTATTCTTTGAAATATGCAAGTAATTGTTAGGTACCTTACCTACTTTCTTTTCAATTCAGTAATAGATAGCATGAAACATAATAAGTATAAAGCTTTTATTCAAGCTGGAGGAACATTTTTCCAATCAAAGACCTCCTGCTGCATAAAGGCGCCTCTTAATAATGACTTCCTTTTCAGACGTGCATTGAAGCGTAGATACTAGATACCTATCTTCATACCTACTTGTAATTTGCATTTTTCTAATGCTGGGTTTCTGTATTTAAAAATACCATGCGGACGGACAGATTTGGATCCGGATTCGGATAGTTACGGACATTAGCTGGGGTAGAAATATTTTACAGAAATAATACTTCTGCAAAAACACAACGTACGATAGACGCAGGGATTCGAACCAAGAACGCATCTTTACTCAATCCAGGAGCACTGACTTGACCAATTAGTCTACTGGCGTCGGTGACTCATATGCTGTATTTTTGCATTAGTACTGTGCCATCACAACTTAAGCACTTAAAAATAGAATGTAGCTGGGGTGTTTCTACCTATTTTCTACAAGACGCATTCTAAAACTATTCCCAACGATTTGGAAAATTCTTTAGCTCTTAATTATTATTAGAATTATGGGTCTAGATCGTAGATAATAATTGTTATCATCAAGACCCGTAGTTCTAAAAATATTGATGGTCAAAAATTCTATGGCTCTTCTTTTAGAAATTTCTACGACGGAGTAAAGACAATAATTTTAAAGTTTAGTTAGAATAGTAGTCCCTAATAAAACTAAAGTAACTAAAATAATACATTTTCATGTAGATATCTCCAAAAAATTACATTTGTATAAACATAAAACCTCAAGCTTATCACAAAAAATATCAAATTTGTAATAATCTTAGAACTAAAGTTAATCGCCGAGACGTATAGATCAACCCCTTTAATGGATGTTCAATAATTTCCAGATAGAAACCCAGCATAGCTTAATCACAAAGGAAAATTTTTCAAAGTATAATTATTCCAGTAAGTTACGCTCCTAATAGTACTCAGATTGTTGTAATTACCTAACCATTAATGTTCGTTTAGGTATCCATAATTCATCTAATATTACCTATTAGTTAAGTGAGCATTGAACCAAAATAATTAGTAATGGAGAAATTAATGTTTTAATATTCGTAATTTCTGACATTAGTAAACGATTGCTAATGATTAAATTAGTGTTTGATTTAACCCTTTTTAATTAATAACTATAATAACTAATAAGTAACCCGTCTATTTTTGACATAAAAAAAGAAGCAGTAGTCTTCCCTAATTAAGTATACTCCAGTTATTTGCAAAGTAACAACGTAAAAGTTTTTTAGTTTTGTTTTCGGCCGAATCAGTTTAAACTTTGCATCGAAATAGCCATTACATTTTATACGAACATAAAATAACTCTTCAGATTTTTATAACAACATACAATGTCTTATTTAAACAGAAGTTTTACCGTAAATAAAGACGAGAAGTTAAGTGAGACGAAAGCTTCGGAAAGTTCTGATGTAAAAACCGTTGGCGTCGGGTTCACTTGTGGCGAATGTTCTATGTTATACAACGACTATAAACACTTATTGGAGCACCTGTATTGGCGTCATGGAACAGAGAGTTTTTGGTGTAGAAAATGCAGCCTGAAATATTGGCGATTCGCTCCTCACGTATGCCACGTGCTTCCTATATATATCGCTATATTGGACGATAATGAAGAAGCCGATGATGGTGATAAAGAGGAAGAAAATCATCAAGTTGCAGTCCCGCCTCAGGCTGTGCCAGAAAGACAAAGTGACTACTGTTCCTGTGGGAAATTTGTCGAGGGTTCCGATATGATCGGCTGCGATGAGAAGCAGTGCTTAAGACAGTGGTACCACTTTGAGTGTGTGGGTGTCACAAAAGCACCGCCAGGGGAATGGATCTGTAGAGATTGTAAATTAAGGAGACAACTGAATACTTTGGCTAAGGTAGGTACTCAATTTTCTTACGAAGGATTTTGAAAAACAACGAACGTATGCGTTTATTTAGATTTGGAAGTTTTTTTATCAATGGTCAAAGACTTATCATATATACCAACCAATAAACGAAAATCTATTCAAACTATCTATCTACTTTTTATTACAAACGCGTAAAGGAGTAACAAACATACTTACAAACAAACGATCACATTTTTATTTTTATATTACTCTCATAAATAATCAACATAATTTAGCTTTATTGATTAGCCTCCTTACTTATAAACGATGACTAAGTTTATGTAACGTATGTCAATGTCTGTTAACTTTGAAACTTCATGCCACAGTAAAAGACAAACGTTAGATAAAGTTAGTTATCGTTTATAATTTATAAGTAAGAAGGCTAATCGATAAACCTATATTATGTTGATTAAGTAAGGGGTATTGTAAATTGAGTAATCCAATTGAACACTTCCATTTGCGGTCGATAAGTATTATATTTCCAATTTTGTCTTATTTTCAGATGTGAAAAATTGAAGCGGTTCTTGGAAAAACATTGCAGACAAGAACATTGAAGTGAGAGAAAAAAATACAATACTTTGAAATTTAATTGAGAGAAATGATAGAAGATATTCATTGAAACTATTTACGAATTAATTTATTCTCGTATATCATCCCAAGTTGTTCTTTCTTGCCATCACTTATAGCCTTATTAATAAACGTGGAGTAAGGTCGGAGTAATGAGAACATGCTTTGTCTTTTTCCGTGGTAAAATTATTCCGACCTTACTCCACGTTTATTAATAAGCCTTTTTAGTTTTAAGATTAGTGTTTAAGGATAAAAAATGTTATTATTTATTAAAATATTTATTTGAAGTTTAATGAAATTGAAATGTTACTTCTGAGATAACAACCCTGAAAAGCCCTACAAACACATAACTCTCCTTTGCTTCACGCAGTCGGGTCTTTTTGACCAATGGAGGGGCTTTGAAACGACCAACATCGTATATATCTTCGAGTTTTGCTTGAAAAATGCTAAATACAATACAACGCGATTAAAACCGAAAAATGTCTTCAATTTTTATTCTAAAGCATCTAATATAAATTGTTCCATGAAAAATAGGTAGGTTCGACATAATTTCTATATCAAAAAATAGTTTAAAATGAAAAGGTAGGTAATTGAAAAGTGTTTTGTAATGAAATTGTAAGTGCTTGATAAAAATAATGTACCTATTCGATCAAATTCTATTTTATTAAATCCTATTGTACCTATTTAATAAATGTTTTAAAATAATCATATACCTATACTTATCGTTGTTTTTGTTAAATATTAATAAATATAGGTACTTATAATTTTAAATGAGAAAGTTTGATGTTGTTTGGTTGTTTGTAAGTAATAAATGCCTAATGATTTTATATACCATTTAGCTTGAGTTTGAGTATAAAGGTGTTTGATTAAAACTGATGAAATTGGTCCAGTAGTTTTTAGTTTATTTATTACAAACATACACACCAACAAAAATACAAATGTTTCCTCTTTATAATAATAGTGTAAATTAAACACTCAACTAGGTACCTAATTAGAAATATTCAAACTAGAAAATATACTTACCTTCCCATTTTTAACCGACTTCCAAAAAAAGAGGAGGTTCTCAATACGATTACTCGAAGATGTCTGGACCGATTTGGATATTTTTTTTTTGTTTTAAATTAGAAATATCACGAAATTCGGAGTGATGAACAGGATTGCACCTCAAGAGTGCAGTAAAGTGCTCACTTTTTTTATTTCCACCAGTAGAATAAGGCCATAAAGAATAGATACCGATGAATGAGAATATGCTTTCAGAGTCTTCACATCTGAAACCACCTTCTCATCACAGAACTCCTCAATGGTTAAAGTTATGGATACAATTTTTAATGGATTTTAGTGGTAGTTGAAAGTACCTACACTAAAAAGAATGAAATAAAAAAATTAAAACCCGACTTCAAAAATTATTACATTATATTACAGATTACATAACAGACAAGTCGGTGGCACTGTATGTAGGCGAGGTTATTTTATGCTTTTATTTTGAAGTCGGTTTTAAATTTTTTAATTTTTTATATAATAGAGAACAGATAAATCTATAGACTTTCCCTAACAGTCTCTTTATCTTGGCGATCGGAATGGAGGCTTATCCGAGTGTTTGACCAGCATCTCACCAGATGGTTAAGTGACGATGATATGGTCTAAAATATAACACGGTTATCTAGAAGATAGGAAGACGTCAGTGGAACAAGATCCGACCCATCTTCCGTAGTGGCTGCACCGGTCTGCATATCGGAACACGAACGAGTCTGCAAGAAAACATTATAGGTAGGTACCTACTTTACATCATACTTAGTATCAAAATACAGTATAGCATTTTCTTCATACATTACCATCATTTATCGGTCGATTTCATGTCTAAAATTTACATTTACCCTTACTTCTATGCATAATGTAGGTTTTATACATCCATCACAGAATCCCTTAAATCCTGGTTGATCGATTTCGGATATTACCGCTTGTTTGGATAAATATACCTACTTGTTACTACGGCTTTATATAAACTGCCCTAATTTAGTAAAAGGGCTTGCTTGGTACCCCTACAGGTGCGTGGGACTATATCTGGCAACGACGCAGAGGTTTGCAGGTTTGATTTGCGTTGTGACATCGTCAGTTTTCACCTTATTATATTCTTTGCGTTCCTTCAAAGATTCAAAGATTCAAAGACTTTATTTGCTTAGAGATAGGTAATTATAAAATAGGTGTTACAATATAATAGGTGTATCTCTACCCCGCTAACGTCACGTCAGCATGCAAATTTACAATTTTATTAATAACATTTATCAATTGTTATTATTAATTTAAACATTATGATGTCTAATAGATAGGAACTCTTCAACACTATAAAAACATGATTTTATAAGCCATTTCTTCAAGTTTTTGGTTGCCGCTTTTGTTGGGACTTTTTTAAATGATTCTGGGATTTTATTATAAACCTTGATACACATGTTGTAGGAATTACCGTGCTTTAGCTCTATCATAGGAAGGTAACCTAGTACTAATTTGCCATGGAAGCGTTTATTATTTGGGTTTGCTTGTATTGCAGTTTTAAACAAGTATGGGTATTGTCTAACAAATTTAAAGACTTCCAATATGAACATGCTAGGCAAGCTTAGTATCTCCAATTTAATAAACAAGGGTTTACATGTTTCACGTGGTCCCTTTCCACAGATGGCTCTAATACACTTCTTTTGAGATATAAATGCTTTTTGAATATCTTTGCTTCTACCCCACACTATCAAGCCATAAGCTAAATTCGAGTATATATAACCATAATATGCGTTTAGAGTCACTTTTAAAGATGTTACTTTTCGCATTTTTCTAAGGACGTAGACAAATCTATTTATTTTATTACATACCTTTTCTATATGTTTTGAAAAGTTTAGGTCCTTGTCTAAAATGATGCCTAGGAAATTTGCATTGTTAGTTTTTTCCAATTTTATTCCATTATACTCTATATTAAGGTCAATTTCTCTACGTCCCTTTACATTGAATTGTATATAATTAGTCTTAGTCAAATTAGCATGTAAATTATTGTAATTAAGCCACTCTATTATTGCTTTAATTGTATTATTAATGTCACATTCATATTTTGTTAAATTGTTGGAGTCAGATTCAATCATCATCATCATTTCAGCTGTAAGAAGTCCACTGCTGGACATAAGCCTCCCTCATAGATTTCCAGATGCTTGAGGGTGCTTATTGAGGGGGTTCCTACCCACTTAGTAAGTGCTTACGCGCCACAAGTCGGTTGTAGCGATGCTGATAAGAGGTCGTTTTGGGATAAACTCGGCGAGGTCCTTGGGGCTATCCCGTTGTCACAGGGAATCGTTTTGGGTGGTGATCTGAACGGTCATGTAGGTGAGATGGGGGTGGAATTTAAACGTGTTCATGGAGGCTACGGGTATGGCAGTCGGAATGCGGAAGGGGAAGAAATTCTGCGTACGTGTGCCACTGCCGACCTGGCACTCGTGAACACATATTTCAAAAAGAAGCCCGACCACTTGATCACCTACAGGAGCGGGGGGCGCGCTACCCAAATCGATTTTCTAATCACTAGGAGACACCATATCGGCTACGTGGCCAACTGCAAAGTCATACCCGGTGAGAGTCTCACTGCCCAACACCGTATCCTTGTCATGGATCTCTGTGTAAAGACCAAAGACAAACGACCGGAACCATGCCAGCGCCGAGTCAGATGGTGGATGCTTGATGAAGTCAAGTCCCAGATGCTCGCCTCAGCAATCGGCGACAAATGTGCTAATGCTGAAGGCGAATCGGTACAGGAACACTGGGACAGGATTCAGGTGTCTATCGCTGATTCGGCGCGGTCGGTCCTCGGTATGTCAAAGGGAGGACGCAAGTGTGACAAGGAAACTTGGTGGTGGAACGACACAGTCCAGAGGGAGACTAGGGTGAAGAAAGCCCTCTTTAAAAAGTGGCAAGCGTCCAACTCTCCTGAAGATCGCGACGCGTACAGGTCTGCCAAACGTGCCACAAAGAGAGCAGTAGCCAGAGCCAGACGGGACCACTTACAGCCATTGTACGATAAGTTGGAAACGTCTGAGGGGCAGAAGCTCATTTATAAGTTGGCACGTTCTAGGATCAAAGCGGCACAGGATATAACCAAGTGCCGCTGTGTAAAAGATCCTAATGGTAACCTGCTATGCGAGGACCTCGCGGTGAAGGAGAGGTGGCGCTCTTATTTCCACGAGCTGCTCAATAAGCAGTATAAAGAGGTGCAGCCACCGGAACTCCCTCCGAATCTAGGACTTGTGCCACTGATAACGCCTGAGGAGGTGCGCAAGGCCCTTCGCTGCATGAAAAATCGGAAAGCTGTCGGCGCCGATGGAGTCCCCATCGAAGTATGGAAGGCTATGGGTTCTCGTGGTGTGGGCATCTTAACCAACCTTTTTAACCGCATACTCGAGACCGGCAGAATCCCCGCCCAATGGAGACTGAGTGTTATCACTCCAGTGTTCAAGGGCAAGGGATCTGTGCAGGAGTGTGGAAGTTATCGTGGTATAAAGGTCATGTCCCACACCATGAAGCTCTACGAGCGTATAGTTGACTCTCGGATCCGGCAGGAGTGCACTGTCTCGGAGGGCCAGTATGGTTTCCGCCCCGGTCATGGTACCATGGACCCTGTTTTCGCCCTAAGGATCGTTATGGAGAAATACAGAACGAAGAATACGCCTCTGCATTTTCTGTTCCTGGACTTGCAGAAGGCCTTCGACTGTGTTCCTCGCGTGATGATCTGGTGGGCGCTGCGGTCCAAAGGGGTGCCTGAAACTTATATTGAAACCATCAGGGACATGTACCGAAATTCCGATTCTGTGGTGCGAACTGCTGTTGGTGACACTAAATCTTTCCCCATTACAGTCGGAGTCCACCAAGGATCCGTCCTAAGTCCGTTTCTGTTTAGCGTAATACTGGACGAACTGTCCGTAGTCATCCGGGACGCACACGAGCAGCCCCCGTGGATGCTCATGTATGCTGATGATATTGCGCTGGCGGACTCGGATAAGGGACGGCTTGGAAGGCGTGTAAATGCGTGGAAAGAGTCACTTGAGAACGGCGGTTTGCAACTCAACGTAGCGAAGACCGAATACTTGGCTAGCAATACCACAGATCCCACACCTGTCTGCGTAGACGGTCACATGGTCGAGCGGACAGACCAGTTTAAGTACTTGGGATCTGTGCTTCACGAGTCCGGCGACATCGATTGTGACGTCAAGTCCCGCATTTCGGCAGCTTGGGCCAAGTGGCGGGAGGTAACTGGTGTCATCTGTGACCCGAAAATGCCGGTTAAACTGAAGGGACAGGTCTATAAAACGATCATTAGACCTGTCCTTTTGTATGGTAGTGAGGCGTGGCCATTGCTTGAGCGACATAAGCAGGAGCTGCGTGTCACGGAGATGAAGATGCTGCGCTGGATGTGTGGAGTGACGCGAAAAGACCGCGTCAGAAACTCCCGCATCAGGGGCAGCCTTCATGTCCGAGACATTGCAGACAAACTGCAAGAATGCCGCCTACGGTGGTACGGCCACGTTCTACGAAAACCGGCTAGTTACGTGGGAAACAAATGTCTTGCTATGGCGCCTCCGCCCGGCCGCGGCAGATTGGGAAGACCCAAGAAGTGCTGGCTTGACGCTGTAGGATCGGATATGCGTGCAAATGGCCTCACCACACGGGATGCCGAAGATCGTGCGAAGTGGAGACGTAAAAGTAGGAAAGCGGACCCCGGGCTCTCGAGAGAGATGCAACCGGGAACAACGCTCGGATGAGGAGGAGGATAGATTTCCAGATGCTTCGGTCATAAGTGGCCTGCATCCATCGTGAACCCGCGGCCTTAACTAAGTCGGCAGAACGAGGGTCACCGACATAGCCAAACGGATTAGCTCTTTGAAGTGGCAGTGGGCAGGACATATAGCACGGAGAACAGATGGTCGTTGGGGCCGAAAAGTACTCGAATGGAGACCGCGGATCGGAAAGCGCAGCGTTGGACGTCCACCAACAAGATGGACGGACGACTTAGTTGAGTCAGATTCAATAATTATCGATAAATCATCAGCAAACATTATACATTTATTATTAGTTACATGTGGAAGGTCATTTATATAATATAAAAATAACAATGGGCCCAAGACACTCCCCTGCGGCACCCCGTATCTATTAACCCTAAATGCAGAGCGGTATGCCGTAAGTAATCCATCGTCATTTAGCCTGGTTACCTCTACGCACTGTTGTCTATCTTCCAGATATGTTTTAATCCAAGATAAGGCAGGCCCTCGAATTCCATATTTTTCTAATTTTAAGAGTAGGATTTCATGTTTTACGTGATCAAATGCCTGGGTCATGTCTAGAAATACAACTGTTTCTTTTCGTTTGCTATTGAGACCAAGCGTGACATTTTTAAGTAAGCTAAAGCAGGCTAGTGTAGTGGATTTGCCCGATTGAAATCCATGTTGTTCTGGTCTTATTATATTGTGCTTAAGACAAAATGAAACTAATCTCCCATGAAAAGCCTTTTCAAATACTTTTGAGAATATTGGAATAAGTGTGATAGGACGATAGTTTCCTACATTGTCTTTTCCACCTTTTTTATGTATAGGCTTAACAATGGAGTATTTTAAACTTTTGGGAAATATACCTTCTTCAAACGATAAATTAATCAGATACGTTAGTACAGGAGCTAACTCAATCTTGCAATATTTTAAAATGCGTGTAGTTATTTCGTCATATCCACAAGCATTAGAGTTGTTCAAATTTTGGATGATATTTAATTTTTCTTTTGCTTCTATTGGCTGTAGAAAGACAGAGTTTGGGATCCTATTTATCTCTGAATTCCATTTATGTCGAGTATCTTTATTGTCGTCAGTCATATTCATGTCAGTAAAATAATTATTAAATTCTTCGGCTATTTCGCGTGCGTCCGTAATATTTTTTTGGTCTTTCGACTTTACTTCTAAAATGTCATGCGATACGTTATTGTTCACGGTTTCATTTTTAATAATTTGCCATGAAGCTCTACATATATTTTTACTTCTGTCAATGTATCTGTTATTGCAGATTTTTCGAGCAGTTAATAAACATTTCTTAAGAACTTTTGTATAATTATTGTAAGCAATTTTGTTATTTTGGTTCTTAAGATTTTTATAGTATTGGTATCTAAGACACCTTTTAGTTTTACAACTTATTTGTATACCTTTAGATATCCACTTCTGTTTGTGCGGTCTGCATGATACTCTCACTAGTTTTTGAGGAAAACACCTTAATGAACTCTATTTCGTTCAAGTTCATTTCACAAGAATGCCGCTTATGGTGGTACGGCCACGTTCTACGGAAACCGGCTAGTTACGTGGGAAACAAGTGTCTTGCCATGGCGCCTCCGCCCGCCGCGGCAGATTGGGAAGACCCAAGAAGTGCTGGCTTGACGTTGTAAGATCGGATATGCGTGCAAATGGCCTCACTACACGGGATGCCGAAGATCGTGCGAAGTGGAGACGTAAAAGTAGGAAAGCGGACCCCGGGCTCTCGAGAGAGATGCAACTGGGAACAACGCTCGGATGATGATGATGATAGAGTTCATTTCGTTCATAGTTAAAATCAGTTCGTATTTATTTTTCATTGTCCCTAGCAGTTATTTCAGTTGTCGGTTTTTTATCAGTTTTATAAGTTTACAGTGAAATAACATTATAGTCGTTTATCAGGTTACTGTGTATAATTATTAATTCTCCCATCAATATTTTAAACTATCAATTATCAATACGTTATTTCTTAGTGTAGGCCAGTAGGCACTAGACACTAAGCCTGCGGCACAACTTTTCTCGTGTTCTTCCGAGTCCTTACTCGGAAAACGCTTTCTTATTAATTTCGGCTTGGCGAAAACGTGGCGTAGCATTTAAAAAAAAATCACCTATCATTTAAAATGGGTACGTACAAACCACACCGGACCGTACAGTTACCAACCTATTCTAAACTTTATGTTTAAAATTAACTATAAATCAACTTTCATTGTTCATTGTTCAATGAGACTGGCACCAAAAACTACAAGTCCACTACTATCTGTATATATAAACTTCATTTCGAAATGAACTTGTTTTACAACTCTTTTGTGAAAGAACTACATATAATAAGAAACTTGGGAGTTATTATAACTTGTACCTGCTCAAAACTTCCTTATTAAACCTGGGTGCAGCGTGTGTTTTATCAGAAAACTGAAAGTGCCTCACTTCGAAACAATCGTCTGAAATTTATGTGAAATATCTACTTACAGTAAAAAGCATTTGCAAACTTGTTGGGGGTTTTTTTTATCTGCTACGCAAAATCTTTCTTTTAATATTTTAAACGCGAAAGCATGTGAATATCTGTAGTACTCTGTACTAATATTATAAAGAGGAAAGATTTGTATTATTGTGTGTGTGTGTGTGTCTGTATGTCTGTATGTTTGTTATGAATAAACTCAAAAACTCCTGGACCGATTTAAAAAAATCTTTAACCATTAGAAAGCTACATTCACCCTGAGTAACAAAGGTTTCTTTTGATGCCGACATTCCCACGGGTTCGGGACTTACGTGTAAGATATGTTTATTAAGTTTTAAGGTTTCAATCTACGAAGTTCGAATGACAAAGCAAGTAGTTTTAAACTATTCCAATCGTTCAAGTCGTCAGTTATAACGAAAAATCGAATCGAAGTTATCGAGGTTATTTTGATAGGATAGTATCATATTTTTTGATCCAGGTCTTAAGCCATACCACATTTCATTAAAATCGGTTCAGTTAGTTGTAGGTACGTGATTCGCGCAAGATAGACATCCAGAAATAAAAAACATATTTCGTGATCTGTTTCATGATTAAAACACGTTCCAAGTTATTTTTTGGGAAAATATTCATTGTACAGACACGGCTTTATTACCATTTTATTGTATGTAGAGATTTACAAATTATCCGCAAACAGACATAAAAAAATATATAAGGTCGAATTGAGAACCTCCTCCTTTTTTGAAGTCGGTTAAAAAACTACTAAACTTAGCATGAACCGTTTGAAATACAAATTGAATTGAAGATAGCTAGAGGCTTCACGTGGGTATAGATAGATATATAGATAGAAACCAATACTTACTATTATTATCTTTATTTTTGTAGTATAAATTTCCCAACAAAGCATCGTTTTTTCGGGTTCGTTGCGATTCCCCCCAATGTCGTTTCCCCCTGTGTCGATTCCCCTTGATAAATATTTATTATAGGTATATGTTTTGGTGATTTGTACAGCGGACAGTTAAAGAGTATTTTAGTTTATTTTGGAAAAATACGAATTACATTTTAGTTGAATTAGGCAGACAAGAAAGTATATCTTTTAGAGATAAACTTTGTAGTCTGGATTCCTAGTTTTTTCGACACGACCAACAAACCAAACAGCACGACCACAGACAGTTTCAAATTTTCCGTCTAAATAAGAAAATAGGTAAGAGCCACCTTATACTGAAAAGCGCTGCACCTGCTTAGAATTCAAACAAAGACCCTTGGAATAAAAGGCGACTGAAATAGGTATTCACCACTGCTCTTTTTGTGTTTATGTAGGACAAAACCAATTTACATTCGGGTAATTTCAGCCCTATCTGTCTGAGGTTTTTTTTAATTGTTATTGTAGGTTGTAAACTCAATTTTCACATTGTAGATACCTACCTAATGTACCTACGAGAAGTAGGTATCTTGGTGAGAGGCTTCGTGGCTGGAGCGTCAAGCGCCAATTTTTTTTCCTGTACCTACCTTACACCGGCTCTGCTTTGCTCCCTGCTCCGCTCTGCCGTCGAGGCCAGTTCCATATTTGAAGATGCTTTGCCGCCGCCGTCGCCGTGCCGTTCTGCTACCGCAACTTCGTGTTTGTAACCTAAGCAGGATATCAGCAGGATATCCTTTTTGAGCAGGATACCAAAGTCCATTCTTCAACACAAAACACTATCATACATTCAATTCAATTCAATCATTGATTCATAAAATAGGTTTGGTGTACAGGTGGTGGTAGGTTAACAATAAATATTAGTTCCCCAGTTCGGCATATTAAATCATATAACATCAAATAACATAGTCCGCCAAATATAAATCTTATAACTCTACAATGAATATCCACTTTTAACCCGTAGGTAGGTACTGTACGTATTTAATCTGTTCATTCAATCAGTGTAAATGTACTCCGAGCCGATAAGATTCGCAATATTGTACACACCCCTAGTAGACCGAGACGCGACCGTCAATAACTCTACGTCATCGATTACCTACATAGGTAGTAATGAATGACAGTTAAGGCGAACAACTTATTTAAATAAGACCTGAATTTCTTCTCTTCTTTTCGTGTAGTGGTATGGCTCACTTGGTGTTAGAGTTTTCAGGTCGGCCTCTAACTGGAACTAACGACTACTATCAGAGATAACAGACCTGAACTGAAAAAATTAGAACTTTAAAATTTGCATCTGGTACCCTTTGCTGACTGTACCTATGACCACAGTATAATCAAATTTATATGACGTATTTTGGCGTTCTTATAACGCGTTTTTTTTTTGCTATTTTGTTCTTGATTTAACTAGACTTGATCTACTAACTTTGATCTAGAGTAAAAAATAAAAATTATTTTACATACTTAGTATTGTAGTTGGAATAGGGAAAAATAATAGTTAAGTTAGTCTATAATTATTGTACATAGTTTTGTACAATAATTAAAGACTAACTTAATTTTATTATACTTTTATTATATTTCTCATGTTTTTATTGCTTAAGGCATTTTTTTCAAGAGTTCCCGTGTAGCGCAGTGGTAGCGCACTCGCCCGGCAAGCAAGGGGCGCAGGTTCGAATCCTGTTATGAGAGGATTTTTGATGATGTATTGCTCCTAGTAAAATATTTCTAGTTAACTATTATCTACATCAAAATTAGCCATTTTTGAAGATGTATTATTGTTAAACTTAAACTACAAACTAAAAATCTATAAACGCACACAAGCAAATAAGAAAATAAAACTACGAACTATGTACAATAATAATAGACTAACTTAACTATTATTTTATTTGTTGTTTCGGGGAAAAAAGCTGGTACCTAGTCGATGACATTAAGTTACCAACGGTGCATCCCAGCCTACAGTAGGTACGCGTAGACGGACGGCTATTGCCAAATGAGGGCTGTGCCCTCTCGGTTATTTCACAGTAAATATCTACTACATCGAGGAAACGACCCTGTGATATTGTTCAAAATGTAAGTGCTGCTCTTCTAGAGAACTTTTTTTTTGTTTAAAAAGGATGATAATAACATTAAGGCGACTGCCTAAAGAACTTTTAAAGTGTAGTCGTAATGCTTACGTTGTGTGTAGAAACGGTCCAATATTTTTAAAATTAAAGGTTTGATTTCAAAATGAATAATATTAGGGAGATAATTAGGTATAGCTGTGGTGCCGCAATATATGCACTGACGCAGTGATTTAAGGATCGGAATTTTGCTGGAAAGCATTATTTAAACTAAATTTCTAAGTGTGGTTAAACATTAAACATATTTTAAAGAAAAGATATACGCCAACAAGAATTATCTCGCGGCAACCAAGCGGCCACAAGTACCAAAGCATTGCCATTTCTCTTTAAACTCAGTCAGTTTGTGATCGAGATAACTAGAATAAGCAATTGTAGGCATAAATATTACTTTGTTCGATTGAACAGCTCTAAATAGATAATAGGTATTTCGAATTTCGAAAAGTCGATCGTGTTCGACTTTCGTCTACGCAACCAAAATGGAGAAACATCGAAGGTCACTTTGAGAATTCCTAGAAAGCTCTTAAGTCAAAATGAGTTACTACAGTCTGATTATCAAATATCTAAGAAAATCTTGTTATTTCGAAAATCTAGGTTAAGTAACTACCTAGCATCTATTTCGTAGAACGAATACTTCGAAAATCTAATTTATAGTTATTATATTTTTTATCATCAAGATTTCGCCTGAATCCAAAATACCTAGTTATTAAAATTCTTCTATTACTTGATGGTAGCGTTGCCAAACTATCGATAGTTTTATTATCGATAGCTGATTTCATCCATAATATCGATAGCCCTATCGATAGTATCGATACTATCGATTTCTGAGTTTGATTTCGGCCACGGCGACTGCAGTCTACTCCTATCACGAATGTCGGTCGTGTGCTCGCATGTGGCTTATGTAGCCGATCTTCTTTGTGAAAACCCGTGAGCACAACGGGCACGTGAGGACACCATTGCAATAATTATAATTGATCGACGCAGGTGGTCGGGCTTTCAAATCGATCGAAATTTATCGATCGTAAGCTGTTATTCAATAGCTACGTACTCCAACCAATACTATTGAAAGAAAGGCCACTATCGATAGCCCTATCGATACTATCGAATTGCCACAACCATGGATATGCGACAATGTAAATCACATGATTACTGCGAAAAAAATATACACAAAAAATACCCATGTGTTTCTTGTGTCTTCTTCTCATTAATATAATAATAATAAATAATAAATCATTAGAGGTCGCGTTCCGAAGACACAGTAGATTACATTATAAACGTTTCAAAGAGATATATTGTTAATATAATAATAATAATAATAAGTCCGCAGGGCACCTTGAGGCGAGGTGTCGGGGAGTAGCGACCCCGCGGCTTCCCGAGTGCTCCAGGGGGAAATCACCATTCCTCACCTCCGGCTTGCCTTAGTTGGCTGATCGGAGTGAACAATGATGAGGAAGCGGTCCCCCGCCTCTGGCTTGCCTTCACCGGCCGGTCGGAGTGGAGTCGCGAGAGCAGAAATGCTCGGAGGATGGACACCTCACGTCAGTGATGAGTTAGCCCGCTCTCTGGCATCCCAGTGATGGTTTAAAATCCAGGGAGGTCTCTCCATCCTTTAGCCTCTCACGTCCCTGTTGCTCCCTTGCTGTAATTTGCTCAGCTGATTAGGGGGCCCAGTTTGTGAGTTGGCAAGTCTCCGCCTGCCATTTTTACGTGTTTATTGAACATTGTTACGGCAGGCGCCATAATCACCATAGTTCCCCCAGTAGCCAATCCACTACCACCACATCACTATAGCCCATGTTGTTTTCATCCGTAGATTTCTCAATAGTTCTATCCGATCCGGTGGTTGTCCTTGGCTGCATTTTATAGTGCAGACAGGGATAATTGCCGGCTTGGTGTCCACTTCATTGTTTGCGAGTAAAATTGTTATTGAAAAGGGCCTCTACGTGTTGGCTTCGGCTCCACGCACGCCTTCCAAAAGTCCGGGGCTCCATAGCCCCGTGATACTGGACGTATAACAGACATAATAATAATAATAAATTCTGTGAACAACACACAGCGCCATCTAGCCCCGTGGTAAGCGACTAAGCTTGTGTTACGGTGACTAGACAACGGATATAATACTTATATTTATTTTTCTTTTGTAAATACATACATATTATACATAGAGGGACACCCAGACCAGACACAAATATTTATTCTATAAGCATAAATACTTGCAGCCGGCGGGAATCGAACCCGCAACCTCCTGCATTGCAGTCGCGCTTTCGCACGACGCGCCACAGAGGTCGTCAAATATCCGAATAAATAAAAGTACTTACTTTGAATTTGAATTGAATTTGAATTTTGACAGACTATCGATAGGCTATCTATAGTGAACTATCGAACGACAACACTACTTGAAGGTGATTCGTCTAATTTATTAAAGCTTATCGTAGAGCTAAGATTGATGGCGAAATTACTTAATTAGCCTGACATTTTCTAAGAATTATTAGAATAGCCTTGTTAATGCTGTAGTGAATCTATTAAGTGCCTAAACATTTACATAAGAAAGGACTACTTTCAGCAAAATTGGAAAATCTCTGGTTTGTTAAACCTAGATTAAAATATTTGTTTTAAATAATGCAGGACGTTGCGGAAAGTTTGTGAGACATGATGTTTGTTGTTACTCATTTACACAAATCCGCCATTATTCTTTTCAGACGTCTTAGGATTCAGTCCTAGTGGTTTTCGGGTATTTTGGTATCGATATTTTGGCGTATCGAAAATAAGGTATTTTGAGATTCAGTCCTTTCGTCAGGTAAGCACTAAAACGAAAAAGACTTAGTATGCAGACAGCTGGGGGTTTTTAGTGGGAATACGGGGCGGAGTTCTAACATTTTAACGAGCTGTGAGCTAAGCCATGGACAGACGGACAGACAGGCGGACATGACGAAACTTAAGGGTTTCTTGTTGACTACGAAACCCTAATAAATTCCCAGTAGTCAGATTACTCTAACCAGTTTTACCATTAGGAAATACCAGTCTCAACGAGTGGCATTGCCTAACGAATTGATATTGAGATCAAAAGAGGCAATTTAGCCAGTCTTTTTGGCACCTATATTCATTCATTTACTAACTAGCTGCGCCCGCGGTTTACCCGCGTAAGTCCTGATCCCGCGGGAATATCGGGATAAAAAGTAGCCTATGTGTTATTCCAGGTCTCCAGCTATCTACATTTCAAGTTTCATCGCAATCTGTTTAGTAGTTTTTGCGTGAAGGAGTAACAAAGTCACACACAGACATACATACAAACTTTCGCGTTTATATTATTAGTAGGATAGGATAGGATAGGATACTAGCTGCGCTCGCGGTCTCACCCGCGTAAGTCTCGATCCCGCGGGATTAAAAGTAGTCTATGTCCTTCCTCAAGGTTCTTTATCTCTATACCTACCAAAATTCATCAATATCGGTTCAGCGGTTTAGGCGTGAAAGCGTAACAGACAGATAAACAGATAGACAGACAGAGTTACTTTTGCATTTATAATATTAGTAAGATTAGTCGCATTTAAAACTTCCAAATTTGTTACAAATAGCCTAAAACATTTCTCAACGGCACAATATTAAACAAGGTTAAACGTTTATCATTTGCGAACTTTAATCTAAGCTTAAGTCATAAATATCAATATTTTCACGTCATTTGCTTTCGGGTCTCGAGTGGTATTTCTGTCGCGTTGGGTTAAATGGCTTGGATATCCGCCAAATATGCCATCTAGATAAACTACGAGTCCTTTAACTGTTATTATAGGGCCTGCCTATTAGCTGAACTTTTGGTTCTTGAAGGCTGATCCTCTGAATGTTTTGACATACATACAAACTTCTAAATCTGCAGGATTAAGACAGTTAAATATGTAGGTACCTATACATGTCGCTCGTTTGGCGAAATATAGAAGTTTTTGTAACGTAAAGACTCCTACTCACTTGGCCGGTGGAAAATACTATCCAAAAAGTTGTTAATTCTAAAACTAACGATTTCTACTATTGAAATTTCGATCATAGAAATCGTTAAGATTGAAGAAGAAGAAGAAGAGACCTGTGAAGGTCTCAAAACGTTCGAAAGTCTCAAAAAGAAACAGGCGCGCGCCGCCGCGCCCTTTTAGCTTCAGTACTTACCTGGTTGTCCGTTTAAGTGTGGAGTTTTGCACAGCGCAGCGGTAGGTAGGTGTTCGAATAACGCTGACGAAGTTGCGGGCACAGCTAGTTTAATTAATATACCTAAGTAAATAATAGTTCACCACATATATTACTGGGATTCCATAAAGTTAATTGTAATATTTCACGACAATGGCAAATAAATGCCGGCAGGTAATTAGCAAGATAATATATTGGGATGCGATTCATTTGTTGCTGTCAATTGATTTCGATTATAATCACTTTTATTTTATTGCGCTTTTATCGCGACTTATAAGTGCGCGTATATAGTCAAACAATGTTTTTTAGGGTTCCGTAATAAAAGGGTAAGAACGGGACCCTTTAATTCTTCTCAACTGTCCGTCTGTCACCAGGCTGTACCTACGTCATGAGCCGTGATAGCTATAGACTTTTTGACAGATATTTCTGATGCTGCAATAAAATCAGAATAAAAAAAAATTAAAGTGGGGCTCCCATACAACAAACGTGATTTTAAAGTGCAAAGCAACGTCAACGCGATTCAATTTTGCCTCTAGACTTAATTAGTTGTGATGATTAATGATTGGTGATTAATTGGCGTCGGTGGTAAAGATTTCACTTGGTCCAGTCTTTATTTTAGGATTACGTAGTTAATTGTGATAATGATCATGGTTCGAAACCCTTTGTGAGCGAGCCCGACTCGCACTTAACCGGTTTTATTTATTCTACTGCTAGATAAAACCTAAAAAGGTGAACCGAAGCGCGCTTCGCTTTATGTCTTCACTCGGCTGTGCGGGAATGAGAAATACCCGCCAATCCAATTTGGCGTCGGTGGTAAAGATTTCGCTGGGGGTAGATTCCGTAGCCAATTGTGATAATGATAATGGTACGGAACCCTTTGTGAGCGAGTCCGACTCGCACTTGGCCGGTTTTATTTATTCTATTGCTAGATGAAACCAAGGTTGAACCGAAGCGCATCACTAGCTTCGCGTCGTGTCTTCACTCGGCTGTGCGGGATTGAGAAATACCCGCCAATCCAATTTGGTTGCTGAATTCTGTACTTGTCCCCCGAGAGTAAAGAGCTTTATTCATGGAAATATTTTGACGAACATTATTCGTCTTCTGATAAAATGTTATTTTTCTTTTTAGTTTTTCAAAGTTCAAAGATAACTTAGCAAATTGACTGCTTTTTATTTTTTAAGTTTAGGTAAATTGGCAACATAGATACAATTTTGTATCTAAATTTTAGAAACAATTTGTATTAGGAAGATTGTTATATAACTCATAATCACTAAAAAGTAAACCCCCATGAGTTACTTGTGGTTCCTCATATCGGAACCATACTTAACTCCTAATTTTGAGATGTTAAAAAATGATCATATTGGTATTTGTACACATTATCTTCTATAATTAATTAATAAATAAACTTTTCACTAAATTATTATTTATTATCAAGCCGGGGGACGCTCTCGAAGACGCTTTTATTTATAAGTTTAGTCTTAGTGCATTAATTTAGATTTCTGTTGTTGTACTTAATTTTGAATGGAATGAAATAAATGATTTATAATAGATAGACTACTTGAGTATTGAGTATATGCGCCTCGGCGCCCGCTGTATTAGCTATATACCTATACCTTCCTATCTATATCTACCTATACATGTTCCAAACTAGTCTTCGAATATCCAAGCTGACTCTATCGATCACCTTTGAAATCTCTTGCACCACCAATTGACATTTGCCACAACGTATCCGTAGCGCCTTCAGTTCGTCTCAGCTCAGTCAAAGTTCGCGATCTCATAGTTCCACAGACTATATAAGTTCGTCTAAATGTTGTGTAAGTTTAATTAGAATTCCTGCTAGAGGCTCCGGCGTCCCATCTGACAAATGAGTCTATCCACCATCTTCCGAAACTAACCCCTCTCCCTGTATTTAATGAGAAAATAATGTTGGCGTTCAATAACGCAAAAGTAACGACCACGGACAAATGGACCATAAATCCTGATGTCATTGAGTTTTAAGCCGTTTTCGATGGATTCGTAATGACTTGAAATAAAGTTAACACGTACTTTAAAGTTGAGTCGAAACATTGACTGTTTTAAAAGATTTTGCTGCTTAACAGTGTCAGGGATTTTTAAGATAAGGCAGGCAGGCGGCCGTAAAAATATTGCCAAATCTATTTGCAGAAGGTATGGTTAATGATGACTTACCTACCTACTGCACCGACCTCGAATAATTTGGGTCTTAGCGGACCTCAGGCTTCCAAAAGGGATGCAACCGGGAACATTGCTCAGATGAGAAGAACCAGTGATTTAAGATGCCGAATTGAAGAATTTGTAAATTTCGATTCAATCCCATTGGGTGCTGGGAGCCTAAGGGACTTGTCGGTTCGTCTTGTCGTCATGTCGTCGGCGCGGCGGTGATCCCAGGGCTGGTAATTAATCATCCCAGCGGGTTAGCCTAGCTATCCAGCTTGGGAACGCCGCCAGCGTTTGGGAACCATGCCGCGGGAGGGCGGTGTTTCTTTATGTTTAAGGCCCCTATTCTGAAAAACTGAAAATCCATGTCGGGCGCATCGAAAATTGTTGATTATTTCATGACGGAATGTCGTAGAACTTTTTTTTGTGTACAGATTGTAGGCGACATTGTTTCCGATATTTTAGTGCAGTTTCCATACAAATATGTCTAAACGTATTGAAGCCTATCGACATATCGACAAAAAAAAATTCTACGATATTCCGTCATGAAACAATCAACAATTTTCGATGCGCCCGACAGGGATTTTCAGTTTCAAGGTCGTTGGCGTATATACTCCTCTTAAGAGGCCTTACAACGTCAACGACCTTGAAACTGAAAATCCCTGTCGGGCTCATCGAAAATTGTTGATTATTTCATGACGGAATGTCGTAGAACTTTTTTTTGTGCACAGATTGTAGGTGACATTGTTTCCTACATTTTAGTGTAGTTTTAAGACAAGAACCTCCTATTGGTGCAAAGCTTATCCAAATTTTAGACAAAAAATGTCTGATTTGGCTAAAATGTCGATAGGCTTCAATACGTTTCGACATATTTGTATGGAAACTGCACTAAAATATCGGAAACAATGTCGGCTACAATCTGTATCAACAACAATCAACAATTTTCGATGCGCCCGACATGGATTTTCAGTTTTCCGGCACAGGGCCCTTAAGTCTTACTTCCATTTTGTGTTTTGTTGTTTATGTAAATTGTTTAACTTATTTTAGTGATTGAATGAACATTTATCTCATTAATCAACATCGGAAACCATATTTTGGTAGAAATTAAACTCATTTTTCGGGTTTTAATTGCGTGGTGTTTATTACTTTTAGCGTTCTTTAAATGCTTAATGTTTCAAGACTTATTATCATTATTGTCTATTATACGTCTAGCCAGTAACACGGGACTGTGTAGCGGAGCTCATTAATTGTGATTTTTTCTTCAGGAAGGAGTTAAATAGTAATCAACTTAAAAAAAACGAAGTACAGTACGATATCATCAAATCTTGCTTTTTTTCACTTTCTTACTCTTAAGTAGAATTTAGTTCTTTTGTTTGTATGCATCGACTGTTCGAAAAACGTACTAAATAAATAGTCTGATAAATGAGACGTCGTTGTATTAACGATTAATCTTAATCCGACGAGTGACGAGGATAAAGATCTAATACTTTCACACTATCTCATGTTATTTGATATACGTTCTCACTTCGCATTCATGCAGGGTGCTTTTTTTAACGCCTGCGTTTTTCCATAGGTCTGAAACCGCAAAAAATGCAACACATAATAAATAATAATAAATAAATAAATTCTGTGAACAACACACAGCGCCATCTAGCCCCGTGGTAAGCGACTAAGCTTGTGTTACGGTGACTAGACAACGGATATAATAATTATATATATTTTTCTTTTGTAAATACATACATATTATACATAGAGGGACACCCAGACCAGACACAAATATTTATTTTTTAAGCATAAATACTTGCACCCGGCGGGAATCGAACCTGCAACCTCCTGCATTGCAGTCGGGCCTTCCCCCGACGCGCCACTGAGGTCGTCAAAGCTTAGCTTAGCACACATAGCTTTCTATACAAGCCCACGGATTAGCATTTTTTTCGATGACTGATTTTGCGTGTTGTTACGCGGTTCAGTTTTTACGTTTTTAGCTATTTGTAAACAGCTTGCGTTTAATCGCAGTGCGTTCTAAGCTAAGAGGGATTTTGTTCCTTATTTGAAATCACAAAGAATTATGAAATAATTTTTTTTCGAAAAAAAAAAAACGGTATACTGCGCTCTGTAACTATAGGTATACCAAATTTAAAAAAAAAATACAGTCGTAGGTATATTATTTCAAAATAAGGGAAGGTCTCTCCTAAAATCGTGTTCTCGTGGCTTCTTGGACCTCCCTCTTTTCTGGTTGCCTGATATAAATAAAAAAATAATAATAATAAAATAAGGGCAATTAGGTTTTTTTACTATTCCAAAAAGCAGTTAAAGTAGATAATGGTTAATTTTACAAGTTACTAAAATACATGGTAGTGTAACATAAATAATTTATTATCGTTCTCGAATCACTTTGATTATAGTAAGTACCTATATATAGTTATTTTATACGATCTATACATACCAACATATTAAAATATAATATTGGTATACCTATTTAAATCTTTTCGCATACAACTTTAAATAAATTTCAAATCCCACAGCTAGACAGGGATTATCACGTTTTGCATTTTAATTCAGATACATATTATAAATTCAAATTATCCCAACGCCAAACAGTGGCTGTCCTAAAAACATAAACTTAAATTACAATATTTTATAGTTCCAAATATTCATACAGAATGAGTTTCAGCGTGAGTTCGAGCGTCTCAATGATGCAGGGTTCAATCCTCACTGGGGAACCTTTTCTTTTAATTTATATAGTGCAGGTACTAGGCAGCTACATAAAGTGCAGTAGGTATGTATAGCTACTTGAACAATTAAAATAAATTAATAAAAAAAAATCTGTGAACAACACACAGCGCCATCTAGCCCCGTGGTAAGCTACTAAGCTTGTGTTACGGTGACTAGAAAACGGATATGATACTTGAAATTATTTTTCTTTTGTAAATACATAGGTACATAGAAACACACCCAGTACAGAAACAAATATTTATTTTTAAGCATAAATACCTGCACCCGGCGGAAATCGAACCCGCAACCTTCTGCATTGTAGTCGGGTTTTCGCACGACGTGCCACAGAGGTCGTCAATAAGAATGAATTTATGAAACGGTTACGCTGGTACAGTCACGTCTTCGCTCCGTCTCCGTCAGCCAGGTCCAGAAGTGATGGCTTGCATGACCTGCGTCGTTAGAGGTGACATGCGTGCAAATGGCCTTTACTACACGGGATTTCAAAGATCGAGGTGGACACGCAAAATCATCGTACAGCGACCTACAGCGGACCCCGGGCTTCCGAGATAATGATTCTTCTTCTTTGTGGTGTGGCTCAACTGGTGTTTTAAGGCCGCACTAGCCTTAGTGAGACCTGACCGGTCTAACTTGACCTAACGACTGCTCGACTGCTATCAGAGATAATAACCGGGACCAACTGCTAAAAGTGCCTTCCAAAGTACGAGAGCTCGAGAAAGTGATGATGATGATGACTACATGAAAAGTGAGAATAACATTTCTGTCCTACTGTTAGATATTATGCTACCAGATCTCCCACCAATTGGAAGGTGTGCAATTCGTCTCAATATGGCCCACAAAAGTACCTATTTTAGTTCTGTAGTACCTAACAACAATAATAATTTCAAAAAGCTTTTACACAACTTCCACTGAAAACTTATTGTAAACGTTAAAGTTACGAAACGTAAGCAAACATATCTATACCTACCTATCGTTATTGCTCAATAACATTTTCCTACAATCATGAACGCATAAGTCGTAGTGTCAAGAGAACATTTATGGTCAATATAAATATCTCTTCCTGACGGGAATCGAACCCGCAACCGGGGGTTGCGTTGCAGCCGAGGGTTTTGACCGACGCGCCACAAAGAAGGCCAAGAGACCTATAACTTATAATTAGCTTCGTCCCACGGTTTCAATTGTAAACGTAAACGTTACGAAAAGTAAGTAAACATTCCTACCTACCTACCTAGCTATCGTTATTGCTCAATAACATTTTCCTACAATCATGAACGCAATTCAGAGTTTGTAAATTCTCATTAAACATGTTTATGCGCTCGCGGTAAACAACTTCAAAGTAACTCTGAAGTGCTGGAGTACAGTAAAGGTACGAAGAGTTTTGAGTTTTGTTTACAGAGCAGTAGTAAGTCATGTTTACCTTTGGCGAAAGTTTAATTGCGCTTGTTTCCTCGTGATTTTGAAAGTTTCAATATCTGCCAATTAAAATTAAACACTTGTTTTAAAGTTAGGTGGTATAACCTATCTTACGTAATACTATTTTAAGTCCTGACTGATTGGCCGCCCATTGTGCCACCTAGATTTAAGAGGGTGGGTACTGTTACCATTTCCATACAAACATACTCGTAATACCAAAAGAGAATAAAGAAAAATTTAGTTTTTACCCTAATATCGGTATTATTCGGATTAAGATTTTATTTTTACATTTACGCTGGAAATATTAACGAAATGTATTTCCGTTTTATTTCATTTCGAATTAATATTTTAGAAAACTTTGTGGTGTAAAAATAAGATATTAATCCGAATAATACCGATACCGGCTAGCTGTGCAGGCGCACGACTCTTGGTTTTTTTTATTATTTCTTTTAATAGTGTTGTTTTTCTTTATGTGTGTCATGTTTTTGCTGTCAATAAATGTTTTCTACTTCTATTTTTTCCTATTTATACTGACTGAACTATATATAAGCGCACAGCCTTAACCCTAAACCACTGGTCCTAGGGACATCAAAGGAGGGTGTGTTCTTTGTGATGTGTAGGTATTCAGCTAGAAATAATATTATAAACAGTAAAACAATAGTTTGTTTGTAACGAATAGGCTCCAAAATTACTGGACCAATAGAAAGCTTCGTTATTGACGAGTGACATATACTTTTGATTCTGATATTCCCCCGGGATCGGGAATTACGCGGGTGAAACCGCGGGACGCAGCTAGTTATGGATAAAAAGAATCTCAAAAATGGTAGCCGCAAATGCGTGTGACCCTCATCAAAGAACCATCAATTTCCAAGCACGGTTATGCCGGCCAGGATTTTTGCAACTTACGTAGTTTTACCTACATAAAGCGAGCGACAAAGTGGGACCTTAGAAGTTTAATGGGATTGACTCAACAGTTTAGACCTTTTTTGACTAACATAAATTTTTGCTGACGATCAATCGGTTATGTTCATAACTTTTTTTTAAGCTATTGCATAGCTTTTATCGCGGCGACCGAATCAAGAAATTCCGTAACGAAAAAAAAACCTAACACCCCCCACTCCAATTCCCTCGCGGTCAATTCAATACCCCTCGCGGTAAAGCTATTGCTATGCTTGTCCTCGCGAGCCATACGTTTTTTTTTTAAATTAAACTGTAGAAACTAAAAATAATATCAAATAATTACACATTAGCAGCGCCCTGCGGTTTCACCCGCGTAAGTCCCAATCCCGCGAGAATATCGGAATAAAAGTTAACCTATATGATGCGATGAAACTTCGTATGCAGATAGCTGGAGAGCTAATCTGCATACCAAGTTTCATCGCAATCGGCAAGTTTTATGAATCCTACAAACAGATAAACGTTCTCATTTATTAGTGGGATATACGAGCTTATTTAGGTAAATAGCCTTAGGCGGACCCCTCTCTTAGGCGGTCCCCGGGCTTATCAAAAGGGATGCAACCGGGAAATCACTCGGGTGATGATGAGATAGGTAGACAGCCCCATCTGCGTAGAATTTGTGCAATTTAATATTTAACTAGCTGACCCGGCAAACGTTGTTTTGCCTTATAAATTATAGATAATTAAATTTTTCCTGAATTTTCTTTGCTATAAACCTCACGGAGCCCGAGACCTTTGCAACGAATGCAAAACCGTGGAAATCGGTTCGTGCGTTCTGGAGTTATAGCGTCAGGAAGGAGAACCCGACTTATTTTTATATAGTAAAAAAATAAAGAATAAAACAAACGAAACCACGAGCCTTGAAATTGTAGGTGAAGTCAGTGGGATATGCACGCATCAGGCATCGTCGCTACCACTTTGTGGCTCGTACGTACAGTTACCTATATTTGGCCAGAGAATTATGAAATTAAATGACTGAGACTGTTACAGTCAATCCTTTAAAGGCCTCGAAATGTTGAGCGTTAAAACAATGCTAAAAGTAATAAACTCTTTATTGTCTTTAATTTCAATACAACATCGCGCAAACAGAAGAAAAATCAGAGAATTATTCTAAGAATTGCTTAGTAGCTCAGTTTACCCCTTACTTATAAGCGATGATTTACATCTGCATAAACTAAGAATCGTTTGTTATTGACAGAAAGAAACAACGTTACATAACTCAGTGATCTGGTAATCATCGTTTATAAGTAGGTATAGGAATTATATATTTAGTAGATGTCAAAAAGCAGTTTTTATTGATTGCACCCTTCAGAGTAAGTTTCATAGTATAATAAATAGAAATTTGATTTGAGTAAGTGACGGTGAGGTCTAACATGTAGCACTTAGAAATTGCCTATATCCCTACCATGAATTGATACGTATTGCACTGTAACGTTAACAGTTCCAACTTGTCAATCTATTTAATTTTATCCTAAAAATTAAATACAAGATATCTACCCTAACAACAAAATATTAACACTCGTATTTATTTGTCAATTCTAAGTTATTACTTGTCTAAGTAATGTGTCTGTCACATTCTCGTTGAAGTTAAAAATCACTAATAAGAGCGAGACAGGGCATTGCTTAACTAAAGTAATTACGTAGATTCGTCTATAAATGCGGGTGTTAGAGTATCTACCTATATTCATATTTCTAAGAAGAATACTGATTTAGTATGTGGGTGTAATAGTCTGGAATATTCAGACTGTATTGATGTAAGAAATTAGGTAGTAACGTAAATTATGTATCCAATGGCAACGTCTGTAATGAATACTTTATATTATTTTCAACTCAAGGTTAGTTAGTAGTAGTTTTATTGGGGTACTTTTGATCTGATATTCCCACGGGATCTAAACCTCTACTTTATTTCAACGAACGAAAAACGAAAATTCTAGAAGATCTGTCATCTGTCCGTCCGAAAATTTTATTTTCTGACGGTTTTGAAGTACGGATGTCAGATTTTCTTTCGTTTCGTTTTTCGTTCGTAGACTTAAAGTAGAGGTCCAGGACTTACGCGATGAAACCGTGGGACGACGCTAGTTATAGGTATTACTATTGGCCTCCTCTGTGGCGCGTCGGACAAAACCCTCGGCTGCAACGTAACCGCTGTTGCGGGTTCGATTCCCGTCGGGAAGAGGTATTTATGCTGACCATAAATAAAGAGCGGTGTTGGTCTAGTGGTAGATACCCCGGCTTTCATTCCAAGAGTCGTGGGTTCGAATCCAGGCCGACCGCGCACCAATGTCTTTTTCTTTAAGAAAAAGGTATGTGCGCTAATAACATCGCTCTTACGGTGAAGGAAAAACATCGTGAGGAAACCAACATGTCCTAGGACTCCCCACGGTCCGAAGACATGGGATATATTCAGTGTTTTCTATGTATCATAGTATGTATTTACAAAAAAAAAGTATAATATTTAGTATATCCGTTGTCTAGTACCCATAGTACAAGCCTAGTGCTTAGTTTGGGGCTAGATTGCGCTGTGTGTAACGTCGTGAAATATTTATTTATTAAAAAAAAAAAAAAAAAACCGCTTGGCTCAACGACTTACGAATCGGCGGGTGAGAATAGCCGCGGGTAAGGCTTTCCACCACGAAATCCCTTTTTTTTGGTGGGCTTCGACCCGGGTCTAAGGGATGGAAATAAGGCGTTTTGTTTAACAATCTAACGAATATATAACATCAAATACTACTTTTTTGAATTCGAATCCGCGACTAATGATAATCCAAACCAGCCCGTTTGACCGCTCTGCCACGGGTAACCCTCTCGCTAGGCCGAAATTAAGGAATCACTTCCTCGTGTTCTTGCAAGTTAGGCTTCGTACATCTACCGGCGAACTTTGCAGTTCAACTTGGCTTGTAATATACCCCATATTACATGAAAATGATTGCAATGTAAGTATTATATCCGTTGTCTAGTCACCGTAACACAAGCTTAGTCGCTTACCACGGGGCTAGATGGCGCTGTGTATTGTTCGGAGATTTTTTTTTTTTTTTTTTTTTTTATTTTTTTTTTATTTAATGTAAGATGACACATTCCGAACCTAGGTACTAAAATTTTGAAAGAATTTTGACAAAAAAAGCAGTAGATATTAAGAAATAATAATTACATCATACACTATCTTAAACCAAGTGGACGTACCACAGAAATTGGTATCCTATCATATTCCATCCCACTAATATTATAAACGCGAAAGTTTCTATGTATGTATGTATGTATGTGACTTTGTTACTCTTTTACGCAAAAACTACCAAACCGATTGCGATGAAACTTGTAATATTGATAGCTGGAGTCAACTATAATCTCATAAGACTAAACTTCCAAGTGAGATATTGTTCGAAGCATTTAATTCCAAAGCAATCGATATGTAGTGGTGTTTGTGCAAAAAGAGTTGTAGAAACCTGGGATTATGTTCGTATTGCTGAACGAGAGCAGTATTCTTGAGATTTTGCTAGTTTGAACTTGGAATCGAAATGCAGCTTTTCCAAATTCATTGATGAGATTTTAACCCATGACTTCAGTTTTATCGTCGCGTTACTTCTCGTTGACCTGAAACCACGAATTTTGGCAAAAAGCAAGGTCTTGTAGCACAAGTAAAGGAAAAAATAAAAAAAACAGTGGAAAATTGAAGGGTCTCCCCATACAAAACTTAACACCAGTATAAGTAGGCCTCTGGTTTGAATGAACATCCATACAATAGAAGGCTATTTAATTTCTGGTTTTTAGATCGGGCTTATTGCATACAGTATGCAATATAGAAATGCAATAAGCTCGCTATAATAAGCCTGTGCAATAAGCTGCATACAGTTTGCAATATAGAAATGCAATAAGCCCGATCTAATAACCAGAAATTAAAGACCCTTCTATTGTATGGATGCTCATTCAAACCAGAGGCCTACTTATACTGGTGTTAAGTTTAGTAAGCGGAGAGCATTTAATTTTAGACAGCCCATCTGTCCTCGTCCATTCTCAAGATACAGCCTGCCCAGTCCTACTCTCGTCCCATTAGGCTTTTAATAATAATAAAAAAACGTGTGGCACTTGGGGACTGCCGCGGTAAAGCTATTGCATAGCATTTTTATCAACTTATGCAATTATATATATTTTTTAATTTTGTACCACGTTGCCATGGTAGGCGGAGTGGGGGGTGTTAGGTTTTGTTACGAAATTTCTTCATTCAAAGCTCAAAGCCCGCGATAAAAGCTATGCAATAGCTTAAAATTTGACAAAATACGGTTTTAAGGAATAAACGCCCCAAGAACGAAATAAAACCAAGTGGGATTGCGATGAGCGGAACGCGCTTTAAGCTGCGGCAGATCACGTGTCTGAGGTACAAACTATCGAGCATCTGCGCTTCCGAAAGCAATAATACATGTTCCAACTGTATGCTACTAGAAACATTACAAACATTAATAGGAGTAGAGAGGAAATGAGGGATTAGAAGAGAAGTTTGTTGGATTTAAGTATAATTAAACTCATTTTCCGGTTTAAATCGCGTTCATTATCAATTTCTCACAATTTGCAATATTCCTTTATTTGCAATATTCCTTTAATTTGTAATATTTTGTAAAAAGGTCGAACTGCAAGAGAGAAGGCTGATAATAAATGTTTTAGTTCTGGTTAAGTAGTTTTATATATTACTAGCTGACCCGGCAATGTTTTGCCTTATAAATTATAGATAGTAGCCGATTCTCAGACCTACTGAATGCGTATGTGGAGTTTGGTGGAGATCGGTGAAGCCGTTTCGGAGGAGTACGGTAACTAACATTGTGACATGGAAATTTTATATATTAGATTTTAGTATTAAATCAATGCCCTACGTTTCGAAATCTTTACAAATCTCTTCCGCAGGGTAGACTTTCTGAAGCAATATAAAGGTGCCTATAACATAAATTTACCCCCATTTTAGAAGTATACCGACGAAAGAAAATTTTGCCAGACTCGAAGCAGAGACGCTTCACTCGCTCGATCAGTTTTTTTCATGTTTTTTTTAGTTCCTCTGTATTTTCTATGATTTCTAAAATGGGAGTGCATCTAAAAGTAACGGTAACTCGCAGGCACTTAGAATAAACGTTGGGGCCTTTATTAGAGCAGATCTGAAAGAGCAATGAATTTGTTTTATTTCTTGAATGTTCCTAAATTCGTTTTTAATTTAAAACTCCCGTTTTGAGGCGTAAAAATCCATGGTCTGATTTCATACCCCAGAATAGGCCGAGGAGTTTCAAAGTTGTTACATCCTCGTTAACAAAGAAAAACATCCCAACCCGTATCCGTACCGCGGAGAGAATTTATGTTCAAAAAGTTGCCTTTTATTTTGTAGTCAATGTTTATCATGTAAACAAACGCTGTTCAGTGTTCGCTGGCTTACAATGTAACCGAATGAGAGGCGAAAATTCTTAGGTTAAAACAAAAAACTATAGATACGGTACCTAGTCTCGGAAAACTGCGTCTAGCTGACGCACTAGCCTCAGTCGTATGTCGAACCGTTGCCGCGTGAGCACGAGCTGTCACACTGCGATCATCTTTTTGACATCCATAAGAATGCTTTTTTGCTTATTGACAAAGGCCTGAATCATTCTTAAAGACAAATGTTTTCAAAACAATAATTTTATGAAAATGCATGTAGTTTCTAGCTCACTTTTCATATACGCAATGTTAGAATATACCGTATCTACTATTTTTGTTTTTATCTAAGGCGAAAATTATACCAGACGCTCCATGACTGTGGAATAGCATAGGTAGATTAAAGATACCAGTGTCTTGTGGTAGTGTGTTGTTCATATTTTGAAAATACGAAATATGTAGGTTGTAAAAACACCAAGTGTTCTTTCTTTATTTTCGGCTGCTGGTTTTATTTTACTAGCGTCAGAGAAGAACGGGGTAAAACCGCAGCGGTTTAGTTGCAGTGAGGACTCAGTCTCATGCAGGATTAGCAGTGGCGGCTTCCATGAGTATCAGGTCAGGGTAGCTTACATGATAAACATACCTATTTAGCTTAAAATTAGAGATAGTTTTCGGTTTTAATCGCGTGGTGAATCCTGAAGAAGAAGGGACCTGTTAAGGTCTCAAAACGTTGAGCGTTGAAACAATGCTAAAAGTAATAAACACCACGCGATTAAAGCCGAAAAATGAAGGAAAAATGTCTTTAATTTCAATACAACATTGCGAAAACAGAAGAAAACTCTATATTTAGCTTAATATTTTAATATTACCTAGGTACATAGTAAATTTAACAAATTATTTAATCACAGGACCCTTTCCTATCATTAAACAATTTAAATAAACATTTGTTAATAATAATCATGGTGCATAACTTAAACGTTATTATGTAACAATTGTTTTGCAAAGCCGCCATCATAGTGAAAATTGATTGACTCAATATTTAATAAAAAAAATTATTACTCAAAACGCTAAAGCCATTAACAACTCCAAAAAGACTTCCTTCAATCCCAAAAAAAACCACAACAAAGTCATCATACTGATTCCACTAAAAAACAATATTTCAAACCAAGTGAAACGAATAAAAAACGACCTTCCCTTTTGTGAAGCTCAAATAATCATACCGAGGAAATGTACACGGAAATAAGTTCGACAAATAACCACACATCACCCGCAAATAGTGAGTAGTGACATGTCACGTCACGTTACGCTCCAAAAGACTGCGATTGGAGTTGTCATGGCTGTCACGCTCCCTGGAGAAATGCCTCGCAATCGATTGACTACCAACTCGTTAACCACTATAAACTTCGTATACAACTACTTACTTGGCATAACAATGTTCTGTGGTTTGGAAGCCGTGTTTTTGTCGTCGAAGGCGCCATGTGACGGCTAGTGGTTTCAGACCGGCGTTTTTATCGAAGCGTACAAGTTTGGTTTTATGAAGTACTTCGTCGTACACAGAACTCTGTAAACATATATGTACACGGATGTGTCTTGGATTTGTGTCTGGTAAGAAAAAACTGAAGGTAAAAACCTTAAGATGAAGACCTTATGTTCGTTTACGTTCGAGCGACTGTAGTGAGCATGCACGATGCACGCTTATGCATGCACAAACAGTCGTGCAAACTCGCTTCAGATGTGCACTGAAGAAAAAACCCGCTAGTTTGAAAGCTCTCTTAAGTTTTACACTGTAAGTATATTATTATCACTTGTAACAAGTTACTCAGTTCGTGTATAATAGACTTGTTTTGGTATTTCTGGCCATTGTGCAGAGACAACATAAAGAAACGTAAATACGAGACCATCAGGTTCTATGGGAACTAAGTTTTTAACGCAGCTTGTAAGAGTAAGAATTTATTGGTCGAAACCTTATCGAAATAAAGTATGCGTCAGATCACACTATCCTTCTGGTCTTCGTGATTTTTAACGACTGTTTTAAGTTTCAAGATTCAAGACTTTTTGTTAGATGGCGCAGTGAAATTCTGAGGATTTTTATCGACTGTTAACTTTAACCATATATCCCAGTAGTCCCCCACTGAGACACAATCACCCGGCAGAACAATATGGCGATGGCGGGACGATTTTGACTAATTTAAAGTAGTCCACAATAGGCCCTTATGGCCGCGATAAATGGAAGGAAGGTAAAAAAGCATTTGCCCGGCAGTAGATAACTTTTATGTAAGTTGTGTAGAAGATTTTCATTTTCCATATTCATTTTCCAAAAGTCTCACCTGAAACCCGAAACAAACAAAGCCGGCATCGACTGTAAGTTACTACTTATTTAAAATCTCCAAAGTCCCCATAAAACGCTTGTCAAATTACCTAGTTCAACGCGAGGAACCGGGCGGGTGCAACGACACTGGCACACGTACGACACATAATTTCACTGAACCGCATCCCTCCGCTGAGCACCTCCATTGGAAACTTCTAATTACATCCCTATGTAAAGTTACGTAAATTAAATGAGCTTGAATTGTATTCGTATCGTGGGACTGTCGAGTGTCGCTGTCGCTGTCGCTGTCTTACATTTGATGACGTTTATTTAATCGACTATGGAGTAGTTCTTTGGGTCTATTTTAGAAGACCTACATCTAATCTTCTCTTCTCATTATCATCCGAGCGATGTTCCCTTTTGCATCCCTCTCAAGAGCCCGGGGTCTGCTTTCCTACTTTTAAGTCTCCACATCGCACGGTCTTCGGGAGCCCGCGTATGAATCTAAAAATAATATCTAATCTTCTCTTCTGATCTAAGCGGAGTTCCCGGTTGCATCCCTCTTGGAAGCCTGGGGTCCGCTAAAAATAAATGACTAAAGTAGTGTATCACTTGACAGAGTCAGTCAGTCCTCTTTAGTCTATCCGTCAACAGGACGTGTGGAAAGACCTCAAACAGTACCTTTATCCAGGTTTGTTGTATGTGAGCTCCACTTAAATATTTATTTTATTCTTCTTTGTTGTCACAGTGGCAACAGAAATAGACCTTCTGCGAACATTTCAACTGTCTAGCTACCACGGTTCATATCATGTTCAGAAATCTGTGCATACAGCCCAGTGACAGACAGCCAGACGGATAGTGAAGTCCCGTACTCCCTTTAGATACGGAACTCTAAAAAGCAACATAAGCAAAGTAGTAAAAAAAACTGCATGGCACATAACATTTTTCGTTGCTAACACCACGTGAATGTTTTTAAAGCCGCATTCCTCGCTCACCGAGTAAGCCCTGTATTGTCTTTGAAGCTAACATAATTTTTGCTAGTATGCTATCTTCAGCGTGCATTTTATGTCAGTGCCAGACAGGGTCGGGCCGCCGGTTTCCATAGAAAAGAGCAGTACAATAAGGGCGCCTTCAATTTAGACGTTTCGTGTCGGACCGCTGTCGCAGGTTTACCGTGCCGCTGGTGATAATATAACCCGCTGCCGCATGCCGTGCCGCTGCAGTTCGGTAGCAGTCCGATACCAAACGCCTAAATTGAAATCTTATCTGACTGCCGTGCGTTTGTGTGCTATAGTGCGTTTCATCTTTAAATTCCTATGCCGTTATGTTGGTAGCAAAACTAAAAAGTCTTGCCTTAATATCTTGAATGTGTTATACCCTAAACCTTGAATTCAGGAAGATAACAATCATTCATTCATTCTTTATATAAAAATCTCCCTAAATTTAAGGTAGCACATTAATTTTTTTGTTTTTGCTCTTTTTATTTTGCTACCAACATAACGGCACAGGAATTTAAAGATGAAACGCACTCTAGTGGTGTTTTAATTCATTTGACAGCAGTTAAGCCATGGGACTCATGGTGCGAAATGAACACATGGTGCTTGTGACGTTGCCGTCCTGTTGTCGAGCGTTTTCGGTACCGACGCCGCACTGTTGCCGCTCCGTGCACTTTTCATGAAAACAAATGACCGTCCGTGCGCCATACGACAAACGCACCGCTTCGGCACTGCAGCGGTCTGACACGAAACGTCTAAATTGAAGGCGCCCTTAGAGTAAAATCTGGATAACTTTATCTCGGATACCCTTCTTGCGTCGCTGATTTTTAAATTCGAGTATACGGTACGTGTATTATGGAAATTGTTTCGTGAATCACCGCTGTAGCAACGATGTTGACTTATTACATTTGCGTACTAGATTTTCTTTTTTCGCTGAAGCATTTTTCTTATAATCTCAAAGGGATTCGAGTTAAGCTTTTTTCTTTAAGACTGAGGCTTAAGCCGGTTTTTGGAGACATGCTGATGTATTTACTTACTTGATTTTGTTTTGGTACAAACAGCTGTGTTTATTATTATATTGTAGATATAGCTTTTAGCTTTGGTATGTCAAAGTCCTGTGTCGGTATTTCTAGACGAGGAGTAGCCTTTTACATAGGCTTTTTACATAGGTATCACATGCCGGCCCTCAGTCACCGAGTATGAATCCTACAGAGCAACAGCTTCATACAAGCCCGCGGCAGTAGGTACTCCACTACATGCGCCGCTATGTGTGCGTGCCTTCTCACCGCTTTCCACTCGGGTTTGCCAAGGCCGCCCGAAGCGCCTACTCGGCTCACGTAACGTGAACCCGTCGCGTCGGCACACTGTCTGTGAGAGAGGTCACGCACACATAGCTGCGCATGTAGTGATGTACCTACGCCGCGGGCTTGTATGAAGCTGTTTCTCTGTAGGATTAATACTCGGTGCTTCTGTGGCCCGACGCGCCACAGAAGCACCGAGCAAAAATATGTTGATCATAATTGTTTGTTTTTGTTTCTGTTACTTGCACAAACTTTCACATTTTATAAAATTAAGCAGGAAGGGTGGAAGTTTAGGTACATGTTTAAATTTTCATTTTTCCAGGTCTCATTCTCGCGACCAAGATTATTGTAATATAGTCGAAACGTCGAAGTAAGATAGTTTAAAAATAACAATACGTGAAAAAGAGCCCGTAAAAATGTAAACATGACTACAAATCGTGTAGGTTTAATAAAAAATAAACATAGGGAGAAGGTTTTATGGAAATATTGTGTATACTCTAAATTGGTATGGACACTTGTCCATCTTGTATGTATTTTCCCGCTAATCTCTGAAACCACTGGACCGATTCCAAAAATGATTTCACCAATAGAAAGCTACATTATCGAGGAGTAACATAGGCTACTTTTGATCCTGTTTTCCCACGGGATCGGGACTTACTCGCAAATGAATAAAAGTTTAAATGCACCCACATGTTTTGTTTGAAAGTAATTTCAAATATTCAAATATATTTATTCATTTAGAACGATGTATAAATTACATTCGTACGTTTTGAAATGTCGAGATTTTACTGTAGTTTCGGAACGCGCCCTCCGATGAGAAGAAACCACAAGAAACTAATGGGTTTTTTTTTCCTGTGTTAGGTACCTATATTACAATCGTCATAATACAGATATCTTTAATTTGAACAGGAGCTCTCATCATCTCATCATCCGAGCGTGGTTCCCGGTTGCATCTCTTTCGAGAGCCCGGGGTCCGCTTTCCTACTTTTACGTCTCCACTTCGCACGATCTTCGGCATCCCGTGTAGTGAGGCCATTTGCACGCATATCCGATCTTACAACGTCAAGCCAGCACTTCTTGGGTCTTCCCAATCTGCCGCGGCCGGGCGCGAACTAATTCGCGAATTTGAACAGGAGCAATTAACCATTAGGTATGTCCATGGATTCTTTTCATCAAAATATGATGACGTGGTATTGTTCGCCTTATATTACACAATTTAAGTGTAATATGTTTTTTTGAATCTTGTAATGGACATGTCACACACGTCTTCAGGTAGTTTATTATAATAAATAATAAAAATAATTTAAATACTGTGTAATATATCACAAGTACCTAAATGTTGATACAATTCAACACTATTTTAAGCAAGTGGCTACTTTAGTGTCTGACTTAACGCGTATGTTAGTTGGAGGGTCCGCTAAGTGCTGGCAATAAATTGCAAGTTCCGAGCACTCCTTCAGGTGCTTTTTCATTAGTAGAGCTTCCCACTACGTTAACTGTTACCTGCGCTAAGAAAATAAAGGTGAGTACACTTATTGAGTGGCCTCCTGGAGTTTGTTTCGTAAGATTTTATTTGCAATATTTATTAGGATGGTTGGAAAGAGTTGTACTTAGGTTGTATGAAGGTATTGAAATATATACGACTTTGCGCTTTGGATTCTGGTAAAGATGAATCAGTTTGATTTTGTAAATTTTCACTAAGTTAAAGTGCCCCTGTGTGTGTGTAACGCTGTGCCCCCGCGGTTCACCCGCGTAAGTTTCGATTCCACGATAATATCGAAATAAAAATCCTCTTTGTTGATCCAGATGTCAAACTATCTGCATACTAAGTTACATCACAATTAGTTTAGTAGTTTTTGCGTGAAGAAGTAACAAACAAATCTACCCGTTAACCTATAATATTAGTACCTACCTACCTACTTAAGATTGAATCCAAATGGACTTCACTAATTTTAGAAATAACTTGAGCCACTGAAAGGTTCAGTCTCGAACGAACATTGTTACCGATGTAATGCTTACCGTTTGACTGATGATCAGAATATATCAACGTTCACAACTCGCTAGCACGGCTGAAAGCTACCTTCAATAGCTTCACGACGCAAAATGAATGTAGATTCGTTTGTTACTCGTACTTGTGAAATATAATCAATACTTTATAGTTTGTTATTAATGAAAATTGAAAGGCTATTGTAATAAAATAATTTTACAGGATTTATCGTGTTTATTTTTTAAGGGTTTAAGGTACTAGTTGGCAACGGGCGACATGTGGCGGCAGCAGACGACGTGTCGCGGCGACACTACTTATTTCTATGTATTCCTATGAAATTCCTTACGCTCGCTCGACGACGCGTCGCTAGCTTTGTGTCGCTGATTAAATAGGGAGTTGTGGGTGCGTCATGTCTCCCGCTGCCAACTCGTACCTTAACTCAACTCAAAGTGTAGTCAACTCAACTCAACGAAAGAAAAATACCTACCCTTTTTTTGGGTCGCGCAGTCGGTTAAAAAAGGATAATGGTAAATGGTGGAAAAGAGGTTTTCCTCTGTCTATAGAGACTGTCTGTCACGTGTTATTTAGTCCTCTTATACAGGGCGAACCATTTAAACCGGCCTTCAGGGGGATATCCTAAACTATGACGCTGGGGCTTCATTAGCGGCGAATATTCGTGTTTACGCGATGTAGTTATGTGGCCGGGTAAATCGATGCAACGCGAAGTATTCGGGCGAAAACGAAGTTTTACTTGGGTACACCTGCGTCAATTCAGTCTCGGCCGCACCACAAACTGAACAACGATGCATCGCGTCAACGTGACACGAATCTTCGCCCGCCTAATGTAGACAAGACATTGCGTATGCCCAAACACGATGTTTATATCGCGACAACGCGACACGAATCTACGCCCAGTAATGAAGCCCCAGCATAAGAGATAGCAAAAAATCCTAAAGTGAGCTTGAAATTTTAAAAACTTTTCAGTAAATTATGCCAATCTAATAGCGAGAAAACAAAATACCATTTCTAAATAAATGTAGGTATGTAACTACATACACAACTGTGAGTGCGTGGTTTGAAATTGTATAGTATTTATTGCGAGCTTTGAGCGCGGCGACCGAATCAAGAAATTCCGTATCGAAAATAAAACTTAAACCATGTAGCCTAAATAAAAAAAATGCTATGCAATAGTTATACCGCGGCAGTCCCCGAGTGCCACACTTTTTTTTTTTTAATAAAAACCTTATCCGCCTTTATCCGCTCAGATTTTGAGTGATCACAGCAAAAAATGTTTTCAAACTAATTAAAATTCTTTAGAAAATTGAGTTTTAGTTAAGTATTATACTCACATTAAAACAAAGTTATAAACTGGGTCAGTTACCGAGCATTTTCATAAAATCTGTGCGTCGTTTTTTGGCGTGATTGAGTATCAATGTCCGACGGAAACTTTCCTATTTGAAAGTAGAATTTAAGGCAAAATGGCGATTTACAAGTTATGTTTATCTCCTAATGTCTTCCGCGTAAGTCCCGATCCCGTGGGAATTTCGGGATCAAAGTAACCTATGTAACTCCTTGATAATGTAGCTTTCTATTGGTAAAGGAATTTTTGAAATCGGTCCGGAGAAGACCACCACCACGACGACGGGACCACGGCCGGTATAACCCGTTTGCCGAAACGTCGAGGTAATTAAAAACAATGATTTTATCTATAACGCGATCTAGACCCGTGTCTAATAATAATGATGGACGAAAATGGTGTTAGTTTAAAAAGTGTGGAGTAAATCACTTCTAAAATAGACCATACCAACGCAGATTCAGGTTCACTGAATCTAGTTAGACCAAAATTGTATAATTTTGTCGTAAGAATTTAAAATAGACTTTAGTTGTCCTACACGAAGTGACCTACTTATGTTATAATATTTTCTATACTTCTTACTAAACTAAAGAGGAAAAAAATGTTTGTTGGCAACGTTTATGCTCCAAACCAAAACACCTTCATCCAATAGAAAGCTACATTGTCAAGGAGTAACATAAGCTACTTTTGGTCCCGATATTCCCACGGGATCGGAACCTACACGGGCAAACCGTGGGACCACTGACCTCCCTCCTCCACCCTGGGCAGGCGCACTGAATGTTGTGCCTATTTGATTTGCGCCATGTTTCGCTATTTTCTATTTAAAGGCACAAAGATCTACTGTCATTTGTATGGTAAAGCAATTCCAGCGTACTTGTATATTGTATAGAGTTCAGTGCGTGGGACGCAGCTAATATTATAATATTACATAAAACCTTATTCTAAATAATCTCATCCAAATTATAGAGTAGTTTGTGATTAAAATGTCCGAGGAAAACTTTACACCAGATGTTTACGTCGTGGCTTATGTTCAATATATAGGTGTAGTTTATTTATTAAATTAGTTTGAACAAGGGTCAGCGCTACTATTGGTTGAGTGTTGTCCATTAGAAGAGATTATTAGTGTTTGTAATGAAAACGTTTATCTTTATTGGGGCGGAATTTAGGATAGTTAGTGATAATAACATTGGATTTTTAAGGTGTTGGTGTAGTGGTAGTTAACCTGGCTTTAATTACGAAGGTTCATTTTCTAATTAGAATAGAAATATGAATTTAACAAAAAAAAAATCGAATATGAAAAAAGTCAAAACGTAGGGGTATAGGATTTATTATACATATTTTCTCTAATGTCTTTTGTCTTCTCTAAAATCTAGGAAGGAAGCAGTCGACTACGTTTGTAAAGTTTGTATGGAGAAAATGGTAGGTAGCAGATGTTTAAATCCACCGAAGGGAGTTAGTAAATGAGAAAAAAAGAAAGAAATGAAAATTTAGGCTCTGGCCACGTGGTTCGACTGTCTAGTTCGATCAATCGAACTACGTGAACTTTTTTTTCCCGTTGGTTCGATTAATCGAACCACGAGTTTTTGAAAGTCCTGATGGTTCGATCAATCGAACTACGTGAATCTTTTGTTCCCGTTGGTTCGATTACTCGAACCACGTGTTTTTGAAAGTTCTGGTAGTTCGATCAATCGGACTACGTGAACTTTATATTCTAGTTGGTTCGATTAACCGAACCATGTGTTCTAAACTCCTGATAGTTCGATCAATGAGATTACGTGAACTTTTTGTCAATAGGGTCGATAAATCGACCCTAGTTCAACCTAGTAAATATACAAATATTACACAATTACATAAACAAATTAGTAAAGTTTTTTAACATATGTGACATTATACCCTTGGATGTTGTGTTCAAAACTAACAACTTACCTGTCTCCTCCATCTGACGCTACATCCCTCCTCCCCGTGCAGTTTGTCGTCTTTTAAGCTATAACATAGCTTTTACTGTGGGCTTTGAGCGCGGCGACCGAATCAAGAAATTCCGTAACAAAAATAAAACCTAACACCCCCCACTCCGCCTACCATGTAGCTCGACCAATTACATTTTAAATAAACCTTTAGTGCCAAAATGTTGAACTTCCCAAAATGTTGAAATCCCATCCTCGTCGCCACGTGTTAGATATGGATACGGAGTGTACGGGAGAACCATTAAAAGCGCTAGTTGATTACACACTGATTTATTTCATATCTCGACGGTGAGGCGGGGCGCAGCCCGTATAGCCTACCCACATCTTCATACACAACACATTCCTAAAATGTTGAAAACACTTAGGAAAATATCGGGATAAATACACTTAAAAAAATTTAACTCAAAAAAGACTGAGGAAATTTGTTTTTTTTTAAATTTTTTTAGAGGCGATTAGTGAAAAACAAAAAACGATCGATTTCGATTTCGATTGCCTATTTAGGCACAAAATATCGGTTCAAGTTTGACAGCCAGACAGCCTGTCAAACTTAGAACGTCAATATCTCGGAAACTATTGACCCCAGACCACTTCTTTCTTAGCATAAGTGATAAAGCTCTTCAAAATCTTTGTTTTGGATGACAGCTGTCAAACTTAAAACGACAATATTAACTAGGATTAATTTTGCGTCAAACGCAAAAATAATTAATACAAACTCATTAAAATTTAGATTCTTCTTCTGTTTTCGCGATGTTGTATTGAAATTAAAGACATTTTTCGGTTTGAATCGCGTGGTTTTTATTACTTTTAGCATTGTTACAACGCTCAACGTTTCGAGACCTTTCCAGGTCTCTTCTTCCTGAAGAATTATTTCCTAGAAAGATTTCCTGAAAAATGTCTTTAATTTCATTAAAATTTATTATTAAAACAAATAAAAACAAATAAGACTTTTTTTTATTCTCCGTAAATTATTGCTTATGAAACTCATGTAATTTATTTTGGTTGTGTAATGTAAAATAAAATTTTATTTCTCAATAAAAAATTATTTACCCACAAAAAGTGAAATAGGTATAATTCATTTATCAGGAAAATATCTGATTAACAAGACATCTATTTTTGACAATGAATTACTTTCTATGGAGATTTGATAACCTATTGCATAGAGGTCGGTAGTCGGAATATGTAAACTTAAGATTCCTTCTTTGATGAATCGAACCACGTGCACCGGTTATCATGGTTCGACTATAGTGTCGAACTACGTGGTCCTAAGGTTAAGTAGTTCGCCTGGTAGGATGCTAAAATCGAACCAACTGAAAAAATAAAGTTCACATAGTCCGATTGATCGAACTACCAGAACTTTTAAAAACTCGTGGTTCGATTAATCGAACCAACTGGAAAAAAACGTTCACGTAGTTCGATTGATCGAACTAGACAGTCGAACCACGTGGCCAGAGCCAAAATTTATATTAGATCAGCATTGCGGAAACCGAAGAAAAATCCGTTAGAAAAAATACTACCCCATAAATAAATCGATTAAGCCTGGGTGCATACGTGCGGAAAATTCTTGTACAGAATTAACACCTATAACCACCCAGCGAAAGGAAATTTCGACGTGTAGAATTAACTTTTGATAAATCTGTATGGACGCAAACCGTACATTGCTAGTAGGTCATAATGTCGAAAGCCACTGCATGGATAATCTCTACATAGAAAACGTCCCATCGAAAGGTTAGTGTAGCGAAAGGACATCATATCGATAGTAGGTAGGTACACGATATGATGTCCTTTCGATGTAGCGTACCATCGATATGGGGCATACTTTCGCTACAGTAACCATCTGGTATGGATTCCGTTCGGTAAATATCCCCACATATGCGCCCATTCTTAATTGTTTCATAATGAGTTGAAATCTGGAAAACCTGAGAAAACGCTATAAATAAAGATTTAGATTAAAATAAAGATTAAGATCAACAGACGTTTTACTAAGACAATGAGTTTATTACTTGGCTCTGCCAACTTTGAACAAAAGTAGGTACGAGTTGGCAACGGGCGACATGAGGCAGCAGCGGACGAACGTGTCGCAGCGACACTACTGGTTTCTATGTATTTCTATGAAACATATCTGCGGGAGACACTAGCGTCTGCCGCTATACGACGCGTCGTCGCTAGCTTCGTGTCGCTAACTACGTAGGGAGTATCATAGAAATACATAGAAACCAGTCGTGTCGCTGCGACACGTCGCCCGTTGCCAACTGTACCTTAAATGTAAGATGTCTCAAGCAGAAATACTACACCAAGTACCTACTTACCTATATTATATAATTGGCCTTTTCATCTTTTTTTAAAAGATTTATACAGCGCAAGCAACTTTTTAATCCATGCTATTTATGGCGCTGTAGTGCCGGGGACATTGTTAGGTGGAGTAAGCTTGCCCAGCACCTAAACCACCCTCCCAGTCTAATTAGCCATGCCCAGAAGAAAGAACAGGTCAATACGTCTGGGAGCTAACTAAGCCGTGGGTTTCCTCACGGTGTTTTCCTTCATCGTAAGAGCGATGTTAATAACGCACATAACTTTTTCTTAAATAAAAAGACTTTGGTGCGTGGACGGCCAGGATTCGAACGCTTGTCCTTCGGAATGAAAGTCTGTAGATACCTCGACTTTCATTCCGCTTCCTATATTATTGTATAGGTATATCAAAATACGTTAAATACCTTACGATCCTGTTAGAACTTCAACTTCAAACAACCTTTTACAAAATCGTTCAATTAAAAGTTAACAACTATATTTTGTTAAGAGTATACCGAAAAGGGTTTTTAGGTTAATCTCGTTTCGTGGAAGTTTTGGCCGTGGGTGCATTGTGTTGTTTGAAACGGGAGTTTCTACGGCCCCCGTAGTACGTAAAGTAGACCGGGGTGCAACTGTTGATAATCCTACATCATCAAGCACTTGTCACATGACACTGTCTTTCTTGAGCTAGCCCGCTATACATATCTGTCAAGTAGCTCTGGCGAGCTAATCTGGGCTATGCTTGGCATTGTCGTATAGCAGATAAAAAAGCTATGTTTTAAGTGTCGAAATCTGGACATAAACAAATTGGAGTGTCAAATACGTCATAAGGTTCCAGCATAAACCTAGTTCATGACTCCTTTTTTATTTGCACATTTTTCATAAACGGTAAATGAGCGTTTTATCACTTTCTCATCTCATGGTTAGTGATCATAAAGTCTAAGAACGCTCATCTAAAAAATATAAAGATGGCAGCAGAACAAGATTTGTCCATAATGGCTGCAACGGTCTATACGTAGACCGTTCCATATTATTATATAGGTATATCAAAATACGTTAAATACCTTACGATCCTGTTAGAACTTCAACTTCAAACAACCTTTTACAAAATCGTTCAATTAAAAGTTAACAACTATATTTTGTTAAGAGTATACCGAAAAGGGTTTTTAGGTTAATCTCGTTTCGTGGAAGTTTTGGCCGTGGGTGCATTGTGTTGTTTGAAACGGGAGTTTCTACGGCCCCCGTAGTACGTAAAGTAGACCGGGTTGCAACTGTTGATAATCCTACATCATCAAGCACTTGTCACATGACACTGTCTTTCTTGAGCTAGCCCGCTATACATATCTGTCAAGTAGCTCTGGCGAGCTAATCTGGGCTATGCTTGGCATTGTCGTATAGCAGATAAAAAAGCTATGTTTTAAGTGTCGAAATCTGGACATAAACAAATTGGAGTGTCAAATACGTCATAAGGTTCCAGCATAAACCTAGCTCATGACTCCTTTTTTATTTGCACATTTTTCATAAACGGTAAATGAGCGTTTTATCACTTTCTCATCTCATGGTTAGTGATCATAAAGTCTAAGAACGCTCATCTAAAAAATATAAAGATGGCAGCAGAACAAGATTTGTCCATAATGGCTGCAACGGTCTACGTATCGGTACACGGAAGAATCCGAACACACGTACATACAAATAAGTTTCTCATTGTCTATCATCCCCAAAGTTCTGGTACTCGATGACATAGGTTTACCTACTGACGCAACCCGGTCTATAAGGGATAATTAATTACAAGCAGTTTCAGCCGAATCACGCGCAATGCCTGAACAGCTGTCCAAACCTTTCGACCTCTCTATTGTACACTATTAGCAATTTGATTCTGAACAGAAATTACCCCCGCTTTATTTCACGGTGGCTTCCTTAATATTGGAACTAAGCAGTTATATTAAGGGGAAAGGATACCTACTCTTTCTCTATACAAACGTAGTTGACTGTTTCCTCTTTGGATGACATTTCATAGACATGAGAGCAAATATAATTATGTTTATAAAATTCATAAAATGGAATTCGAGTTTTTGGTAACCCACAATACAGACCATAGTCTTGAGTCTAGTGTGAGGGCCGCAACTATTCCTAAAATAAACTTTTATTTGATTAATATTTTTTTTTCTCATGCTTAAAACATAATTATATTAATATTATCCGCCAACATACTTTTAAGTATGCCATTAAACGTATATCTGCCATGACCATTTTGACCATGGCCCTATATTTAATTATAACAAAGGGGTTTTTTTCACTTTAATACTACTTGAATAGAAATAAGATTTGTTTAAAAATAAAACAAAACATAGAGGCATGGTCAAAATGGTCATGGTAAATATAGGTTTAATGGCATACCTAAACATATTTTGCTCTAATGCCTTTACCCAGGGAGGAAACAGTCAAAACTACGTTTGTACGGAGAACGAGTAGGTATCCTGTCCTCTTAACATCGAAACTAAGCAGTTATATTAAACACGACTTTACTCTTTAGGTTAATAAGTACCTATAGGTTTATGATATCGAACCTTTTTGAGACCGTTTAACCTAATTACCTAACATTTAATTTACTTAAGCGCTATCATAAAATCTACGTAATTTGACGAGTACCACTTGAATTTAATGAGAACATTAATTAATTTCAATAGCTCTAAGATTCTGAGAGTCAGGTTATAGGTTCGTAATTATTACAGTACGGTAAATTAGTTCGAATTCATTTGAAAGTTAACTGTTCTAGGTTAACTTTCATCAAAGCGACAAGTCAAATATAACTGCTTCAGTAAACCCGACTATCATAATTAACTACAGCGTTCTCAGTTTCTCATTTCCTTTAGGTAATTAATGTACGAGGAAGATGTAATTTCTTTAACTCTTTGACTGCTTACTTTGAAATCGCAAATCGTAAAATCAATCGCAAATCGCAAATTGCTGAATAAAAATCGCAAACATACACGTCTGTACAAATATTATTTTATTATACAACGGGGTATTTACCATGTTTAAATTTGTTTTTTCACGGAGCTCGATATTTCGCCAGTAATTTCAACTGGCTTGTTCACGAGACTGGAGATTGCGGGTAAGTGATGACCCCCCCCGAAGGGTTCCCGCCTTGTCGTGGCGGGGGGGCTTAGTAACCGTGGCTTGGTCACCCACGGTGAAGCGAAGAGGAACCTGAGGAGGGGCCGCTCATCAGGGCTTTAGGGCAAAGCCAACGATGAAGCGGCCAGTAGGCTGCGTGGTGTATGGGCGCCACGCAACTGAGGCGGGCTGCAATGCCGTATGGGAGCCATTGCAGCTGAGAGTTGGGAGGCCGCGGCGGGAGAGGAGTGTCGGTGTGCTGTTGCCGCTCTCCCTACCTGCCGCGGCCTTGGCGGGGTCGCCACCGTTTTGATGGCGGACGCGGTGGGGCTGCAGAGGAAGAGGAGTGACGGTGTGTCGTTGCCGCTCTCCCTATCCTCTGCAGCCGAAAAGTGGTTGGCGACGGGACCACAGACCTGACCCGTCGCAGGGGAACCAGGGGTGTCCAGACACGGGGTCGTCTGGCGCCCACGTGCTTTGGTTCCCGAGGTGGTCACGGCGTGCCATGTCCCCTGGTGCGCCGGTGATGGGGGCGTTCCCCCAGAGGAGGGTCCGGCGACGGACGGCCGTGGCGGGTTACACAGATGAATGCGAGAGCGTGCCCGTGTTTCCCGCCATTAGCGGTAGAGGAGGTGGACCGTGGAGTTTTAGTGGGTTGGAGTCCCACATAACTGCACTACCTCCCCGTGGTAGTGCAGTATGCGCGCGCATTTCTCCACGTAAAAAAAAAAAAAAAAAAAAAAAAAAAAAAAAGTGATGACAGTTAGGGGCGTTTTAAACATTGTAAATACCCCGTTGTATAATAATATTTGTAGTGAAAAAAAACAATGTAGGTTTAAAATAGTATATACATACACGTGTGTATTTTTAGCAGTCGGCGGGTTTTTAAGAAGTATTAAGAATTTTTAATTGAATTATCGAATTTTTAAAACATATCTTTATCTTCAGCGATCTCAGTTTATCATTTCCTTTAGGTAATTAATGTACCTACGTGGAAGATGTTTCTTCGGCCAAAACTATGAAACCTCATAATATTATTATGTATTCACGATAGTAGTAGGTACATAACATAATGAAGTTTAATTGAAGAAGTCAAATTCACAAGTATACCTTAGTACCTACATAATTGAAAAAAATATTTTTTTCTACAAATTCCATTAAAAATTACATATTTTATTTATTTACTAAGAAGTTAAGATATTAGTTGTAACGACTTATTTTATGGAAACTACGATGAAACCCTACACTGCGTATTACAACGTACTACAAGCCACGCACTTGCCTTATTTTTAATTTGTATTTTCAACTGGAGTGAGATGGAAGCTGTCCCAGAGTATAATAACAGATCAGTTTAATCTGATGGAGTCCGATCTTCGTCCAGAGAAAGGACGTGCTCGAGCCTGCAGCTTTAAGGCTGGGTTTTTATGTTAAAAACTAAACGATTCGTTTTAGTAACGGACTGGTAGGGCGTAGTATTTACTACAATCTACAAGGTTGTAGTAGGTACTTAACTACAACCTTGGAGTCTTCAAGTTCTAGAGTAAATAGGTTTCTTCTAGGCATGCATGTTAGACTGTTTGACGTCATGGTTGCTTCCCATCAAGTGAGATAAGGTCAAATGAACAACGAGAATGACAAATTTCATCTGAATCTGTCCGTAGGCAAGAGGTCTGGAAAGATCTGGAATCGTCGGGCGTCGAAAATGCTTAATATAATGAAAGCACCGCGAGTAAAACAAAAAAAAAGGTTTTATAAGAGAATAGGAGTAAGTATACGTATATAATACTTACTCATTTTTGAAAAGAGCGTAAAGCGATGCAGTTTTTAACTATTAAAAACTTGTTTAACAATTTTATTTACGTTTTAAATAAATATATTTCTATTTTTGTAATATTACACACAGTCATTTCAATTCCTTCCACTTTTTGTATTTTTCGTGGTTTGCTTTCTATTGTTAATCATGTAATGTCTATTAATAATGTGTCTAGTAATAGCATAAATCAAACTGTGTAAGTTGTGTGCCTGTCTGAATAAACTTACCTATTTTCTTTCTTCTTTTCTTTAAGATTGATAATGCATTACATTCTAATAAAAAGTGTTCACTAAAAACACTAATTATTATTACTTATTACTTATTTTTAAGCTTGTTTACTTTTGTATATGTGTTTTTTTCTCTATTTATGTTGTGCAAATAAAGATTTCTATCTATCTATCTAAATTGCAAAAAAAAAACTCTGCGTAAAAAGTGTACCTACTGTAAAATAATTATGATAAAAACCCAGCATCCGACGTGATCAATTATCCACGTGAGTACAAGCCGCCGCGCCGCCGCCCGACGAGGCTTCCCGCGACCGCGCGGCTCGCGTACCCAGTACCCACTTGATTGAAGAATTTTAATCATTAAGAGTTAGGTACAAGGGAAATGAGGGAAAAAAAGATTAGCTTTCAGGAAATTAACTTGGATGTTTTATTTTTAATGCGATTTGCAGTGTTTTTAACGGAAAATTTCGATGATTGTTAAAGTTCGCCGCTTTTTTTGCAGTTACGCTTCCTCATTTTGTGAGAAGCTGTGATTGATTATGTCAATTAAATAAAAGTGTTTTTTTATAAATACCTCCTTAAGTAGCAGTATTGAATTAATAAGAGTCGATGATGGATTAGTGATACTCATAAGCAAACACGTTTAAAGTTTTTTTAATTTAAGGAAAATCTTATCATTTGATAACAATTTTAGGGTTAATTTGGATAGGCTTTGCACCAATAGGAGGTTCTTGTCTTAAAACTACACCAAAATGTAGAAAACAATGTCACCTACAATCCGTACACAAAAAAAAGTTCTACGACATTCTGTCATGAAATAATCAACAATTTTCGATGAGCCCGACAGGGATTTTTAGTTTAGCGGCTATAGGGCTCTTAATAAAAACTACTTAAATATTAAAGTGGGGCACCATATAACAAACATATTTTTGTGATAATTGTACGGAATAATTCGTGAGTCCTACTCTCAATTTGACCGGCATTTAAAACAAAAAAAAAACGTTTTTAGAATCTAGACAAACAAATGGAACTACTAAGTACCTAGATGTGAATTTAATTAAATAATCACTTGTCTCACGACACGCAGTTCAAAACAATAAACTTGCTTACTTCAGCTGTTTTCTGTTTACTTCAGAAACTACTTTAACTGATTAATCCGAAGTTTGTCGTTTGAATTAACTTCCAGTCAGAAATACGATGTCTGAGTTAAGGTTACCTTATTGTTTTTGATATTTTTTTATTAGTTTAACAAGGCTTCACTCATTTAGCATATCTATCTATATTTCTCTATACTAATGTTATAAATGCGAAAGTAATCTCTGTCTGACTGTTACGCCTAAACCGCTGAACCGATTTTGATAAATTTTAGTGTGGAGAGAGATGGGACCCTGAAGAAGGATATAGGCTACTTTTGATCTCGAGAATCTCGCGGAATTGGGATTTACGTGGGTGAAACCGTGGAGCGCAGCTGTTTTACTTTATTTTATTGATTCTGTGAATTTAACTGCACAGTGCACATCTTCAAAGTTTTATCTAGAGCTATCCACCAATTAAAAGTTATATGTTGCTAAGTTTGGGCAATCTAACCCCAAAATAAGCAACTAGGCACAAGCCTAGTTGCTTATTTTGGGGTTAGATTACAAACAAACTAACAAGCTATGCTAAGCTACAAACTATGGCTCGGGGTTTTGCCCAACGCGCCACAGAGGTCATCCTCTCGCTTGGTCATTGGGGAGGAAAGTTCCAATACCGTTAAAAGTCCCGGAGGCTAGTATGAATAATTAATATTGCAAGATTTGCAATATTAATTATTCATACTAAGCATACTACTACATACTAGGCTTGTACTATGATCACATCTCATCTGAGCGATGTTTCAAATTATTTGGGATCGATGCATTAGGTAAGTCATCATTGACCATACCTTCTGCAAATAGATTTGGCAAAAATTTTATGGTCGGGCCTCCTAAGGACCAACCCTCCGGATACTGATAGTGGCGGATACTGCTTGGTAAAATCATACAATTGGTTGATTTGAAATCCTTTATTGAACTAAGATCAGTTGATCTGCCAAGTCTTATTAGTATAAATAATAGAATTAGTCAGTCAATATATGATATTGACTAACTAATTCTATTTATTTGTAAAATTTAGTGAGAAGTTTGTGATTTTATTCTATCGAGAAAATTTTCTGTAATCGTGTTTTCACAACATTCCTGTATGTTGTGAAAACACGATTACAGAAAATTTATAGTAAATATCCTAAACTTTAATAATCATATTTTTTAAAACTGATGTTTTTAAATACATTTTCAATTTTTTCCTGCAAAATCAGTTCTGGCCTACTATAGATGCTTATTGCATAATATGCTACCTACTCTTTTCTCCATACAAACTTTACAAACGTAGTCGACTGGTTCTGCCCTGGATAAAGATATTAGAAAAAAATATATGTTTCTGTCAAAGGTCCTATATCAGTCATGACCATGCCCCTACGTTTTTATTTTGTGGCATGGTCATGGCAGATATAGGTTTTATAGCATAACCATATTTGCTCTAATGTCTTTATCAAGGAAGAAAACAGTCGACTACGTTTGTATGGAGAAAGAGTAGGTAAACTGTCCTCTTAACGCTGACAATAAACAATGGTTTACTTTAGACATCATTCTGCCATAAGGACGTTAGGGTTTTCCCTACCCCTAGCTTTGATCTATAAAAGCTTTACAAAACGAATGTTTTCTGAACCGTTAACTGTCATATTTTCCGATATTACAACAAATTATTACGTGAAACATAAAAGGCGGGAGGACTTTCTGAAGTCATTTTGTTTTCATTGTTGTAAGGAAGACACTATAATGGGATAAAAGAAAAGTAGCCAAACTTTACGATTATTTTATAGGACGTTGACTGTTCAAGTTTTTATGACAGTTTTTAGCAGAATGTCGTAAAATGTTATGTAATTTAATACTATACGTCCAGTGTAAGTGCCATGGTAATATTTGTGTAAAATTGTGTAGGGTGCGAACAATCGTCACACATCGCGGGTGTTCTATTTTCCATCTTCATGGTTTTAAGATCAAACATGTTAAAAAATTAGCCCGTTAATTTGTTCCACTGCAGGGCAAGGGTCCTCTTAGAGGGGTTAGGCAGTAAGACGCAGACGAGCCTATGTCTTCGATGTTATTTGCGCACATAACTTGTTCTTAAAAAAAGACATTGGTGCGCGGTCAGCCTTGATTCGAACCCACGACACTCAGAAAGAAAATCGGGGTATCTACCACATGTCACTAGACTAACACTGCTCCATGTTATTAGTTGATGAAATTTAACTATTTTTATCAGGGCCTCTACTTTAATTCTACGAATGATAAAACGAAACGATAATTCCAGCACAAACTCTGTCATCCATCCGTCCGATAATTTTATTTTCTGACGGTTTTGAAGAACGGATGACAGATTTTGTCTCTTTGCTCCGTTTGTTCGTAGAATTAAAGTACCCCTCCAGGTTTTGAGACCGTTGTGTGTTAGAGGCCATATTACCTATGAAAGACCTTAGGTCTTCCTTAGGAAGATTTCTGCACGATGCGGTCCACTAACTGTTAAATTTCGACATTCGAAAGTGTTTCTTGAACACAGTTAAACTAACAGCACATAAAAATATTCAACACCTTACCTTTTAAAATCAGAGAACATGAAATGTTACGGTTCTTTCATTGCCTTTTTGGAGAAAATATTCTTTTAAACGATTGTGTGTGGCATTACCACGCGTCACTGGTTTGCTGGTTTTCCCTTCCGGTTCAATGAGGTTATTTTTTCACTCTGTGGTTATTGCCTTCGATTTAATGTTATCTATTCCCTTTGTATTTTATTACCTATCAGTTTAAAGTTCTGGTGGGTAACTTGTACGATACACGTCCTAAGAATACAAAGTTAGATTAGAGTGTCTAACGGCCGAATACTGCCGAATACGAGCTGAGTTGAGCTTAGGAGCTCATTGGCCTAGGCCAGGCATCGCATAGGCATAGGATCGGCAGGTACAGCTAGCTGTACCTGCCGATCTTGAACGATCGTGCAAGTTAAGCAACGCTTGGCGCGGTCATTACTTGGGTGACCGAATATTTGTGTGCGAAATAACCATTTTCTCGAGGTCCTCCGTGCTTCGGAAGGCACGTTAAGCAGTTGGTCCCGGTTGTTATCTCTGATAGCAGTCCTTAGGTCAAGTTAGAAGCCTTAGGACGACCTGAAAACTCTAACACCAGGTGAGCCACACCACTATACAAAAAGAAGACTGCCGAATACTGAATACTGAAACACGCCTTTTTGAGGGCTAGTTAAATAATTGAGCAGTTTCAAAATTCAAAATTAGTATGAGAGTTTTATAGCCTTATTGATAAACGTCGAGTAAGGTCGGAATAGTGAGAACATGCTTTGTCTCTTTCCGTGACAAGAACTTTCAAACTTGACAGACAGAAACAAGAAGTGGTAAAATTATACTCTGACCTTACTCAACGTTTATTAATAAAGCTATTATAGCCTTATTAATAAACTTGAAGTAAGGTCGGAGTAGTGAGAACATGCTTTGTCATTTTCCGTGACAAGAAGTTTCAAAGTTAACAGACAGAAACAAAAAGTGGTAGTTAGTTAGTTTTTACTGTGTGTTTAGGTTTCCTCACGATGTTTTCCTTCACCGTAAGAGAGATATTAATAGCGCACATAATTTTTTAGACATATAATAAAAGAAAAAGTAGACCAGGATTCGAAACCACGACCTACGGAATGCAAGTCGTGGCATCTTCTACCACTAGACCAACACCGCTCTTGTTAAACGTAACGTTTGTAGGTACCTTGTCGTTTGTGGTAAAAACGACAAGGCACCTACAAATTTAACTAAATAATCCAGCTTACAAACAGACACTTAACTTATATTGAATTTGGGAAACGGTAACACTTCGAGTCGTCCACAACAATGTTCTATCCAGATAATTTGGGCGTCCCCATCGATAAAGTTTAATGTTCACATGCACTAACACACGCACAGCTCGCCTTATTGGATTGCCTCCCCGAATTCGTTACCCAGACCTCCCAAAGGGCCGGCTCTTGTGCAAATCTCACCGCATTTCCACCAAAACGTGAGAATTCCTTTACATTCGTTGAGTCTTTCTGACAGCTACACGTTTTATGTTCAATCGGTGAGAATGTGTTTGAAGGAGAGCGTAAAACGGTGCATAAATGTTATAAAACTTGGCGGGGAATCTTTTACGGTTGTTATGGGTAAGATAAACACGTAGGAATTACTGATGGTACTTAAGTCGGTAATCTTTATGTTGTAAACTAACTTTTGTTATGGACTTTTTTACAAACTTTATAAAAAAAACCGACAAGTACGAGTCGGTCTCGGGCACGAAGGGTTTCGTAGGTACCATTCATAAAAACAAATCACGTATTTGTATACTCGTAGGATACGAATCCTACCTAAACATTTATTCTATTCTGTTTTAAAGTTGTTATTATGGTTTACTACAGTCTGACAAACCTGGAGATCTCCAGGCGGCGTTGGGGTCAGGCAGGTGGCTGGCCCTAAAATCATTGCCAAATCGATTTGCAGTAGGTGTTGTCAATAAGACTCATCTACTGTGCTTAAACGGACCCCGGGCTCCCGAGAAGGATGCAACCGGGAATATCGTGAGGATGAGAAGTAAATAGATAAAGGAAGTAAAGATAAAGTAAATAGAAAAGGATTTTTTTATTTTTTTATTTTCTAATTAGGTAAAATAATAATAAAAAAAAAAATGAAAAAAAAAGGTAGATGCATAGCACGGAGGACAATAACCAAGAGGATGCATAGTCATGACTGATATAAGTTTTATGGCATAAACATATTTGCTCTAATGTCTTTATCCAGGGAGGAAAATTTAAACTACGTTTGTATGGAGGGAGAGAATGGTGACTATCCTCTTAAAGAAAAATACATTGTTGCGCGGTCGGCCAGAATTCGAAACCACGACCTTCGGAATGAAAGTCGAGGTATCTACCACTGGACCATCATTGCTCTCCTATTGGTAAAGGTAAGTTTATATGAACAAATTAACGGCTCCGTTTTTAGAGCCGATCATGTGGAGTGGCAGCTGTTGTTTGTCGATGAAATTGAGTTTTTCGCTTAATAAAACCCTGACCATGTATTAATTAACTTAGCCCCTCGAACAAACATGGAACATGTCATCCATACACGAGTGTTATTTCACGAGATGCCCTTCTAATTCACTAATGGATTTCATGTTATTTTACGAAACCAATCATTTCACTTTTAATAGAGAATAAAATCAATTTTAAGGTTCAATGGGTAGTAGATTGTTAGAGTGAGAAAATGTATTTGTCATTTATTTTTATTTAATGATTCTAGACAACCGCTGTGGCGCGTTGGGCGAATACGCGACTGGAATGCGCACGTTATTTAGAACTCTCTAGCTGCAATATTATTAACTTGTATACATTTTGACAAGTTAACTTTTTTCATCAATTATTTTATTTAGGGGAGGTATTAAACCACAGGTTAAACTCTAATAGCCTTATTAATAAACGTGGAGTAAGGTCAGAATAATTTTACCACTTTTTGTTTCTATCTGTTAACTTTGAAATTTCTTGTCACGGAAAATGATAAAGCATGTTCTCACTACTCCGACCTTTCTTCACGTTTATTAATAAGGCTATAATAGCTTTACTAATAAACGTTGAGTAAGGTCAGAGTATAATTTTACCACTTCTTGTTTCTGTCTGTCAAGATTGAAAGTTCTTGTCACGGAAAGAGACAAAGCATGTTATCACTACTCCGACCTTACTCCACGTTTATTAATAAGGCTATAATTGCTTTATTAATAAACCACAACGTTTTTACCACAAACGACAAGGTACCTACAAACGTTACGTTTAACAAGAGCGGTGTTGGTCTAGTGGGAGATACCTCGACTTGCATTCCGAAGGTCGTGGTTTCGAATCCTGGTCTACTTTTTCTTTTATTATGTGTCTAAAAAATTATGTGCGCTATTAATATCGCTCTTACGGTGAAGAAAACATCGTGAGGAAACCTAAAACACACAATAAAAACTAACTTACTAACTTCGTACCACAAAAGGTAAAATAAGGAACCCGTAAGTCCCTTAACAGACTTTAAAATGTCCGTCTGTTCTTCTGTCAGTCCGTTCGTACGTCCGTCGGCCAAGACCTTTTATCTCAGGAATTCGTGAAGGTATTGAGTTGAAATACAAACAATCTATGATTTTGTATATAAAAATCAAGGCTTTGAGTCCACACGATTGTTCCCGGGTGCATCCTTCTCGGGAGCCCGGAGTCTGCTTTCCTACTTTTACGTCTCCATTTCGCACGATGTTCAGCATCCCGGGTTGTGAGGCCATTTGCATGTCAGCCCTTACGATGTCAAGCCAGGAGGGTTACTGCGGTTCGTTTCGATACGACATCGATACTGTCATACGATGATTCTACTGTCACATTCTGATAGTAGGGTGACAGTAGAACGTTATGACAGTATCGTTGTCGTATCGAAACGAACCGAAGTGACCCTCCAGTACTTCTTGGGGTTTCCCAATTTGGCACCCACGTGTGTTCCCCACGTAACATGGTCATGGCAGATATAAGTATGGCATAAATATAATTTAATTTTGCTCTATGTTTTAACCAGGGAGGAAACAGTCGACTACGTTTATATGGAGAACAAGTAGGTCTTAACCCCATTAGTCCATTCTTTACCACTTTAATAATCTAAAAACAATTTAAGAACTCAACGGTGAGTCTTTAGTTTTCAAAGTTAGGGACTTAATTAAATAAAGCATCTTGATTGAAATATTGTATATTTAAATATTGTATGCCCATCCAAAGTGTATTGGCGAGGGTAATTAAACCGACAGTTTCAGATTACCTTCTTATTTTTTAACGTGAGGAAATTTACCTTATGCTATGCATCAACAGACAGCTTTCGAAAATTTTGCAGTTATGTTTAATAAAGAAACAGGTATTTTTGGAAGCAAAAGCAATAAAAATAATGTTTGCAATTGCTACTTAACTGAAACATAAATACTCAAGGTTAATGACGTACCTAATAGTAAGGATTAAAGTATAGATTATTGCTACGGTTCCACTGAGTTCTAAATATGTGACAATGAACCACATGATCACTACTAAAAAAACCTATGAGTTTCGTATGTCTTCTTCTCATTGGAGGCGTTCCGAAGACAAACTAGATTACTGAAGATTGATAACGATCATGTGAATGTCTTATTAAAACAACATATTTTTGTTTTGAACCAGCTAATAAGTTCGAAATTTCAAAGGACATCTATGAACAAAAGTTGTCTTTTGTTTCTGATCGACCGTCTTTTGTTTTCGTTTCGATCGTCTTTTGTTTTAGGTACAATGTGGGCTTAGCTGATTGATATCTACCAAATACCTACACGTCTATAATATATACCTACACGCCCCTTTAGGATTACCCTAACCGAAACACATTGTACAGATCGCTATTTGGATTAATTTATACAATTTCAGTGTTCGCTCGTGAAACCCAATAAATATTTATGGATTCAATGTTGTGATGAACGAAAAAGTATTAAAATCTCTCCCGATATTTACAAAGAGCTTAATAACAAGAATGAAGGGAGTTTTGAAGTATTACTGTGCTTTTCGTTTTCGAATGTATTAAAAAAACTTATTCGTATATTTTTATTTGTTAATTTAAGAGTAATTTCATTCCAAAGTGTATTTAAGTTAAAAAAATTCTTACGTCGTTTTGAGTAGTGTCAATGGTCGCAGAAAGTGACTTTCGCAAAAATTTAAATAGCGCACGTCTTTTTTTGTATCTTTTTCGATCGTCTTTTGTTTCTGATCGACCGTCTTTTGTTTTCGTTTCGATCGTCTTTTGTTTTAGGTACAATGTGGGCTTAGCTGATTGATATCTACCAAATTTAAAATGTGTACCTACCTATTTGATATCTATAAGTAGGTGTTTAAACTAAGTTGACCACTATTAAATGAGAGAAAATGGTAAAAGATGGAAAAAAAATGCTACGCGTGACACTCTCCAAAGTATGATTTTGCGAAAGTGATATTCCGCACAAATGACATTTTGCGAAAGTGACTTGTTGCAAAAATCACTTTCTGAGAAAGAGACGTTTTTCGAAAGTGATATTTTGAGAAAGTGCCATTCTGCGAAAGTGACAAAATTTTCTCGGTGACATTTTTTCAGAAGTGACTTTCTGCGTCAAACCCCTAACCAATTAATAAAAATAGAAAAAAAATGTATGGTACCTAACATTTTTTTAGGTAACTCAAAGCCCGCGATATAGGCTATGCAATTGCTTAAAACAGACAAATTAATATTTTAATGAGACTCCCATACGACAAACGCTAATACCGTTAAGGTCATAGCCCACTTACACGACTCCGCTCCCACCCGGCAAAAATAATATAATTCAAATATGGGCTTTAAATATTGCTCTTTAGATATATTTTACATTGGCATCATAAATTAGCAGACAGCTCGCTTTCAGCGAGCTTACCGCCGTCAGACTGCTCGGGAGTTGACGCCTCGCTGGCCGCACGCTTACTGCTAGCAGTCGCCGCGCGCGTCGTCGCGGAGTGTTGCCAACCGTACGATTTAAATCGTACGGTACGGTAAAGGCGGGTGGACAGCTGGCCGTCTGCTAGCTGTCGCCGCGTGGACTGCTGGTTGCCTGCTAGCTGTCGCCGCGTAGACTGCGAGCAGTCGTCTTAGTTTAGGGCAGTGTTGGATGGGAGCGGTGTTGGAGCAGAGTCGTTTAAGTGTGCTATGACCTTTATAGTCCGAGTAACACTTGGCCGGTATTACCGATCTTTGAAAATTTTTGACCAAAAAATCTTCTGGTAGAATTCTTTACGACATGAGGTTACCGCTATAGACTATCTACTACATCGCCGGTCGAGGGTAGCGAGCGCGTCTGTCTGTCTGTCTGTCTGTCACCAGATTTATCTAATTAACCGTGATAGAGCTAGGCAGTTTACAATTTCACAGATATTTTCTGTTCCGCTATAACAACAACATACTGAAAACTAAAAAAAAAACAGACTAAAATTAATATTTAAATTTGACTCCCATACGACAAACGCTAATACCGTTATAGCCCGAGTTGCACTTGGCCGATTTTTTCCGATCTTTAAAAAATTTTGACCAAAAAAGCTTCCGGCAGAATTCTTTACGAGATGAGGTCTGGTTACTGCTATAGACTATTTACTACATCGCCGGTCGAGGGTAGCGCGTCTTTGATTAAACCCTTTCGTTCGTCGACTCCACTTTAGACGCTCGTTTTACTCTTATCTACCATACTAGTTCACTTCGACGATATAAAATATTTCCTCTTAGGTCGTAAGCCGGAAATTTTAGATTTTATAGATTGGGATTAAAAACCGGATGGGCGAAATTGTGTACAGAAAGTAGGTTTATACGTTTTTAATGAGGAAATGAATTCATATCAACATCAATTGCGATTTGATTGCTATTGAACCATTTAGTGTCAAAATTTTGAATTCCCAAATGTTGAATTTCCCAAAATGTTGAATTTCCCATAATGCTGAATTCCCAAAATGTTGAATTTCCCAAAATATTGAATATCAAAATACATTTTAGAGTCTATAATTTTCGATTGCATTTCTAAACACAACTGAATTGCAGTCGACATGTACACCTTCTCTTTGGGAAATTCAAGATTTTGGGAATTCATCATGTTAGGAACTCGGCATTTTGGCACTAAAGGATATTTTCTCGGCAACCAACGATGTTTCTTTTTAAATTACCTACACAATTTTAAGATCAAAGGATCAATCGAAAGTATTTTAGATAACGTTATGTACACAAGTAGGTAGGTATGTAGGTACCAACTTACTATTTATAAGTTGGTAACAGACTGTAATACCTACCTAGTATCTATCGCGTTATATTTTATTTATGAATAAGAAGATTTGTAAGCAGACATCTTTGGCGAATTTGTAAATATTCATGACCTTGTGTAAGGACATTGCCTTCTGTCGGTCACTATGGGCCTAATATTTTCTACTCATAGATACCGAATAAATATAATATTTACAGAGAAATCACGTTGTTTTTCATACTTCAAGCATTTGTTCCCTTGAAGAAGAGATCTGGAACCGTAGAGCATTGATAAACTGCTTTACTGCTGAAGTTTAACTGAGTTTAAAGTAAAAAAAACAATCCTAAAACATCACGATTAAAACAGAAAAAATGAAATCAAACTAATTTTTGGGTTTTAATCGCGTGATGTATTTATTACTTTTAACATTGTTTCAACGCTGAACGTTTCGAGACCTTCACGGGTCCCTTCTTCAGGATTGACTGCTTGATTGTAATAAACACAATCCTTGCTTTTATATAAAAAGTTATAAGGCCAGACTTGGTTTAAACCATGATTTAGGCATAGTAAATCATGGTTTAAACCAGGTCTGGCCTTAAAACTTATTTTATAATAGCAAGGCATGCGATTAAAACCGAGAAATGAGTTTAATTTCTATCCAACATTGTGAAAACAGAAGAAAAATGTAGGAAAAAAATAGTTTAAATTTACTTTTATCTACATTTAGGTACCAACGTAAAAAAACTTTTATATAATCCGATAAAAACCTTATATAGGAAGGTACTTATGTGTAGGCAGCTTAAATAATCAAATTCCACTATTTTTTCGTGTTTTACTTAAAGATTTGGGACGTAGGTAAGTTTTTAACTCCCTTGAGTATACCCACCGGTCGTCCAAGAGTTTCGGGCTTCCCTTTTCTTACCACAAAGAAACTCAGATTCATTTAGCGAACAACCTTCAGGAGAACAACTTGTCCGAGGCTTATTAAAGAATCGTTTCGGTGGATTAAAGAAGCCTTCACGAGTAAGGATAATATAGATCTCGTTTTGTAGGGTTCCGTACACAAAGTGTAAAAAAACGGGGCAAGTGCGACACTCACGCACAAAGGGTTCCGTACCACTATCACAATTGGATACGGAACCCTAAAATGGTTTAAAACAACCAATTTTTCAATTTTATAGGAAAATATAAAATATTTATCTTCGATTCTTACTCCCATCAAACGACCGAATCACTCCAAAAAAAAAAAAAAAACCTTGGCACAAAGAAAATCTGAAACATAAAAGAAACTCTTTGGTAAGTAAGGCCGACTGGTATATTTGACAGATAGGGCAGCCATTTTGAATTCCATGACCAACTCGATTTGTCCTGACCAATCAGAAGCGACCTCACATTGTAGTACTAAACTCCTTGTTATTTTTGAAACACGTTTGTTGTATGGGAGCCCCTTTTAAAGAATTGTTTTATTTCGTTTTTAGTATTTGTTGTTGTAGCGGCAACCGAAATACATCTTCTGTGAAAATTTCAACCTTCTAGCTATTACGGTTCATGAGATACAGCCTGGTGACAGACGGACAGACGGACAGACGGACGGACGGACGGACGGACGGACGGACAGACGGACAGACGGACAGACAGACAGCGAAGTCTCAGTAATAGGGTCCCGTTTTTACCTTTAGGTACGGAACCCTAAAAACGGGACCCTATTAGATACTGAGACTTCGCTGTCTGTCCGTATGTCTGTCCGTCTGTATCTCAGAAACCGTATTATCTAGGCAATTGAAATTTTTAAGGAATTGTATTTCTGTATCCGCTATAACAATAAATATTTAAGGGGGGACAAACGTGATTTTACACGGTAAAACGCAACGTAAGCGTGTTATTTTACCACTAGCGCCATCTTGTGATAAACTGGTGTCAGTGGTAAAGATAAATGCAAACGTGTGTCGTTGTTGCGTATTTCGCTTAGTTCAGGGTTTCGTACCCAATTGTGATAATGGCACGGAACTTTTCGTGCGCGAGTCTGACTCGCACTCGCACAACTTTTTATACTACTGTATAAATCATCTAAAAGTAGATGAAAAGGCCAATTATTATTACGGTGAAGGAAACATCGTGAGGAAACCTACAGCTTAAAAAGTCACGCAAAAAAACCCAGTTTACGGCTAGTTGCGGAAATACACAGAAAAAACTAACTAACTAGTTGGCTTTGATATATTCGGAGTAGACCTTACCAGAAAACAATTACTTACTATTTATTAAGTCCATTGGTTTTATAATTTATCATTCCAAGAATGTCGGTAAAGTGAAAATCCGATTTAACTCCCTCTTACCTGGCCGCAATCGGCGTCTCGATTCGATTCCCCAGCACCCTGAATAGAAATTGGATTTGCAGTTCTGCAGAGCTATGCATTATGTACTTTACTTACTGATGTAGATACTTACTCTTCAAATTACCTCTTTTTACAGCTACACGTTAGCTTTGTTGGCTTGGTTCCTTACGCTCAAATGAAAGAGCATAAGAGGAAAGGGTACCTACTTGTTCTGTAATACAAATATAGTCGACTGTTTCCAAATATGTTTATATGCCATGCGTGACCGTGTTTTATCTTAGCTGTTATAGATAAGGTTATGTCAAACTAGCTGCGGCCCGCGGTTTAACCCGCGTAAGTCTCGATCCCGTGGGAATATCGGGATCAAAACTAGTCTCAGTTACTCAAGGTGAATGTAGCTTTCTAACGGTAAAAGAATTTTTGAAATCTGTCCAGTAGTTTTTGAGTTTATTCATAACAAACATACAGTCACACACACACAAAAATAAGAAAGAATGAAGGAAAATAATCACCCATAAAAACCTTTTTTATCGAATGCCTAATAATTATAAAGAATACACTCTCTAAATTTCAGCTCTCTACTATCAGCGGTTTGGGCTGTGCGTTGATCCATCAGTCAGTAAATAAGCCAGGCCACATCAGGACAAAAGAGTTTTATAGACATAGAAGTTTTATATGCCTTTTGTGTGTGTCTTACAGATTATTAAATATAAAATATATTTTAAAAACTCAATATCGAATTGACGAAGACGTATTTTTTCTTTTACTACGTATAGGTAATAATAACTTACATCAAAATTTAATCGTCCGTCGTGAGTAAAGAAATTTATATATAAAACAGCTGCGTCCCGCGGTTTCACCCGCGTAAGTCCCGATCCTGTGAGAATATCGGGATCAAAAGTACTTTGTACTAAAGGCAAATGTAGCTTTCTAATTTGTGAAAGAATTTTTAAATCGGTACAGTTGTTTTAGAGTTTATTTAATACAAACATACACACGCACACACAAAAATACAAATCTGTCCTCATTATAATATTAGTGTAGATGAAGATATAGCTGCGTCCCGCTGTTTCATCCGCGTAAGTCCCGATTCTATGGAAATATCGGAATTAAAAATTAAAAGCCTATGTTCTTCAGGGTGAATGTAGCTTTCTAATGGTGAAAGAATTTTTGAAATCTGCACAGTAGTTTTTAAGTTTAACCATTACAAACATGCACAAAAATACAAATCTTTCCTCTTAATAATATTAGTGTAGATGAAAAGTAGATACCTACCTACTTCAAAGAGCAATAAAATATCGGCGGTAAATTGAATGCCTACTTTCAATGTAAATTATTGGGAATATTTGATATTTTTGTGTTGACAGTGCCTCCACGCGTCAATCAAGCGCCATGTGCGCGCGACACACTGAAAATTGTCGTAGAGATCACAGAAATATATTAAATGGGGCTTTTTAATATCACACACATACTTTTTCAAGTTGCTAGGGATTATTTTTTATTAATATTAGCGTATCGTTGGCAGTGTGAATAGTTATTGACAAATTTGTATAATGTTTCAACGAGCATTTTTTCCGTTTTAATTTGGTATTAATTTAGGTATAGTTATCAGGGGATGTCAGATCAGAGATCGCGTCTCGATGTATTCTTTTCCGTTTCCAGAAACGTTGCGAAATCCACTTATAACTTTTATAACTTATAGTATAGAAAACGCCCAGATCAGAAGCAAATATTTCTTTACTTTGACAGGCCGGAATCGAATCCACAACCTTCTGCATTGCAGCCCGACGCGTCACTGAGGCTGTCGTCGATTTATTTTTTATTTACTATGACAAATATTTTTAACACGATAACAATTAATTTTTATCTACTTACCTATAATCCGAATCAAATTTAATAGTTAAATTCAATTGTAAATTTCAAGAGTATCAGTCAGTGAGTTCAGAATCAGAGAATTTTAATATCAAAGCCAGATTTCCGAGCTGAAAGCAAAATCCTTTCATCAAATTATAGAGAAGTGAGCTAATTTAATCGCTGATCGTAAAGCGACAGATAAAAGCAGTAGTAAATTAAAGCATTACCCAATCATAGGTCGAAGGCAAAGCACACATCTGTAATTCATTCGAGCTTCGTTGCTTTTAATCCTGGTTGGCGGATTGACTGTAAGCGCATAGAAGTGGCCGTAATCACGATTGGATCAGTCAGAGCTTTCACTGGCTATGTTATCTACATCTACACTAATATTATAACTACATCTACACTAATATTATAAAGAGGAAATATTTGTATTTGTGTGGGCATGTGTGTGTGCGTCTGTATGTTTGTTATGAATAAACTCAAAAATTACTGGAACGATTTTAGAAATTCTTTCACCAATAGAAAGCTACATTTACCCTGAGTAGCATAGGCTAATTTTGATCCCGATATTACCACGGGATCGGGACTTACGCGGGTGAAATCGCGGGACGCAGCTGTTTATCTATAAAATTGTTAAAAGTTATCGTCTCTGAGCTAATCTGCGGACAGACAGACAAACAGATATACAGACAGACGTACATGACGAAACTAAAAGGGTTTCTTTTTGACTACAAAACCTTAAAACGGCGAAAAAAGGGCGCAATCGCTGTATTTTACAGAAAATAAAATTCAGCGGTAAATCTATCGAGATTTTTTTTCGAAATAGAAAGTTTTTTAGACCGTTCCGTTGACATTCAGAAGATCTATGAAAATATTGTAATTTAATTATTTTATGGGCGTTAAAACTATTATTAACAAAATAGTGTCGAGTTTAACATATCGGTCAGTTTAGTACAAATTATTACTAAGATATAAGAACAAGCGACGTGTAATAATTTTCATCATATTTTCCGATGTTAAGTTTGGTTCCGTACTACTGAGAGCCTCTTTTCAGCTAATTACTCAAGACGTTAAACCTTAAAATAAGGACTTCGAAGTGGGTACTTGTGAAGCTCGTTGAAATTATAATTTTCCTTTCATGTTTTTATATGAAAATGGAGAAAGAGGTCATTATAGATTTGGGATTGAATTATTTTAAACTAAACGGTACCTACGGTAACTTTTATTCCGTTTTAAATCAATCTAATTTTATAACATAACCAGTGCCTCGCGATGTTTGGCCATGTGTGCTCACTATATATGAGCATTCGAACGACAAAATGAAACGATAACTCCAGAAGAAAATATGTCATCCATCCGTCCGAAAATTTTATTTTCTGACGGTTTTGAAGGACGGATGACAGATTTTCTTTCGTTCGTTTTTTCGTAGTATTAAAGTACCCCCCTGGTCGTACCTTGGCGTGGATCAGAAAAATAGGAATTCAATTTGAAACAAAAATGACATTACCTATTATTTCCAAAGGTTCAGAAATCAAAAGAGATTTTTCTCCTGCTTCAATATCATAAAGTGCTGATATTAATCGCCTACGTCGGAACTCAATTTTATATTGAAAAGATTTTATTGGTAGCAAGATAATTTTAATGGTGGCGCCACACCACTGAAAACGCGTTTCGGAAAGCAAATGTATAAAGCTTTTAACCAAATGAAAGCCGTATATTACTGAATAAAGCACTCGTAACTAGATGATATAAGCCGCTCAGAAAATTGCCTGGCACAATGTAGCGCAGAGATAAGCATCACGCACTCATAATTTGTTGGTTTTATGCATTTTTGTGTTAGTTTTACAGTTTGGTTTGATTTATGGGACTGGATTAGTATATTATGTTTACGTAATTATGTTAATGCAACTTTAGTACAGTGGCTGGCAAACTAGTTGAACAATTATGACGTGGGAGGGGAAAGTTCGCGCAGTACATTTTACATGTGATTTTATGAAAAACGACTACGTCCGCGTTGCTCGAACACCTACCTACCGCTGTGTAAAAAAAACACACTTTTAAACGGACGCCCAGCGAGCACTGATGCTGCCAGGCCCGGCAGCGCCTGGCAATATCTGTACTTCGTTTCCAGGATTTGATCTTTATCAGCAACATTATCGATCGGTACAATAGTATAGAATGTTTATTTTTTTGCAAAAAGACAAGGTTCGATTCCTGGCTAGGGTAATGAATTTTTCAAAAATCTAATAATACCATTTTAGTTTTTGTCAAAATCGGGGACGCATATACTTTCAGAATTTTTCGCTATCTTCTGTAGTTTAGGATATCCCCCTGAATGCCCATTTAAATGGTTCATCTTGTATATATGGAGAAGATAGATTGAACTTACGCATACCTCATTTTCTAGAAGTTTGCCGGGAATTATAGCAGGCAGTGTTGCCCGGCATAGAATAGGGTTACCCCTTTTCTTTCTGGGGGTATCGTACAAGGCGACTAAGGAATCTGAGGGCGACTAGCAAACCTTGTCAAAATCATTGATCAGCGGGGCTATTCTCCAATAAAAAACTTCATAGATCCGATGTAGAAACCTGTGAAGTTCCAGTAAACTTTTCTAAAACTACGTTGACACCTGTGAAGTGACTCGCTATTCTGCAAGCCAATGACGTCACACAATTTTCACCAAGTTTTGTGGTAAAAAGGGTGGTCAAATGAAAACGAAAAAATACGAATAGGTAACTCGCGAACTGTGTAGAAGCCAGCCGGCGGGCGCGGGCGTCTACACGGTTTTTTCTTAGACATTATAGCCCCGCAGGTCAAAATAACCTCCTTAAGAACGTGGCGACTGTTACCACTTCCATACAAACTTAATACGAAAATAAATTATGAAAAATTTAGTTTTCTACCTTAATATCGATATTATTCGTATTAAGATTTTACTTTTAAAGGGTTTTCCGCAAGGTTTTCCAAAAAATTCATTCACATTCAAATGTAAGGTAGAAAACTAAATTTTTAATAATTTATTTTGGTATTAAGTTTGTATGGAAATGGTAACAGTCGCCACGTTCTTAATGATAATTTTATCAGCATTCCTCCTTTTGACGCCTTAAGCGGCATGTCGGGCGAAGCCCCGACTGCGACGCAGAAGACTGCGGATTCGATTCATTCCCGTCGGGGACAAATATTTATGCGACCATATGTTTATTTCTGGTTAATTCTGGGTTTATCTATTTGTAGGTATGTATATACAAAAAAAATAGGAACGATTTACCCATAATACAAGAAGAGTTGCTTAGTTTAGAAGAGTTGCTAGATGGCGATGTATGCAACGTACCGTAATATTTATTTATTTATTTACGTATCAAAATCATTGATCTCAATCCTAACAGGTCAAAATAGCGTCCAAATAATGTCAACACTTCATCAGTTAATGGGTTTGTGCTGGACGCAGTGGTCAATTGTATTGATGATAATTTTATTGAAAAGTTATTGCGTTGTAAAATTTACGTATTGGATATAATATTGAATATTCGTTGACGAAAGACAAAGGATGATACTAACAGCCACGTATTCTATATATAACTAAACCGTTTCAATATCGTTTCTGCATCGTTTTTTTCTCAGAAACGGCACAGTTTTTAGGGTTCCGTAGCCAAATGGCATAAAACGGAACCCTTATAGATTCGTCATGTCTGTCTGTCCGTCCGTATGTCACAGCCACTTTTTTCCGAAACTATAAGAGCTATACTGTTGAAACTTAGTAGGTAGATGTATCTGGTGAACCGCATTAAGATTTTCACACAAAAATAGAAAAAAATAATAAATTTTTGGGGTTCCCCATACTTAGAACTGAAACTAAAAAAAAAAACATACCTATACGATACGTGTGGGGTATATATGGATAGGTCTTTAAAAAGGTTTCTAATATATGCTGTTGGTGTTCCCTTCGATCAAAAATAATCTATAGATACACGGTCCCATACAAAATCGAAATCAAAAATCGGCACTACTTCAACGCTACTTATACGGACATGGTACAGTTTAATGTAAACCTTAATCACTGGGCAATAAGGTTGTAAAACACTTATGCACGACTGACAGCGATATGCCTTGTTTCGCTGTAACCGGCTGAAATATGCCTTGTTTTGACGGCTCCATTTCTAGAGCGGCGACCGTGCATCTATGTAGGTTATATATGATCGAAGGGTGTTCCTATTAAATAAATAAGATGTCTGTGTATCTGTCTGTGCCAACATAGTAACCAAACAGATCAACAGATTTTGACACAGTTTTGTTTCAATATGACAGATCGTTTGAAGTCGGCATCGTTGTTAAATTTCATTCGCTTGGCATTTAATAAATAAAATTGCGTCCTTAGTCGTTAGGTTCTTTGGAAGAATCGTACAAAACATCGTGAACACATCCATCAAACTGTCTTATTGTATAGATGGGGGACGGGGGTCGTCCCACGGTACTAAGTAGGTATGTATAGATGGATTTTATTATGCGAGATGTCATTAAATCTTCTAGCTTGTAATGTAATAAGAAATTCCTTTTCTTAAATACCTACTGAAGTTATTATCAATAGTTACTACCTAGTATTGTTGGTATTTATAATGTTAAACTTGGTAAATATATAGAGGGAAAATTAGGTTTGGTAGTATTATTGCTCTTTAACTAGCAGTGCCCAACGGTTTGAGTCGCGCGTAAGTCCTGTGTAAATATCGAGATAAATAAATGTAAATATTATCCTACTTCCTACTTCCTATCCTACTAATATTATAAATGTGAAAGTTTGTATGGATGTTTGGATGTTTGTTACTCTTTCACGCAAAAACTACTGAACCGATTGCGATAAAACTTGGTATATAGATAGCTGGACACCTAGAATAACAAATAGGCTACTTTTTATCCCGTAATTCCCGCGGGATCGGGACTTACGCGGGTGAAACCGCGGGGCGCAGTTAGTTATGAGATATTTGCGGTGTGTGCATAGGGAGGTGCACACACCGCAATCTAGCCCCAAATTAAGCAACTGGGCTTGTATTATGGATAGGTATTATACTACATATTGTACTTTTGTTAAATTAAATAAAGGTACAGGCTACACTCAGAACCAGAAACAAGCTTCATGTTTAGCATAATTTATCCCCCGACGGGAATCGAACCCCCAACCTTCAGCGCCCCAGAGTAGAGGAAATAGTAGCCTATATGCTATTACAGGTCTCTAGATATCTTTATTCATGTTAAGCCGATTGCGATGCAACTCGTCGTTTCATTTCAACTCGGTGTTTGTTTCAGGAACATCTCCAGTTTTCCTAGTCACACACAAACAGACTAACGCAAAAGAAACGCGATAAAATAAGATAAGATTCGCTAAAATTATTTTATTATAAGTTCATCCGCAACCTTTACGAACCGAAAGCAAATCGCGTAAAGCTGAGTTTAAACTTCGCTACATTTTTATGCGAAATAGGTTACAAAAGGTCGTAGTTATTTTACGATATTACTTTGAAACTCAACAGAGAGTTGTTGGTTTGTTCGATAAGAAAGTTTAGTTCGTTAAGTAGGCACATTAGGGGGAAACAGGAAAACATTAAGGCGTGTCGTCGACAGTGGCTCGACGCCAGACGCTATTAAAATATGCTAACCAATTGGACGCACTGACTTCATTGCGACCTGTTCTATTTAAGGCGGGCATACACATGCTTGTAGCTGGCAAACTTAGATAACAGCTGTTTACATATGGGTAACGTCCTTAACGCATAACTTTTTTTATCATAAACACAAAAGGCCGAAAATATAAGGCATAATTGCAAAAAGCATAATATTCATAAGGCATAAACTAAAAAAGCAAAAACTCCTTTGGAATAATTTCAATTGGCATAACATACAGAAGGCATAAACAAATAAGTCCTAAAACTCATATTGCATAACATACGAAACGCATAACATTATAACACATAATATTCTAAAAGCCTAACATCAAATAGCATAACCTACAAAACGCATAACATTAGAACGCATAACATACGAAAAGTATAACATACTAACACAATTACATAATTCAAACAGTCGTATCATACATATACTATACCTTTTAGCGTAGACAATAATATGAGCCGCTACCTAAAAGCTCGCTTCGCTCGCGCCTATAATATCAAAACATCTAATCTAACCTAAACCTATCCTACTGGGTTAGTATTATTCAGATAGGTACACAATTCCTGGTGGGTCTCCTACTTTTCGATTAAACATTTTTCGCATAATTTTCTTTTGGCATAAAGTTTTTACCATAAATATATTTTTTTAAAGAAAGTTTTATTGGTCTAGCAAAGTCTAAAAAAAATTAGAAAACTCCTATCGTATTAACGAACACATTTGCACTTTGTTACAATATACCTTTCTGGTATGGAAAATGATGAGACCGAAAGGAAAACGCTCGCTTCGCTCGCGTGTGCTTAATCACAATATCTAACCTAACCTAACCTATTCCATTCCTCTTAGGTATACCAACCTAGAAAATTGTGTCATGATAAGGCCAAGAACTTCAATGAAATGTAATTTGCCATTAGTCCATTATGTTAAAAAATAATATGCCATTTTAAATTATGTCAATTGACTATTGCGCTTAATGTAATTATGCCAAAATATCATTATGCCAAATTATATTATGCCATTTTAAATTATGTCAATTGACTATTATGTTTAATGTAATTATGCCAAAAGATCATTATGGTAAACTATATTATGCTCTATTAAATTATGCCAATTGACTATAATGCTTAATGTAATTATGCCATATAACCATTATGCTAAAAAAGATTATGCCATTTTAAATTATGTCAACTGAATATAATGCCTTATGAAATTATGCCAATTGAGTTATGCCTTATGAAATTATGACAAAAAAGTTTATGCGAAGTATGGTGTTCCCGTTTACATATTATTATTTATTTTTAGCCTATTTTGTCCCACTGCAGGGCAAAGGCCTCCCTCCCTTTTCTCCACTCCTCCCTGTCCAGTGCTAGTTGGGCCCAGTCCCTGTTGTGCAAGTCCAACTCGTCCCGCCATCTCCTCGGGCCTGCCGCGGGGTCGCCTGCTATTCGGTGCGCAGTCCGTGGTGGTTTGAGCCCTGGCCTGCCTAGTTCCATTTGAGTTCAGCGGCAGTATGGCCGACGTCCTGTGTGTGTGTGTGGCTGTGTGTCAGCAGGTACGCTGGCTCATCAACCAGCGTACCTGCTGATGAGCGTAAAACTGATGAGTTTTCAGCACCAGCCCACTTTTAATATGGGCTAAAGGCATGATCCCACCTTTACTCTGTGGCTACATTATCGCAATGCCGCGAAGATTCGCGTTATCGCGACACGTGTGGCCAAAGAAGTCACCCTACCGCGATGTTTGAGATTCAACCACTTCGTCGTAGATCGAACACGAAGTTTTTATCGCGAGAACGCTTCACGAATCTTCGCTACTCTATGTAGCCATAGCATTACTGCAAACTGTTTCCAATCTTAAACGCAATGAAGTAATTTGCTCAGATTTATATTAAAATCGTGAACACTAACACGTTGCTAGCTAACATCGGGTTTTGTTTCTTTTTGTTTTCATTTCGTTTTATATTGTAATCCTTATCAGAATGGAGCAAAGAGTTCGTACGTCTGTACCTACTTGGAAATTGCATTTTCATTTTCTTAGTTTTGTGTTGTTTTGTTTGTAAAAATAAGTTTTTCATTTGTTGGATATTATGTTTGAATAAATTTTATCCTAGTAAAATTAATATTTTAAAGAAGAAATACGTCTTCAAAAATACATTCGCGGCCAAGCTTGAACTCGCGTCTTTGAATCTGTACCCAAAGACGCGAGGCGCAATTTTAACCCATAATCGCATACTTTTTTGGTTTTCTAAATCTACAAGAACACTTTACCTACATAAGTACCTATACCTGCTACACCTTTATTAACAAACGTGGCTTAGGTCAAAGTCGGAATAACTCTCGCTAAAACTTACAATTTTCAAACGTCAGATAGGAACAAAACATGGCCTATCTAGATTTGTTTTATTATTATTTTATTAAGAGCCTGGACCTCTTCTTTAAATCTACGAACGATATAACGAACGATAATTCAAGAAGAAAATCTGTCATCCATTCGTTCGAAAAAAATATTTTCGGCCGGTTTTGAAGGACGTATGACAGATTTTCTTCCTTTCGTTCGTACGTTCGTAAAATTAAAATACCCTTCTTGAACTGTCTTACTACAGGGCAAACCTTCCTTCCTTATTTATCGAGGTCTCGCGCTATTATTGTAAATCAACCATTTTTAAAATAATCAAAATCGTCCCATCTTGACTTAATATTACGAAAGATGGTACAAGCGGTCGTTATCGGTGCATATGTGACATCCTACATCTAAACTCGCCTCGTCCAAAATGTCCAGGGAGTGCAGTTCAGTATTTCGACAAGTTCGGCATAACTGGATTTCATAATATGTGTATCGTGCATAACATCCGTCAACCATACATTTCCGGGCTTGATAGCTGTAGATAAATCTGCAAGCGCAGGTGGGGAGTTTCGAATTTATGTTCATGTTCCGATGTATTTGCTTTGATTTCGACAAAGTTTTGCCGTAATATAAATAAATGGAGTGCTGGTAGTTGGTTTAGTGGTTTGGCAGTGGTAGTTGGTGATTTGAAATCACAATACACCTAGGTTGTTTCTTTAAAATTGGAGCTACTGGAAAAAAGAATTGAACGATATTACGAATTACGATAACTACATAGAGCCTAAACTAAGGGTCTATGTAGGTTTGTAATAAATGTATGGATAGAATAGGTACTTGAATAGGTACCAAATTATTAAGCTACATATTTGTTATAAATAAAGAAACAGCTAAACCATTAAAAAAATGTGAGCCTTCACGGGACGCCTGGTGGCAGATGTGAAACATCGACTCGCTACGTATCTAAATACGTACCTAAATATTATATATAGCGTGGCGAGGCGTCGCCACAGCCTGTATAGCCACGCGAGCTTTTAGGTTTACCCTCGCCTATAGATGTTTCATATCAAAAATAACTAAGACGTATGCAGGTAACTACGTAGATACCTATAATTCAAAATTATACGTCTGAATAATATTAATAGGTATGAAATAGGATTCCATTTGACATCACCTCACGCGAAGATCGGGTCTCCGATGTAGTATGCTTGCCTAGAAGGAATCTGTTCACTCTACATTTGAAGACTCTCAGGCTCTCACTACGTAAGCGACTCAACGCGAACGCGATTGCGAAGCGATCCGATGCGAATTCAATGCGGTGCGATGTGACGCGGCGACTCTATCCTACGTGCGCGCGAATCGTCCTACCCCATTACCGCTTTCCTCTGCCGCCGCCGTTCGCGTGGAAATATCAAGTCAACTGATCGCGTTCGCTTCAATTCGTGCTGCTCCGCAGCGCACCTTACGTACGTTTGGTCACGTAGGTCACTTCAATATCTATCGACTGTTCCTTGTTTTCGCGCCGCATCGCGTCGCTTCGCGTTCGCATCCGATCGCCCACATAGGGCGCTGCGTAAAGTTGTATTTTCGAGGGCAGTGAGTTTCACCTTACAGCAGTTCGCACGATAAAGGTATGCGTGATGCTAATTCGTCACGTGCGTGCGTGATACTTTAAATGTAGTTCCTTATTGGGGCATTAAATTGGTGCGGTATTTGCATTTCTGTGGATATTCATTTTTTATTTATCCTTATTATAATGAGAATCGGGATATTCCTGCTGTATTTTTTTTACCCCTCTCTTTATACCCTTGCTGGTCATAGCCGCTATAACATATATGCGTAGGTATTAGAGAACTTTCCGATATTATTGACTAGTTCTGCAGTTCGTCCATTGAAATTGAAATTATTATGATGTAGGTACCTTACTTACTTACATATTTTGTCCATTACGCAAATAAAGTAGGTACAACCACATATTCAAAAAGATTCATTTTGAATACATTCATCTCTGTGAAATGATTGTTCTCGTTTTTGCAAAAAGCGCACGAACAACTTAACCAAATTAATGTAGATATATGTACTTTCATTTTAAACGAAATTGTTGATACCAGATACCTACTTGCCCACTGAGTTGAGTGGGTTCTGGGTAATAAAGAAAAGGATTCCTTTAGAACTTTTCCAACTATCGGATCGATGACTTGAACCGGGTCATAATCTCTTTTGCAGAACAAATTAGTTGTTAGTAATAGTTCTAAAAACAACAACTTTGTTCTCGATTCAAAAATATGTGAACAGTTTTTGTAAGGTGAGGTGGGGTAAGTGTAACCCACGAATAAACAAGATTGAGATGTACTTTACGATGACAGCTCGTAATCGGTTCATAAACAACAAAGTTATCCGCGAACAGACATAAAAAAATATACAGTTGAATGGTTAACCTCCTCCTTTTTTTGAAGTCCAATGTTCCCGGTTGCATCCCTCTTAAGAGCTGGGTTCTGCCTAAACCCCAAATAATTAAGGGTCGGTATAGTATATCCTCATTGATCACATTTACTGCAATAACTCAACTTAAGAACGTGGCGACCCTAACCTTTTCCATACAAACTTAATACCAAAATAAATTATACCTTAACGAAATGAAATAAAACTTTATTTAACTAAAAAAAACGGTGCGGGTCCCCACCTTGCGGTGGGGACCCTTTAAAAGTAAAATCTTAATCCGAATAATATCGATATTAAGGTAGAAAACTAAATTTTTCATAATTTATTTTGGTATTAAGTTTGTATGGAAATGGTAAGGGTCGCCACGTTCTTAGCAACTTACCTGTTTAAAAATATGTATTAACATATCTACCAAAAGTTTATAAAAAAAATCCGAGCTAATCTTTCCTTTTGATTTCACTTACGTATTTCATAAAATCATGTAACAGACATGTCATCCTTTAGAATGAAGGAATACCTACAATTTATTCTATCAAAGCACGCTCTCTCAGTAGAGACATCAATCATCTGCGAGGGATTTCATTATACGGACCAACTTAAATAAGTGGATGTGCCATTTTAATAATAACGTCATTTTTTAAGGAAAAATCTATTTATAATTTATGCTTTGATGTTGATGGTCAGGGATATAGTGATTTTCGATCATGTGGGTCGAGTGGTTTTTTATTTTTTTTTATTAATATTATTTTAATTAGAAAATAAAAAAAATAAAAAGGTAGATGCATTGTCATGACAGATATAGGTTTTATGGCATAAACATATTTGCTCTAATGTCTTTATCCAGGGAGGAAAATGTAAACTACGTTTGTATGGAGAAAGAGAATGGAGACTATTCTCTTAACAAAATGTCGTATTTTATTTTATAAACGTCTTTGGGGGTACGAGATGATGTGTACCGCCAAAGAGAAGATCTTCCACCGGGCAGGTAGTTTTGCCCGGTAGGCCGCGGCCCGACGATGTATCGTCGAGAGTTAGAATAGAATAGAATAGAAAAAAGTTTATTTGTTCTAAAGTTAAACACACATAGTTGTACAAAAACAAAACATAAAACTTAAAAATACTAAACTTAAACTAAATACAACATGTGTGTGTTGCAGCAGGACAATGAGCCATGACTCAGTGTATAATTCACTCCTTAGAGCGAACACTGATTTTCTGTCATCACCCAAGAGATTGTAGACCATTTAGCACAACAATATTTAGCATGATCATAATTGACTTACAAGTTTATAAAATAGTGTACGTAAGAGAAAACCACACAATACAATATATAATAAAATCAAATAGTTATATAACGAATTTAAGGTTATTAAATACAATATAGATGCATATATATAATGTTCCAATATAAATAAATATATGTAAATAAATATTTCCTTTTAATAATAATCATTATATCAATAATAGAGTTGTTTAATGAGCTTATTTTGGAAAGAATGTTGATAGCGCGATTCAGGATTTCGTACTAGTAACGCCATATAGTTGATTCTGTGGGCGTCCGCCACACGTCAAATTAATGTAGATACATAGGTATATATATATATTACCTACTCTATGTTCATTTATTCAGGTTCTTGAGCTCCATTTCACTGGTGGGAGTTGCTGACAACTTCTTTTTGATATTTAATTTAAATAATTTCATTTCATTAATTAGTAATTTTGAAAACTATGTTTATTTTATTTTATTACGTAGAAATATCATTTCGCTTCTATAAGTTCTTAGTGAACGAATTAAACTTTGGTTGCAATGACATTGAAATAATGAATGATATTTTGGATAACTTTATTACTATAGAATAGGTGATCTGCGGCATATCACGAAGAGGGTGTCAGCCTCTGGAAACGGAAGTAATTAAACTTGCAACTCAACTATTATCTGCAGGATCCCTGAAGTCAGAAACTTACTCTTGTATTGGATTGGCAACTTTTCATGCTCAAATTAATCCTTGTGACCTCTGAGTTATCCGATTAAAATGTATATTATACTGTTATTAACAGCCAAATACAGAAACGCCTCTTAAAATTTGAGGCGTTGTTAAATAATAGAGCAGCATCAAAATTTAAAAATAGTATGGGAGTTTTTGAATTTGAGAGGTGCTTACTTGTTTAGAACTCAAATTTTGAGTTGCGTTTCTGTATTTGGCCGTAACTTTGATATTTGAATACCAGGGACTTATTTGGGCTGTAAAAAGTCTAATCAGTTTCGGGCGTAAAAGTTTTATCCCCGAGATTAATAAGTAGGTATCTAAACTACCTATATTAAAATGTATTTGAATTTGACAGACCCATCAAATATCAAATGATAGTCTCAAAAAAAATAGATTCATTTCATTACATACTAATACCTATTTTTAAATTGTTTTAAATAAGTTAAAAAGCGAATTAGTTAAGTTAGTAACGAGTTAGCTCCTGAATTTAGAGCTGAGAGTAAGGCCCTATAATTGAATTTTTGGAGTAACTAAATGGATACCTTCATAGCCTTAAGTATGTATGTTGGTTATATCTGCCTAATGTGAAATAATGTGTGTGTAGGTATAGCTTTTAATTACACGAGTACGAGATACGGTGCGATGAATCTCGTTTGCTTAACGGGAAATAATGGCTAAATTCCTATTACATGATTTGTTAGTTACAGATCGTACCTACCTATTTAGAATTTAAAAAAATTCTAAATAGGTAGTTTAAAGGCGAAAAATTATATCATTTCGCACATTAAGTTTCAAGTTAATATGTAAAATGAAACAATTGTTCGCACTTGATAGTCTGCAGAAAGAATTCCCCTAGGAATTCTTCATTAATCTGCACATTAACGACCGTGGATACGGTAAGGTGCATAAAAAGATTCTTGCTGTCACAGAAACAACAACGGGGTGATTAGGTGCGAGTAGGTTAAGTCAAGAGCGAGCGAAGCGAGCTTTTATTTTTAAACTGGCTCGAGCAAATATTTTGTTTTTGTTTTCCGCACTTTACCGGCGTACCATACCACGGATCACATAATAAACTACGTAAAGTGAGAATATCAGCTTTTGAAAAAAAAAATGAACTTCGATAGATCATATCAGGCAATCTTCAAATTACCTAGTTAATGTGAACTTTATTATATATTCTCCAATCTAACGTTAACATAATATACAAAAAGTAATATACATAATAAAAGATTATTCGTCCCACAACACAATATTCAAATATAGGAATAAGTAAACAACTAAATGCTTAAATTAAACTCAGTATTCTAGCTGGCCAGTGCCCGTAATCTGAGGAGAGATATGTTTCTGAGAATCGAATAGCCATGAGGTGATGCATCCTCAGTGTTCAGTCAGTCGTGGTACATGCGATCAGACGCGCTGCCTTACCACAACCCTTGCTTGTGTGGTGTGGTGACCCGGAGGCGAACAGCCGTAACTAGCTGGTTGATACACAATCGAGCTAGGTTCTAGATCACCCGTATTTATAGACGAATCTAAGTGATTACTTTAGCTAAGCAATGCCCTGTCTCGCTCTTGCTAGTGATTTTTAACGTCTACGAGAATGTGACAGACACATTACTTAGGCAAGTAATTACTTTGAATTGACTATAAATTCTTCTAGAACTACTAAATTCTACAAGTTCTTCAAAATCAAAGGCAAAATAGCTGTACTCATTCAGATTTCACATGATCGTTTTGAATCGTCTATTAACAATTTAATTTAAGACACAAGATTTTTTTGCAGTGATTACGTGATAAACATTGTCGTAGTTACATTTTCCCGGGTCTTAATCGCGAATTATTATTAACATTTTGGTGTTTCAAAATACTTTCGATCGCATCTACTGAGGAAAAGACGTAGTATATCCACACTGTCAATCACTGTGACAAAAAAACAGTAGATCCAGAGTTGACATGGATAATTAATCAAAATCGTAAATTTGTAAAATTACTAACACTTCGAAATATTTTAATTATCGAAATTCGAACTTGTTTGTTGCCTTTTTCAATTCTAAGTTAAATGATAGGTAGCCAAGAGAAATCGAAGGAAAATCTTGGGACGAAAGAAATAGAACTTCGGTTAATGCAAGTTCATCTTTTCTTAGATTTATGGACGCAGTAACATCGTGGCTTCTGTGAAATGTTTAAAATAATGAAAAAAAAACCTTTATTGTAAGGAAACCGTATGAATGCCAGAGATATAAGAATCTCGCAATCATATCCATGTTATTGACGACCTCTGTGGCGCGTCGTGCGAAAGCGCGACTGCAATGCAGAAGGTTGCGGGTTCGATTCCCGCCGGGTGCAAGTAGGTATTTATGCTTAAAAAAATATTTGTGTCTGGTCTGGGTGTCCCTCTGTGTATAATATGTATGTATTTACAAAAGAAAAATAATTATAAGTATTATATCCGTTGTCTAGTCACCGTAACAAAAGCTTAGTCGCTTACCACGGGGTTAGATGGCGCTGTGTGTTGTTCAGGGATTTTATTTAGGGAACACCACACTTCGCATAATTTTTTTTGTCATAATTTCATGAGGCATAACTCAATTGGCATAATTTCATAAGGCATAATATTCAGTTGTCATAATTTAAAATGGCATAATATTTTTTAGCATAATGATTATATGGCATAATTACATTAAGCATAATAGTCAATTGGCATAATTCAATATGGCATAATATTGTTTAGCATAATTACATTAGGCATAATAGTCAATTGACATAATTTAATATAGCATAATATAGTTTAGCATAATGATCTTTTGGCATAATTACATTAGGCATAATAGTCAATTGACATAATTTAATATGGCATAATATTTTTTAACATAATGGACTAATGGCAAAACTACATTTAATTGAAGTTCATGGCCTTATCGTGATACAATTTTCTTACCTATACCTAAACGTTGGTATACCTAAGAGGAAAATAATAGGTGTAGGTTAGGTTAGGTTAGATATTGTGATTAAGCACACGCGAGCGAAGCGAGCGATTTCCTTTCGGTCTCATCATTTTCCATACCAGAAAAGTATATTGTAATAAGGTATGTTTTAATAATATATTTATGGTAAAAACTTTATGCCAAAAGAAGATTATGCGAAAAATGTTTCATCGAAAAGTAGAAGACCCACCAGGAATTGTGTACCTATCTGAATAATAAGTATGATAGGTTTAGGTTAGGTTAGATGTTTTGATAATCGATCTAAAGCACAAACTGGTATTTCTGTAATTATTTGTGAATTGTGAAAAAGTTACCCTCATTTAGTTTATAATAATTTTTTGAATGCGCCTGAGTCTTTAATTCAAGCAAAGCTTTAGTTTTATAATTGTTTTAGTTGTTGTGCTAGGAGTTTTCCTTTATGGGTTTTATGAACATTTAAATGATTTTTGAATATTAGTATGTGCTATAATATTAGTATATTATGCGTTCTAATGTTATGCGTTTTGTAGGTTATGGTATTTGATGTTAGGCTTTTAGAATATTATGCGTTCTAACGTTATGCGTTTTGTAGGTTATGGTATTTGATGTTAGGCTTTTAGAATATTATGCGTTCTAATGTTATGCGTTTCGTATGTTATACTTTCTGAGTATTAGGAATTATTTGTTTATGCCTTCTGTATGTTATGCCAATTGAAATTATGCCAAAAAAGTTTATGCTTTTTTAGTTTATGCCTTATAAATATTATGCGTTTTGTAATTATGCTTTATATTTTCGGCCTTTTGAGTTTAGGACAAAAAAAGTTATGCGTTAAGGACGGTACTTTTATTTATTTATTTTTATTGTGTCTGATAAATTAGTTAAATATTAAATATTGCACGACGCGTTGCGCACATCCGCAACCTTGTGCAATGCGGGTCTTTCCCCGACGCGCCACAAAGTTCGTCGAGTTATATGAATTTAACTTACAACATTTACACAATAATTTCCTCCTTGTTCTCCATAAATGAAAATCCAAAGACAAAAATACGTAAAACATTGTATTTCTTTCCATGCTTTTCATTTCAATCAATTCATAAATTATTTTGCGTGAAACTGAATAAAGTCGAAAACAACGTTTTGTATTTCTGTTGTGTTGATATTTCGGGTAAATTGTCTACCCGTTGAAGCACTTAAATTTAGATTATAAAATGACCGTCTTCATTTAATAGTAGGTATACCTAACGGAAAAATGATTTCTTGTTTCATTAAATTCAGTTTACTTAGAACTAGAAGAATTTCCATTTTTTCGTTTGTTTTGTTATTCTTAGAAAATGTTACGCAGAAACTTCGTTCGTTCACTAAACTTTTATTCGGGTTAAAAAAGATCGTCCATTCTATTACAAGTTATAATATTGGTAATGGTCTAGTGAAGATACCTTGATTTTCATTCCGAAGGTCATAACTTCGAATCCCGGTGGAATGTGGCAATCGACCGGTGTTCGAATGCATATATCTTTTTCTTTGTAAAAAACGTGTGGCACTCGAGGACTGCCGTGGTAAAGCTATTGCATAGAATATTTTTTTAAATTAGTGTGGGTGTTCGGTTTTATTTTCGTTACGGGTTTTCTTGATTCGGTCGCCGCGCTCTAAGCCCGCGATAAAAGCTATGCAAAAGCTTAAATGTAATTTGCGCTATTAACATCGCTCTTACGGTAAAGGAAAACATCGTAAGGAGACCCACAACTTAGTTAGTTCCAAACGTATTGAGCCGTTCTTTCCTCTGGGCATGACTGACTAGGCTGGGAGGTTGGTATATGCGCTGGGCAAACGCATTCCACCAAGCAATGGCCCGGACAGTAGAGCGCCATAAAAAAACATGGATTATAAGTTGCTTGTTCTGTAAGTATGAAGATGAAAAGGTCAACTATTTTTACATGGAAATGTAAAAAAAACATCATCAGATGAGATGAGGCATTTGACCTCATCTCATCTGATGGGAAGCGACGATGAGGTCGACGGTGTAACATGCTTGCCTAGAAGAAAGCTCCTCATCATCCGAGCGATGTTCTCGGTTGCATCTCTCTCGAGAGCCCGGGGTCCGCTTTCCTACTTTTATACGTCTCCACTTCGCACGATCTTCGGCATCCCGTGTAGTAAGACCATTTGCACGCATATCCGATATGCGAATAAGCGTAGAAGAAACCTATTCATTCTCAACTATTATAACATGAAAGTAGTCTTATCTTACCCATCTTTTGGTGTAAAATGGTTAGTAGGTTTATAGATCTTTTTCTTCACTATGCTGCCCACGTATCCTTTGCGATCATAAAATCTTTTGCCCCAAAACGGCCCCGAATAACACACGACTAGTTCCACGATAAGATGGACTTATTTCACAATATGCTGCTGGTGCTGTGTTAGGGTATAAATTTACTGCCGAGAATAAAGTATCAAATGAAACAAATTTTTATTTCCAGTTTGTCGCTCGTTTGTCTTTCTAATAGCTTCGTATTCCATGCTACATCGATATAAAAATACTTGGGACTTTATGTTCTAGTGAATTAATAGGTACATGTGGTAGCCGGTAGTAACAAACGATAACTATAGAAATAGGTATAAAGGTACCTGTATTTTATGATGAAGGTATCCGAGGTTTAGTCCATTTTATTAAACTTGAGCATCTTCAAAAAGAAAATGGAAAAATATCTGGTATCTTTGAAATATTGGAAGATATTTCAAAAACAATTTGCGATGTAGACAAAGAAATTTCTCGTTGCTTCTATCGAACAATTTTAAAACAAAATACCTTTATTCCCAGTCTACGTAGACTGAGCTTGTCATGAATAAGTAGGTACGAATGAAATATCATTTAATTATTTAGTTTCTCATTTTGCAATTTGATACGTTGCTGTTCAAATATAGAGTGGATATTATTTACGATGAGCAAATGCATTGTGTTTAATTACAAATGTTTAGATAAATCACACAGAGATTTTCATTTGAAATTTATATTAGGTACGGGTTTTGGTGACGAAATTAAAGAATCATATTCTTCTAATATTATAAATAATGAAAGTTTGTATGTAGGTAAGTAAATAAACGAGATGTTTCTAACTCCTTTACACAACTACTAATAAACCGATTACGGTGAAACTTGGTATGCAGATTGCTGGTTCATCATCATCATTTCAGCTGTAAGAAGTCCACTGCTGGACATAAGCCTCCCTCATAGATTTCCAGATGCTTCGGTCATAAGTGGCCTGCATCCATCGTGAACCCGCGGCCTTAACTAAGTCGTCCGTCCATCTCGTTGGTGGACGTCCAACGCTGCGCTTGCTGCTTGCTTGCGATTGCTGGTTACACGGGATTAACACAAAGGCCCCATATTCCTGCGGGATCGGAACTTTCAATAATAGGAAATATACGACCGAGAGAACGAAATAGCATTTATTCGAACAAAGTAGGCCTCCAGTATAGGTGCTCGTTACCTCTTTCAATCGGCTGAGGTGAATAGAAGTAAAATGCAAGCCTATGTCGTAAATATTAACTAGAAACCGAATGGAAAAGTGTTTTTAAACGACGAGAACAATAGGTTTCACTAAACTGTCAACGCATGCAACGAAGCTATGTAGCAAGCAGAGGCGTATGCAAGATTGTTTAAATGTGGGGCAAAAGTAAAAAAAGGGAGGACTCATTGATCTCAACCATAACAGTAGATATGGCATCAGAAGGAAGACAATTGTAACAAGTCACTGAAGTCCTGCTACATCAGATACAAAGATACTTTTGATGTTCACATTTTGAAGCATCATTCATCGACTTGATTTAAGCATTGTTATTACATTTTTACGATTGACGTAAAGAATACTGTCCACTCTGCAGCGGCTTTTTTTTCATGTAAAAGTGTTCTTTTTACAAGAAAAAAAGCCGCTGCAGAGAATGAAAATATGGAATGGAATATGTTTGAAAATTCACCTCTAAAACTAGTACATAATAGGAGAACCAATTTTTCAGCTTATTACGTCTTACCTGTCTGATACTGATTCAGCTTGTTTGTTTAGACTATTCAGAGCCAGCGGGTATAGCTCAACCCGCACTGATATTCGGTGGTTATGTCAAATGAATTCGCGAACGAGCTTTGAGTTGTCGTTGGTACTCACCAACCACAACTCACTTGTAGAAAGTTCGATGTGGGGCAAGCGCCCCAGTCCGCCCCACCCTGCGTACACTCACCGTAGATGGTAGCAACAGAGGCTTTAGTTATTTTGCAGTACCTCAACTTCGTAGTCTCTGATACGGGTGCGTAGCATTGTTATCACAGGTATTTACTTAGTTTAGCGTGAGGCAGCGAAGCGTTTCCTGTGGAGCCGGTGCCGGAGGCGTCTGTATACTTATTGTTTGGCCACGTCCAGTTTCACATGACTGCAGTTATACGTATGTATATAGTATGGAGTTATAGACTATTATGGTCGTAGTTTGTTGATGTTTGAAGCCGACCATTCACCGCCATCTAAACTTATAGTTAGGTATAATAGTTAAGCGTAGCTCGCCAGTTTTTAAATAAGTGAGAATAAGATATTATCAATTTTAAAAACAGGGTGTTCGAGCGAAATAAAAGGATTTGTGTAGAAACTTGTTGCCGTTTATTCTGACTCAATTTGTGTACAATAATGATAAAATTATGACTTCTTCTGCTGAGCGTTTTGTTCGCCAGCTGGCCACCATCGAATCCAATGAAAAAGTGTTCTGTCAAAGCTTGCCGTGACGTTGTCTGCGCTCGCGCTTGCTTCACGCCGCTTGGTGGCGCCGCCTGGTGCGGAGACGTGGAATAATAATGTTGCCAGTTTATTGGCGTGAACATGCTGCCCCTCTTGGAACGGGTGGTTCCAATATTGGAAGAGGACAGAGTCTGTTGAAGGCTCTTCTCATAGTTCCTGAAGACGTGAGGACATCTGCGACTCGGCTGACTCCATCTCCGCCTTTGTAGACAGTGGTGACTCGACCCAATAGCCATCGATTGGGAGGAATGCGGTCGTCCTTGATTAGCACCATGTCTCCTGGAGCAGGTTGACTTGTGGTCTGCTTCCATTTGTATCGAATTTGAAGTTCCGATATGTATTCTCTATAGTAGCGGTTCCAGAAGTGTGTCTTCAACGCTTGGGTTCTCTGGTATCGCGTCAGAGTTGCAATAGGAGCGTGGTCAAGGTCTGCCTTGGTAGCAGGCAGCATTGATATTGTGCGTCCAATAAGAAAATGCGCAGGTGTAAGTGGAATTAGATCTGAAGGATCATTTGATAAAGGTGTAAGAGGCCGTGAATTTAATATGCCTTCTATTTCTATTAATACGGAATTCATCTCTTCGTAAGTGAGATGTGCAAGATTTAATACCTTGTTTAATATACGTTTAACTGACCCAATGGCTCGCTCAGCGATACCATTAAAATGGGGACTATAAGCAGGACAAAACTTGAAGTCCATACCCTTTTCTGCTGAATATGAAATGATTGCATCGCTATTATGTTTTAAGAAGTTTGCAAGCTCATTGCAAGCCCCTCGAAAGTTAGTGCCATTATCTGACCAAATGGCGGATGGCCTACCTCTGCGAGCTATGAACCTATTTAAGGCTGATAGAAAGCCTTGTGAAGTTAGATCGGTAACGAGCTCAATGTGCATGGCACGAACAGCCAGGCATACGAATACGCATATGTATGACTTCTTGAGTCTTGAACCTCTACCCTTTCTGTCGACTATCACAATTGGACCTGCGTAGTCTACCGCTGTATTTGAGAATGGGAAATCAGCATGTACCCTTTGAGTGGGTAGATTACCCATTATGGGTTTATATGTAACTCCCGAAAATCTGCAACATTTGTAACAATTTTTAGTTATTTTCCTAACTAAATTGCGACCGTTCACTATCCAATACTTATGACGAAGTATTGCTAACAATAGTTGCGGTCCTGCATGAAGTAAAATTCTGTGATAATGTTCCACCAATAATGTAGTAATAATGTGTGTAGCATGTAGTAGTATCGGATGTTTTGTGTTATAATCGTAATTGGAGTTTGATAACCTGCCTCTTACTCTGATGACTCTATCTTGAATGAAGGGGTTCAAACTTAAATATTTGTCTTTTGAAGACAGTAAATTATTATTGTTTAACTGTGAATATTGTTTACAAAACATCTCTTTTTGAACAATTATACAAAGATTATGTGTGGCTGAGTTAAGCTCTAAGATTGTTAAAGGACCTATAAGTTTAGAGTTAGAATTTTTGCAATTATGAATAAAGCGCTTTATTAGAGCTGTAATACGTTGAAGCTTACCAAATGACGAGTATCTACTAGTAAAATTATTTTCTTGTGGTTCTACAGTTGAGACATGACATTGCAATTTTATTTCAGGTAATTCTGTTGTATTAAAGTATTGTGGTTGTTTTGGCATATCTAAATCAACATATTGTAAGAAATGTGGACCTGCCCACCACAAATTAGAGTTCTTAAGCTGACTGGCATTGAGACCTCGTGATCCTATATCAGCGGGGTTAAGCCCTGATGGAACATAATTCCATGACGAAATTTTTGAATTGTTTGATATTTCATTTATTCTATTATAAACGAATTGCTTGAGTTTTTCCTTTTTACAAGTTTTTAACCAACATAAAACTATAGTTGAATCACACCAAAAATACTCAGTATTAATATTTAAACGTAGCGCCTTTTTAACTTTGTTAGCTAAGCGTGTAGCTAGAAGAGCTCCACATAACTCTAACCTGGGCATTGTTAATTTTTGTCTGAGTGGAGCTAATTTGCTCTTTGCAGTAAGTAAATGTACTTCTACTTTACCATTGTCTGAAATTGTGCGAATATAACAGCATGCGGAATAACTTAGAATTGACGCATCTGAAAAGGTGTGAATTTCTACTGAAACATAGTGATTAGTTAAAACTCTACGTGGTATCTCTATGTTCTTTAACTCAGTTAGGGTTTCTATAAAATTGTCCCACTGAGCTCTGATGTCTCCGGGTAATTCAACATCCCATGAGAAGTTACGTGCCCATAACTTTTGTAATATGAGTTTTGCTTGAAGCATGATAGGATTTATTAAACCCAAGGGATCAAATACTTGAGCAATTGTGGAAAGAATTATGCGTTTGTTAAAATGTGAATCGTTTAAAGTAATGTTAAAAGATGAAAATGATAGTGTGTCCCTTTTGCATGCCCACTGTAGACCTAATGTTTTTGTATGTTCATGTTTGCTTAAGTTAACTAGATTGTCTGCATTATCTTCGCCTACTATTTGTTTTAAAATATTAGAATTGTTTGAATGCCATTTTCTTAGTTCAAACTGGCCCTTTTTTAACTCAGACATGACTCCTTTACATATTTGTATTAAAGTAGAGTCATTGTCATGACCTGACACATAGTCGTCAGCGTAGAAATCTGAAAGTATGGCTGTACTAACTTGTTTGTCTGTACAGTCTTTGCCTAACTGAACAAGGCATCTGAATGCTAAATAGGGAGCCGATGCTGTCCCATATGAAACTGTATTTAAGAAATATTGTTTTATTTTTTTATTAGTATCTGAACGCCAAAAAATCTGTTGTAGATGACGCTGTTGTTCATTGACAACAATCTGCCTATACATAGCCTTTATGTCAGCTGTCACTACGAATTTATGTTGACGAAAACGAATTAAAATAGTAACTAAATCGTCCTGAATAGTTGGACCGACATGTTGTATTTCGTTGAAGGATTTGCCGGTGCCTGGTGTGACAGCGCTGGCATCAAATACCGTTCTCAGCTTTGTAGTTAGTCGGTCTTCGCGTAAAATTCCATGATGTGGAATTAAGTATGAAAATGGAGTGTTACCAGGGTCGATATTTTCCGACATGTGACCTTGTGCTATGTAATCTTGCATAAACTCAACATAACTATCCTTAAATTGAGTATTGCGTTTAAATTTACGCTCTAATGCTTGAAATCTGGCAAGAGCCAGCTGCCTAGTTTCACCTAATGCTAAGGGTGAGTCCCTCAATGGAATGGTAACTACAAACCTACCGTCTGCTTGACGAGTAGTAGTTTCCTTAAAAATTGTTTTACACTCGTTGAAGTCATTGTCTTCCGTATTTGACGTGTGTTGCATATTATGTTTCGTATCGTGTATGTTGCAAGCTTCATACTCGTTGCAATTGTAATGTGTGAAATTCGCATTGTGTACTTGACATGTGTCTGGAGTGCATATGTCAGGTTTGTGATTGTGTTGCGTGTCCTGCGTGTGACACGTCTTGGAAAGATGTTGCGTGTCATGCGTGTGACACGTCTTGGAAAGGTGTTGCGTGTCATGCGTGTGACACGTCTTTGAAAAGTCCTGCGTGTCATGCGTGTGACACGTCTTGGAAAGGTGCTGCGTGTCATGCGTGTGACACGTCTTGGAAAGGTGCTGCGTGTCATGCGTGTGACACGTCTTGGAAAGGTGTTGCGTGTCATGCGTGTGACACGTCTTGGAAAGGTGTTGCGTGTCATGCGTGTGACACGTCTTGTAAAGGTGTGATATATTGTACGTTGGGTTTGCACAGTATGCCATTAAGTGGTGTGATTTGTGATCACGGTGTTTAGCATATGCAGTGCCTGAGACTATGTAGCCTAGTTTCGTTTCAACTAGAATAGGCTTGTTGCGACCTAGCGAAATGCGTTCGTTCAATAGAACATGCCAAAACACATCCGCCCCTAACAGCATCTGCACCTCGGCCGGGGTGTCGAATTCCGGATCCGCGAGGTGGATACATGTAGGAATAAGAAATCGATTAACTTTAACCTTATTTGAAGGTATGAGTTGAGTAATTTGTGGTACTACAAAGCAATTTATGTCAGCTTTGAAACCACTGTTTGAAAGTGATGATATTAAGACATCACATCTCTGAGTAATATTTTAAACTTGATTATTTATTCCTTGCACAGATATTGAAGTTGACTCTGAGGGAATGTTTAAGATTTTTTGTAATTTTTCAGTAATAAAGCTTGATGTGCTCCCATTGTCTAGTAATGCACGAGCTTTGTGTAAGTGATCATTGTGGTCTGTAATGTGTATGATAGCGGTGGATAGTAAAACCTGACTAATGTGTGTATGTGTAGTTGATAAAGTAATTGATGATTCGATGTGGCCTTGTACAGGTAATACTACACACTCGCTTTGTTGTGATGATGATGAAGATGAAGTACTTGACTTGTTGTTTATGTGTAATAATGTGTTGTGTCTCTGAGAACATAGCTTACATGTCCCAAATCTGCATGTTGTTTCATTGTGCCCTGCTCGCAGACAATTTTTGACCCTTTCAATGCGTTGTTCGATAGGCAAAATTTTAAATTTTGTGCATTGGAAGATAGTATGTGGAGACTTGCATACCGGACACAATGGTTTGTATGAAGTGTGATTAGGACTTTCATTAGTAATAAATGTTTTTGGTTTAAGAGTATGTGTTATGTTGTCGCTGTGTCTACGGACTGACCCTCTTTGCCTTTCAATTGTTTCTAATAAGTTACACCTATCCTTAAGGTATGAATTAAAATCATTCAGAGTAGGAATGCCCTTTAATAAGTTTCTATGATGTTCCCAGTCACGGGCTGTTATAGGATCTAACTTCCCACTAGCTAAGTGAATGACCAGGAGGTCCCAGTGCTCAGTAGGGATACCTAATGTTTTAAGTGACCTTAGGTTTTTATTTATAACATCTTTAAGAGCGTGTAATGCTACTGAGGATTCTCTTTGAATGTGTTCTATATTAAACAAAGCCTGAACGTGTTCACTCACCAACATTCTGTCATTGTTGTAACGATCACACAAAAGATCCCATGCTACTTTGTAATTTTCAGCAGATAACCCAATTGAATATATTACTTCCCTTGCATTACCCTTAACGCTAGCCTTTAAGTAGTGAAACTTCTCTATATTTGAAATGCCTTTGTTATTGTGAATGAGAGACATGAATGTTTCACGATATTCAAGCCAACTGTGATAGTCTCCAGAGAACGTAGGTAAGCCTATCATAGGTAATTTAACTCTCCCACCTGTTCGCACCATGTCACCCGAACCTGACACCGAAGCGTAGTCCAGCTCCGCAGAAGCAGACCTCTCCGCCGCTGAAGCTCTGCTGAGTAGCTCCTCTGCAGCAGCAACAGCACTGAAGAACGAACTTTCGAAAGATTTGCGTTCAAGCTCCTCGTCACCTGAAATTTCAGTTAAGTTTTCTGTATCTTTTGATGTAGGTTGAGTGAGGTTTTCTATTTCAATTTGATTTACATCAAACTGGTCATAAAGCTGCTGTATTTTGCTTAGGCGAGCAGTCAGTTCGTGCGTTTGCATTGAATTTAATTTATTGCATGGTAACAGAGGCTCCAAATAAGTTTTGAAAATTGTAAGCTTGGCTTTGTGGGATGCTCTTGTCTTTTTTAGGGATTTTAGCGTTTCCATGATGTGATACTGTTGTTATTAGATGAATAATAATGCACTGTGAAGGTTAAATTAGCAAAGAAACACCAAACACAACAGAAAGGGATGGAATCTTCAAGTTGCTCCGCTGTATAGTGAAGAAAAAACACTTTAATTTATAAATTAGGGAAAAATATCAAAAGAAGCAAACCAATGAAACGATACTTAAATTTTAAATGTGCTCTTGGATGATCTTGGGGTCTTAGGAATGTGCCATGCGCTGCCGCGTGGCAGTAGGTTATGCGAAATTTGCAAACACTGAAAAATAAAGCGATCTTAGTAAAGATTGTTTGAAAAGTAGCCGTGCTACGTGCAAATTAGGCTAACTTGTGACGTTTTCACTGTAATCCTTTGCACAACTTATTGGAACAACTCACAACGACATGCCGTCAACCATCATGACTTGCAAAATTTTCCTTTTTTCCTTCGATACTCCGCTGTTAATCCGGCTCGAATCTTGTTCGAGCGAAATAAAAGGATTTGTGTAGAAACTTGTTGCCGTTTATTCTGACTCAATTTGTGTACAATAATGATAAAATTATAACTTCTTCTGCTGAGCGTTTTGTTCGCCAGCTGGCCACCATCGAATCCAATGAAAAAGTGTTCTGTCAAAGCTTGCCGTGACGTTGTCTGCGCTCGCGCTTGCTTCACGCCGCTTGGTGGCACCGCCTGGTGCGGAGACGTGGAATAATAATGTTGCCAGTTTATTGGCGTGAACACAGGGTATATATACAAGTTTATTTGTAGTGATAACAACCATGTAAATTTAAAACCGTATATTAACCTATATACCTGGTAAGAGAACTATTTAGTTAGAAATCCTTTTTTAAATTACTTACTTACATTTTCATCATTTAAATGCACTGAAATTCATCAAGATGGTAACCATAACTTTAAGCTCTAAAAGTTTTCTGATGAGAAAGGTGGTTCATAAAGCTTTATCAACAAGTAAAAAAAAGTAATTTACTGCATTTTGGGATGCCATTCTGCTCATCATTCCGAAGGTTCTCATCAGATCTTCACAACTTTTTATGGGATCAACTAGAGCCAACTTGAATGATTGGGATCGGACCTCAGACGGACGAAGATATCCGGTAACATACCTACAGACAGAAAAACTTTTCAATTTAATTTTGAGAGTTAGTAATAAAATCGCCTAGGTATGTCTGGATATTAACCGCCTTGTCTACAAAAAACCGGAGACGGATGACAGATTTTTATGCTATTGCTTTTATCGCGGTCTTTGAGCGCGGCCACCGAATCAAAACAATCGGTAACGAAAATAAAACCTAACACCCCCCCACTCCACCCAGCGTTAGCTCGGCCGAGCTACATGGTAATCATGGCAACATGGTATAAAATAAATAAAAAATTATAATTGCATAAGTTGATAAAAAATGCTATGCAATAGCTTTACCGCGGCAGTCCCCGAGTGCCACACGTTTTTTTTTCTTTCGTTCGTTCGTTCGTAGAATGAAAGTACCCCTCCAGTCCACTTGGCATTATCAAAATTAAGCCCGATCTCTTTGTTATTAAATCCGATAATATTCAACAATCGAATGCACTAACAATCAACGTGTAAAACATTTGGAAATGCGGCGCACAATTTACCAACATCATCAGTAACGTGTCCATAGGATTGAAATTCATAGAATTTGCTGATGTAGTTGGGAACAAATTGCAGCCAGCCCGTGTCCGAATGATCAAATATATTCAACTTTCTAGTACACGTCAGCAAGAAACACTGGCGCAGGTGTTTTAACGTTTTGCAGGCTACTACCACCTACTACGGAGCATTAAATTGGACTGAAATTATGTAATGGTCTTTAAATATTACTTTGAAATAGATTTTTCTTCGGTTTTCGCGATGTTGTATTGAAATTAAAAACATTTTTCGGTTTTAATCGCGTGGTATACTTTTAGCATTGTTTTAACCCTCAACATTTCGAGACCTTTACAGGTCCCTTATTGAGGATTTACTTTGAAACTCCAAATATAGGTAGGTACCTACTTCTAGTAAAAATATTATGTCAGATACAGTCCTAATGGCCCACTGCTCTATTGGAATGAATAGCTCGTTCGTTTTTAGGATTCCATACTTAAAGGCTAGAAACGGAGCCCCCCGTTTCTAGCATACAACAAACGTGATTTTCAAAAGTAAAGGGCAATGTAAGCGTAAGTTATTTTTTTTTACTCTGGCACCATCTTGTGGTAAACTGGCGTCGGTGGTAAAGATAAACGCAAACGTGCGTCGTCGTTTACGGATTTCGCGCTTTGTGTTTATTTTAGGATTCCGTACCTAATTGTGATGATAGTACGGAATCCCACTAGCACTTGGCCTTATTTTTTACTATCATATGTATCTGAGTAATCAAATCTTGCAAGTTGATTTTGAACCACTTTCTCTGAACTTTAAACGTTTTACATTCTTCTTCAGTTCCGATGACAATGCATTCTCATGATAAGTATGAATTGAGACCATCGATAGCCTAACAGTCAGGTTTTATTTAAATTTAGTTAACGCTGTCCATTTTAAAAGTTTACTTATCCCGAAATTCCCGCGGGATCGAGACTAACGCGGGTGAAACCTCGAAGCGTACTAGTATATAATATTAAGTAGGTAGGTATTACAACCAATATACGTAAACGGTTTGTGACCAAAGTTCCTGATGCCGATGGGCTCTCAAAAATTAAGGGCTAAGAGAAGCAAAGATACCGCGGCAGTCCCCTGGGAAATAATCTGTTGGTTTCAAGCTGGTTTATGTATTGCTACCGAAATACTGTATACAATTTGGACTTTACGTGAAACTAGCAGCGCTATATTGGTTCACCCGCGCACAATATTTATCCAATGTATGGAATGGGAATGTATGGAACCCGGAGGGAGAATTATAGCATTTTTTTTAAATTAGTATAGGTTAGGTTTGATTTTCGTTACGGAATTTCTTGATTCTGTCGCCGCGCTCAAAGCCCGCGATAAAAGCTATGCAATAGCTTAAAAAATCCGTGCTGTGCCGCCACTGGCAGACAGGCCCACGGATTTTTTAAATGTAGCCGTTGTCCTCCACTGGCGGACACCACACCAGTTTTTAGAGTTCCGTAGCCAAATGGCAAAAAACAGGTTTGAATCGATGCGACTATTTGAAGTTGAGCTAAACCAACTCAGTTTAGTAGGCTATCTAAAAGTTAAATAATTGTTCTATTAAAATTGTGGTTTTATCAATAGTAAAGATGTCGCAAGCAATATATCGTTTGGAGGTTAAAACCCGAAATTTGGCAACCATATTCGTTGGTAACGAGAGACGGTGCTGAGTGTGCGGTCTGCTATATTACTGCATATTAATTTAATATGCATGCTTTTATTATACTAGTGCTTAGTCATATACAACGCTAAGGGTCGATTTGACCAAACTGGACTAAGCAATTCTACGTATAAATGGTCTTTTGTTCGAGAGACTCTAAAGCTGTTCAATCGAAAAAAGGACGATTTATGCGGAGAATTGTTATTCATTGCTTACTCTTGCTTGGTCGAATCAAGCCTAAAATGATTATATTTTTATTAGAGACTACCCACGACTTACACCCGCGTAAGTCCCGATCCCGTGGGAACATCGGGATCAAAAGTAGCCTATGTTACCCAGGGTGAATGTAGCTTTCTACTACTACCTACTTGCAAGAATTTCTGAAATCGGTCCAGTAGTTTTTGAGTTTACTTGTAACAAACATACAGACGCACACACACAAAAATACAAATCTTTCCTCTTTATAATATAAGTATAGATATAGAGGAGAAGGTAATTTATAGCTTGTTATATCTGCGCCCCGTAGTTTAAACCCGTGTCCCGATCGCACAGGATTATCGAAATCAAAAGTTTCCTATGTTATTCTCTATTGTTTAAATTATCCCTTTGCAATTTTTTATTCAAATCGGTCGAACTGTATGACCGTCCAGAGGGTGCAAACAAACAAATAAACAACCAAACAAACAAATTTATAAACAAACAAACGTGAATTTCTATTAAGTAATTTTTGTATGTAGCTCAAGGCTATTTTATTTAGAAAATTTATTTTCAAGGAAAAATAGCATTCAAAAATTTTCACTTGCGGCGAGGCTTGAACTCGCGTCTTTGGGTCGGTACCCCAACGTCTATACCAACTAGACTACGCAAGTTCACGCTTCGTGCCGTGAAAACTTCCAATGCTATATTCTCCTTTGATTGTTTACGATTAAGGCTCGATTAAACATACGTGTTTATCCAGATTTTCAGCTATCTGTATACCAAGTTTCATCGCTATCGATTTAGTAGTTTTTGCGTGAAGAAGTAGGTACCAAACATACTTGTTTACTTACGAAATATTTAATAAATATTTAAGCCGATAAAATTAGTTATTAACTAACAATAACAAAATAAAGATTATTCAAAAAATTCAAAACTTAATTCAACTTTAAACCACAACCTTCCCCTTCGTTTGAATCATTGGCTGAGCCACAGAGATCCTAAATTAAATACCTTTAAGAGGATAGTCTCCATTCTGTTTCTCCATACAAACATAGTTTACATTTTCCTCCCTGGATAAAGACAGCAAATATGTTTATGCCATAAAACCTATATCTGTCATGAAAATGCATCTTACTTTTTATTTTTTTTAATTTTCTAATTAACATAATAATAAAAAATAATAAAACGAAAAAAATAAAAAGGTAGATGCATAGTCATGCATGACAGATATAAGTTTTATGGCATAAACATATTTGCTCTAATGTCTTTATCCAGGGAGGAAAATTTAAACTACGTTTGTATGGAGAAAAAGAATGGAGACTATCCTCTTAAAAACCAGAGATAAAATTTGAAAAATTAAGTCGATCGGAAAAGGAATATTGAGGTAATATTTCACAGTTCTATCACAAAAGAAGTGGCGGTGCCAAAACTGTCTTTGTGGAGCCCGGGCAATTAGGTACAAAGTATTCTTAAACGTTATCTAAAATTGAAATCCGTATTATACCTACGTATTGCCAAAAGCAAGCAGTAAAAGGAAGAGTACAAAGTGACTTGAACTTATCTTGAATTAATCACAGATAAAGACTTTCAAGTTTTAGTACACAAACATTAATGACTAGCTGTGTCCCACTGTTTTACCCGCGTGACGGCTGAATATAGAAACGCAACTCAAAATTTGAGTTCTACTTAAACAACTAAGCACCTCTCAAATACAAAAAATCCTAAACTATTTTTAAATTAAGAAGCTGCTCAATTTAAGACGTAAATTTAAAATTTAAGTCTCGATCCCGAGGGTATTAACATTTCGAAAAAGTCTTTGTTATCGGATGCCTATATCGCATAAAAAACACACTTATACAGTCAGTCAGCCAGGACATCATCTTTGGCAAGTAACATCTACGTGAGATGATTTAAGATTTAAGCATTTTAAAAAGATATAGATTTTAATTTTCGTTTAATAAGATCCACTTTTACGCCAGTTTGTACATTTGAAATTGTGATAATTTTATTACGGCATCAGCATTCTGTAATATACTAGCAGTATCGCGCGGTTTTACTCAAGAAAATCCTGATTCCGCCTGATTTTTCAAAAACCCTTTCTAAGTGGATACCTGCACACCATAAAAACATGCCTTCCAAATTTCATGTCTCTAGGACCAGTGGTTTGGGCTCTGCGTTGGTATATTTTACAGTCAATCAGTCAGGACTTTCAATTTTAGATATGTAAAACCATAAAAATGTAATGTAGGTACTTTGATGTATTTTTTAGATGGACCCAAAAAAATACATAGACTGATAATCACACTCTTCTTTGCGTCGCGCGGTCGAGTATAAAGCAAGTTTACCGCAATTATTTCAATTTCAGGGTTTGTTTTTGCTATACGTACATAAGAATAAATTAAGCAAATTTCACAAAAACAGTGATGTCCGTCAGGTTAATTTGAGACACAAGGATGATAGCTGACTGTGCCCTATAGCAGGCTCCAGAAAATAAGTAAGTCGTTCTGTGGTACTAGTGTACTTTATTATAATAAACTACCTGAAGACGTATGTGACATGTCCATTACAAGATTCAAAAAATATATTAAACTTAAATTGTGTAATAAGACGTACCTACTATAGCACGTCATCATACATATTTTGATGAAAAGAATCCATGGACATGATTGTTAACTGCGCCTGTTCAAATTACGGATATCTGTATTATGACGATTGTAATATAAAACATGATAAAAAAAATAATTAAAAAAAACCCATGAGTTTCTTGTAGTTTCTTCTCATCGGAGGACGCGTTCCGAAACCACAGTAAAATAAAATCTCGACGTTTCAAAACGTACGTATGTGTGTATTATATACGTTCTAAATGAATAAATGAATTTTGAATTTTGTAAGATATGGCTGGCTTATTTATTAATTGCCTAGATTAAGAACATGTAATTTAAATAAGAGGATTATTTTCATCACGATCTCTGGAAGTTCCTAGGAGAGGGTATTAAGCCGAAAAGCGGTTGTTCTAGAGGACTAGGCGAACAAGTTTTGTTCTACAACTTTGTAAATTCAAGGTAGTTTTCGAAAATGTTGAGCCGATTCTCACGTTCACGAAAACGTGAGAATTTTTTTCAGTGAAACAATTTCACAATTTTCTAAAAAAAAAGTTCGAATTTCCGAAAGTCCGGGAACAATAGTTGTTCGCCTAGATGTCTTGAACAACCCCCTTTCGGCTTAACACGCTAAGCGCTACGCGTATACCCTGGTAATACACCCTACTCGTTTTGTCACAGGCCACTAGTCATACACGGTTAGAGCCCAACTTCAAAAGCTAAAAGGGTGCAAAGTGTCAAATTTTCATGATTTTATGGTACCACGAGAAGTCAATTCCGTAATAAAAAAAACGAAAGGTCCAGCACTTTTTCTTCGGAGGTACCTTGGCGCTTAGCGTGTTAATACAGAAACAGAAACAGAATCGGAAATAGGAATAGAACGGAACAGAAATATATGAACAGCCTGTATATGAAGGGATGAAACACAATCCGGTAAACCCTTTTGACTAAAGGCGCCCCAAGGCCGCAAGGTTTCACAGGCATATGTTCGGAGTCCGTAAGGGGATAGTCTACCTACTCTTTTCTCCATACAAACTTTACAAACGTAGTCGACTGTTTCCTCCCTGGATAAAGATATTAGAAAAAATATGTTTATGCCATAAGTTCTATATCAGCCATGACCGACCATGCCCCTACGTTTAGATTTTTTTTTATTTTCTTATTTTTCTGAATTTTATATCTATTCTAATACCAAAATGAAAAAAAAACAAAACGTAGGGGCATAGTCATGGCAGATATAGGTTTTATGTCATAAACATATTTGCTCTAATGTCTTTATCCAGGGAGGAAACAGTCGACTACGTTTGTATGGAGAGAGAGTACTGTAGGTAGGTATCTGTCCTCGTAAGAGGAAAGGATACCTACTTTTCTCCATACAAACGTAGATTTTTCATATTCTAATTATCATAGCACCTACTATTTTTAATTAGAATATGTAAAATATGAAAAACATAGGGGCATGGCCATGGCAGATGTAGGATAGGTTTTATGGATAAACATAATTAATTGCTCCGATGCCTTTATTAAGGGAGCAAACAGTCGACTATGTTTGTATGGAGAAAGATACCTATACTTTATTCTGATTTTATTACTACCTATGTGTTATTATGCGGCAATAGAAATATTGCTCTTTGAAGTGGCAGTGGGCAGGACATATAGCACGGAGAGCAGATGGTCGTTGGGGCCGAAAAGTTCTCGAATGGAGACCGCGGATCGGAAAGCGCAGCGTTGGACGTTTGGACGTCCACCAACGAGATGGACGGACGACTTAGTTAAGGCCGCGGGTTCACGATGGTTGCAGGCCACTTATGACCGAAGCATCTGGAAATCTATGAGGGAGGCTTATGTCCAGCAGTGGACTTCTTACAGCTGAAATGATAATGATGAATAGAAATATATCATCTGTGAACAACTAAACTATCTAGCTATCGCAGTTCGTAAGATACAGCTTGGTGATAGACAGACAGAGAGACGGACAGTACAAAACCCTAAAAAATAGCCCACTCCAACTATCCATCTAGCTAGATTATGGTGACGTGTCTATAAAGTAAATCGTTTTAGATGCACCGTCTTTCATTTTACATGGGTACAAAACCTCAAAGTAATTTACTGTACTCGAATTAGCTCGAGTTTGAAGCAAGGGCGAGATGTAACGTATTTGTGCCATTCTATGCGAGAGCAAAAAATACTCCAATTCTGTCCAATTAATGTAATTTTTTTAGTCACCGTTTTATTAGAACAAAGCGCTTCTACGTTACATATCTCAGATAAAATCTAAATTAATAAAAATCGATTTACCTTCCAAGACAAACAAAGAAGTACCTACTCTACCTATCTACCTGATCCTTAAAAATAATTCACCAGATCCATTATCTAAACTGTATTATTAGCCTTATTAATAAACGAGGAGTAAGGTCGGAGTAGTGAGAACATGCTTTGTCTTTTTCCGTGACAAGAACTTTCACAGTTGACAGACAGAAACAAAAAGTGTTGAAATTATTCCGACCTTACTCTTTGTTTGAAACGTTTGCTGCGCTGAAGCCTGAAGCCCACCGGAACAATTTCCATAATAATCATCTAAAATTGTTTGTCTAAGCGTAATTACAAACACGTGCGTGTCATTCCGAAGTTCTACCTTAACGCGATCGGTTTAGCATTATATCAGAGGCTGTTTAGATTGAAAACAAAGTTCGTCGTCGAATAGGTATTGTAATTTCGCAACTTTTAACATAAACATGGTACATTTGGTTTATTTAGGAAAACATTGGTGTATTGGCTTGTGTAGTCAAATGTATTACGTGTTCTAGAAGTTTGTTGTCGAGTTGCGCTAATTGTTTTGTGTTTATGGCGATGTGTAGTGTGTTGTGTTGTATTTTAAGAGGATAGTCTCCATTCTCTTTCTCCACACAAACGTAGTTTACATTTTCCTCCCTGGATAAAGACATTAGAGCAAATATGTTTATGCCTTAAAACTTATTTATGTCATGACTATGCATCTACCTTTATTTTTTATTTTTTTTTATTATTATTTTAATTAGAAAATAAAAAAAAATAAAAAGGTAGATGCATTGTCATGGCAGATTATAGGTTTTATGGCATAAACATATTTGTTCTAATGTCTTTATCCAGGGAGGAAAATGTAAACTACGTTTGTATGGAGAAAGAGAATGGAGACTATCCTCTTAATGATAATAATTTGATCCAATGATGGTGTATATTTATTAAAGTCAAGGTCTAACTGAATTATACAGGGTGTTGGAGTTTATGGAGCAGCTAAGTGTTGTCTACAATCCAACCCCGCCGCATCCTCTTTTCATGAAAAAAGAGGTGTTGATCTATATGGATTTATTTTTAAACTTCTAACCAACTTAACAAACTATTTATGTATAAACTTAGTTACATCTTGAGTTATTTGATGCTAATCGTGATTTTTTATCAATCCTTTACTAATGAATTTCAATCAACGCCACATCAATAATTGACCAATCAGAGAATCTGATTCCGGATGTAGCGGAGTTTGATTCTAGACAACACATATTATCTACGTTGTTCTACACTGAAGGCGCCCGCCTCCAGTTTGGATCACCTCATGCATTTGACGGAAGGCGGAAAACTGCAAGGTGATGTTCGTGCCCAGTCCCAATTAAAGTAGAAAGGAAGAGATGACCCGCAACACACAGGATTTCGTAGTGTGGGAACTAGTGGTTTTTTTTAGTTTTCTAAGTGTCAATTTGTTTGCTAGAAACAGTTTTGTTTGTACATTATAAAAACAAAACATATTTGTAGGTATTAGTATAATACAATAAGATATTGATATGATAGAGTTCTCTGATGATAAGGTGGTTCCAGGTGCTTTATCAATCCCTAATCAGTAGCACACGGTCTGATTCTACTGGTAAAAGTCCAAAAGTAAGTAATTTACTACTTTCTGAGAAACTATTTTGCTCATCACTCCGAAGATCCTCGTCCGATCCATATATTTTTTCTATGGAGCCACCTTGGGACCTTCTTTGGACATTAAGACCTACCTTCCGAATAAAAAAATAATCATCAAAATCTGCTCATAAATTACCAATCGATTTTGTTTCTCAAATTTCCATGGATTTTCGCTTATAACTTTTTATTTATAGTTCTACGACTAAAAGTTACTTAACAAAAGTCGTAGATAATCTTATTTGCAATACAAAACGTTAATTATTTTTTTTGTGAAACCTATAGTTCGTCAAATAAACCATAAAAACTATTTGAACCCCCTTTTCCAATATGGCGGCCGTGGGACAAGAGCCACAACCCCATAAACTATTATTTAAACTAACCCCCCCTTGATATCTAAAAAATAAAATTGCGTCCTCTGACAAATGCACACTCAAATGTAACTTTTCAATGTACTATATGGTTTGTTTAACTGCTACCAGCTAGACAGTACGATTATAGTCAGCTGTAGGTAAATTACATTCAGAAACCAAACAAAGCAATCTCAATTATTCCAAGGAAATCAAAGAGGCAAAGGAGTGTAGGTACTGTGTGTGTAGGGTATTGTTTGTACCAAAATTTTCATACCAATACAGGGTGGTTACATTGTACCATTGTAACGTGGTTGAAACGTCGAGGTAAGAAAATAAATAATAATACGCGATTAAGACCCAGGAAAATGTATTTTATATTGTTTTTAGTATCAGGGACAGAAAAAAGCAACGGTCAACGTCCAGTGTTTATTTTAGGAATCCGTACCCAATTGTAATAGTGGCACGGAACCCTTCGTGTTCGAGTCCAACTCGCACTTGACCGGTTTTTTTAACGAATCGTATGAATTTAAAAAGTTCATTAATATAGGGTGTCTCGGTAAGAACGTTCTTTTAAAATTTGGAGTGTTTTATTAAAGTGGCAACTCGCTCAAGCGAGCCACCAGCCCGCCAGCTCTAGTAGCCTAGTGTGGAGATATGGTCTATATTATTATATTCGACCTCTGTGGCGCGTCGTACGAAAGCGCGACTGCAATGCAGAAGGTTGCGGGTTCGATTCCCTGATTCGATTCGAAATTTGCTATTTTATAAGAACACCTAATTTACTTATGTTAATTATTGTACCAACTTTTATAAACGTAATTATTTTTTGAGTTTTGGAGCTGCTTTGAGTAGCGTTACAGTATTCGACACCCTGTACCTGCTACCTTCCAATCTGTGGGTGGCAAGCGGTTGACTGACTCCCCCAATCAGTGTTACTGTTCTGATTCAGAAACGAAACTTTATATGTTACTTTACCATTAAGGAGTACGTGGAAAATTAACTAGAGGCCTTGTCGTCCTACTACCTGCATTAGAATTACTCTCTTATCGACTATTACGTAGTGTCCGACCGAAAGTTGGATTTCGGTTTCAGTTTCGGCCAAAAATCAAGTTTCGGCGGCAGTTTCGGTTTCGGCCAAAATTGGCCGAAATTTTTGCCGAAACCGAAACTGATTTCGGAAGTTGTCGTGCACGCTCGCCTAACTTCGTTTCGCGTGTTTTGTTTTAACTTTGTTAAAGAATAATAAAAATGTTATTAATATTTTTTATATTAGGTATATTAAATAAATGTATAGGTACAACAAACTTAATATACTGTGTTTCCATTTCATGTACTAATTAATGCAGAAAAATGGGTAAAATGCAACAAATTCTAGTATTTTAAAGAATTTTATACTTGACCACGTGAGTTTCGGTTTCCCCCGAGCCACGGCCGAATATTCGGTTTCGGCTTCAGCCGGAAAACCAGTTTCGGTCGGACTCTACTATTATACGGCGGTCCGTCCCGTGGTATGAGGAATAATTTGTTCCTTATTATTTCCTTGTCTCTTAAATAGTAATGCTAAAAGGTGTCGGTAATGATAATCTAGTTAATTAATTCCAAGTACGCTATTCTTGTTTATTTCCTCGTAAACAAGAAACATGGAATTTTCTCGAGAATGCTTCGGGAATTCCATTAGCCTTAGTTTCTTCTCCGATAGTAAAAGTTAAAATAACAGATATAAAAGTGACGTCATAAAGGACATTTTCGTAAATTTTGTTTGAAAATGCCTCTTAAGTTGCATTTTCGTAAATTTCGTTTGAAAATGCCTCCTCTTTAGTTGTAGGTAATTTCGATTTTAACATCGGTTGCAGATAATGCCAAAGAAATGAAAATTCTTTATGAAACAATCATAGGATCTACCAAGTTCCATCGCAATCGGTTCAGTATTGTTTTTGCGTGAACAACATACTGGTTTACTTACTTACACACAAGATAGACATTTTTAATATTGCTAGATAAAATTAACTTATACAGAATTTCTTCACCAATAGCAAAATTAAAGGAGCAGCCAAAGCAGACATTTTACGACAAATTGCTGAAAGATGCTATTTTAGCTGCAACTTTGTGTTTTGCTATTGGTTGAAGAAACTCCGGATGCCGAAGATCGAGCGAAGTGGAGACGTAAAAGTAGGAAAGCGGACCCCGGGCTCTCGAGAGAGATGCAACCGGGAACAACGCTCGGATGATGATGATTGGTGGAAGAAACTCGCGGTTAGCCTATATTAGGTTCAACCTATATTAGGTTTAGTATTTATGCTTAAAAATAAATATTTGTGTCTGGTCTGGGTGTCCTTCTATGTATAATATGTATGTATTTACAAAAGAAAAATAAATATAAGTATTATATCCGTTGTCTAGTCACCGTAACACAAGCTTAGTCGCTTACCACGGGGCTAGATGGCGCTGTGTGTTGTTCACAGAATTTAATTTAATTTTAATTTAATTTAATATTAACCCTAGATGCTTGCTCATGCTCATACGACGTTGTAAATGTAATGCTACCAACCCCCTAAAGTTCAGTCATTAACCCTAACAGGTCGTTGACTGTTTCTTACGATTCGTTTCCAATTCACTTTGCGACAAATTTATATCCCTCTATACATATAAAATTCAAAGTCCTTAAGTAGGCACTCACTGACTCATTTTCATTTTTATGAGAGTGTGTTCTTTGTAAAGTGTAGGTACTTGTAGCACTACTGTGAAAGGGTTTTTGGAAACTTTTTGAAAGCAGGGGACACGTCTACTCTTTTGTGCTTATTTATAATAAAGGATCACAACGTGTCTGTACTTCCAAGCAAATTAAAAACCTGTGGAGGAGGTACCCTCAAAAATGTCTTTAGAATTTATTTATTGAACGATTTTGGCGTTTTTTAAAAAATCATGCAAACTTACGGCTTCTTGTCGTGTGCCGGCATTGAATAGGGTTATACCATGTCTTCTCGTGGGTAAAAGGCGACTCAGAGATCTGAGGGAGACTAGCAAACCTTGATTTCCTCCGCGCGGTGGCGGATCCTACAAGGGTCTTGCTTGGTCCCTGGAAGGGTTGGTGTCACTGCACCGATCGCAAATAATTTGAGGATTAGCGGACCCCGGACTTCCGAGAGGGATGCAACTGGGAACATCGCCCTAAAGAGGAGGAGGCAAAGTTACGGCTTCTTAGTATTAAGTGTCTCTGAGCTGAGCCGCGGACAGGCGGACATGATGATATTATATAGTTAACAAGAGAGATAAAAAGAGATCTCTGAAAAAAAAAGCCAAAATATCTTCAGACGCATGAATCCTGTACGTTTCTACATATTGTTGCTTTGTGACTATACCTATCTACTAAGTTAAGAAGATACATTATTCCATCTCCCTCGGACTTTGTTGCGCGAGTTAATTCCCGTGCACGTTGTTTCTGGGTGCTCGAACGCTTATACACACAGCAAAAAATTACTCGCAAATGACTTGAATTCATTCACCCAACAATGACCCAAGACCAAGCGACACCGGAGCGATTAAAAACAACCTAGTCACTTCCCCAAAAGACCGAGATTAAAGAGAGTGAAATCGCGAGACGCAGCTACTAAAACAGATCCCAAATCCACTAAACATTACAGTAAATTTGATGTCATCTCGTTTACCTGTTTACATCCTCAAAACAGCGATTGAAACTTTTATCGGCGTCACGGGACAGCAACGATTAATGTGGAAGCCATCAACACAAAAATTAAATTAGGGCACTCGTTACACTCGTTATCCACTTGCGGAGGGACGTAGGACGAGCATTAAAACTAATTACGCAGTTAGTTGAGAACTGGGGATCATTCTCAGTAGTTCCATTGACAAGATCAATCAAGGACCTTGAGAGATGTTCTGGGGATCATTCTTAGTAGCTTCCATTGTCCAGATCAATCATGGATCTTGTGAAATGTTTTGGGAATCATTCTTAGTAGTTCCATTATCCAGATCAATCAAGGATCTTGTGAGATGTTCTGGAAATCATTCTTAGTAGTTCCATTGTCTAGATCAATTAAGGATTTAGTGAGATGTTCTTGTTTTCAATAGTTACCAGATGAGATGGGCACTTGTGACACTCGTAATCCACTTGCGGAGGGACGTAGGACGAACATTAAAACTAATTACGCAGTTAGTTGAGAGCTAGGGAACATTTTCAGTAGTCCGATTGTCCAGATCAATCAAGTAACTTGTGAGATGTTCTTCTTTTGGTAGTTCCTGGGAAAATTTGGAGGGAGGAGCTTGACGCTTACTTAAACGACTGGCCAGATACAGCTATAGACCAGACTGTATGGCTGAATCAAGGCAGGCCTTGCCTTAGCAGTGGGTTAAACTCAGTTCGGCAATTCGAAGAATCCTAATTTTTACCTTAATTTAATTTTTTAACCTACTTTAAGCTACTTTTATTTTTTTAATAAGGAACCTATTAATTATGTTCGACTTATAACGTCGACCGAAACAAAAACAAATGTGTTTTGTAAATTATGGTAGTTACAATAAAGTATTAAACTAATAAAAACAAATAACGATTGAAATAAAAACAAAAAGTTTCTTATAGGAAACATAAAACGAGAAACTAACCTCGCAGTCTTCGATAGATCTCGAGAGTGGATCTACTAAGAACGATCCTGAGTACGGTCGCAGCGATATTAAGCTATCCGTAATTGCAAGTCGTCTATCGATATGACGTACCTACACGAGATTCCTGATTCGCCCCCATAACATCCCAAACGCTTCTTTTATGGCGCAATAAATAATTTTAACTCTGACTTTAATTTCAGTAATCGAGGGCTAAGTGTGTTTATACGGAAGTTGGTACATGGATTTTCTCTACATAAGTGAAATTTTGCTAAACGTTATTACAGTTTCATTTTGACAGTGAATTAGGGGTAAAATTAAATTATTTAACACTGCATTTGTGACAGTGATTTAGGCTGGCTTGCGCTAATGTAGGTAGGTAAAAAAATAATTTAGCTTTAAATTTTGTCATTAGTTAATTTTTCTCTCCAACAGCCCCAAAAATGGTGGAGTATCATGTCGGAACAGTAGGTAGGTAGCGGGACTAACAGCCGAATACAGAAACGCAACTCAAAATTTGAGTTCTACTTAAACAACTAAGCACCTCTCAAATTCAAAAATTCTCATACTATTTTTAAATTTAGAAGCTGCTTAATTATTTAAGTACGCCTCAACTTTTAAGTGGCGTTTCTGTATTCGGCTGTAACCTACTCAAAGTTGTGTGAGTGCGACAGCAGCGCGGCCGGGCCGATTTTTATCATGTTTAAACTTGGTAATTTACAAAACAATCAATTAAAATTTGGGAAAAATATTTAATTATTCATGCATTTTATAGCAAACTAGCTGCGTCCCGCTGTTTTACACGCGTAAGTCCCAATCCCGGGATCAAAAGTAGCCTATGTTACTCTTCGATAATGCAGCTTTTTATTGGTGAAAACGGACCAGCACGAGCGGTTTCTGAGATTAGCGCGATCAAACAAACAAACAAACTCTTCAGCTTTATAATATTAGTATAGTATAGATAAACTAGATTTTATTTTTAAACGTAAAATAACTAACCCTTCTCCAGCAATCGGGTAAAAAATAGGGCAAAAAGAAATTATCTCTTTTCTAGGTGAGTAAGTAGGTGGGCGCATTGTTTGGTGCCAATATCAAGTACAATAAGGTTTGGTCGAGGTCGAGGTTTGTAACATTTGTTACAAACCTCATTGGTTTTTTATAATGTTATTTAAGCAATTGTTTTTGTTTTGTAAATTTTTGGAAGATAAATAAATTAAAAAAAAAAAAAAAAAAAAGTAATTATTTATCGATTTCACCCGCTTAAGTCCCGATTCCGTAGAAATATCGGAATCAAAGTAGCCTAATCTCTGAAACCACTGAACCGATTCCAAATATTCTTTTACCAAAAGAAAGCTACATTATCGAGAATTAACATAGGCTACTTTTAATTCCAATATTCTTACGGGATCGGGACTTACGCGGGTGAAACCGCGGGACGCAGCTGGTATTAGTATATAGATATGACCATTAAAAGTGCGTCAGATCACATAGTTTTACCATAATAGACAAAACAAAAAAAATAACACTTTAAAAGCCATGCTCACAGAATATCCTTGCAGAGCGTTTGCATAATATAAAACACATGATGCGTGTTTATTCTATGAACCGCGGTACCTGAGGCCTGTAGAACGTAACGTTGCCAACATCAACTATTTCCGCATCCCTTGTCAAACGTAACGGGTAAACCGCGATTCAACTACCCTACCCCACAACGTAAGTACTTAAATAATTAGTTTAACTACGTAGGTAGGTATTGTTTCTTTGTTGTCGCTCTACTGATTTATTTTAATGAGGTAGTAACTTTGTATTTTAGTTGGCAGGCTACTAGGAATGGGATAAATTAACGTGGACGTAATTATAGATATTTTACACGTCGTCCTTTGTGACTGCATCGGCCTGCGTTTTGAATTTCGGACGAGGTCGAGCCGTAGGTACCTATGGGTAACACTGCAGTGGAAGAAGTGTCTAACGGCCGAATACAGAAACGCAGCTCAAGATTTGAGTTCTACTTAAACAACTAAGCACCCTTCAAATTCAAAAATTCCCATACCATTTTTATATTTAGAAGTGCCTCAATTATGCCGCTTTATTAGTACGCCTCAAATTTTAAGTGACGTTTTAAGTATTCTGCTGTAAACTTTTTAACCGACTTCAAAAAGAGGAGGAAGTTGTCAATTGGACCGTTTTTAGGGTTCCGTACCCAAAGGGTAAAAACGGGACCTTATTACTGAGACTTCGCTGTCTGTCTGTCTGTTTGTCTGTCTGTCCGTCTGTCACCAGGCTGTAGAAGCTTGATTTTTTAAAAAATGTCTGTTCACCTATATCTTCGTCGTTTATAAATCGACTTTTGCTTTTGAGTTCGCGGTTTTCCGATTAAGCTTAGTGGGTGCTCCGACCATGCTCCGACTTATCGTATATTCTTACGCGAAAATTAAAAAATAAATAATATTACTGGATATTTGAGCGGTGTTGGTCTAGTGGTAGATACCCCGGCTTTCATTCTGAGAGTCGTGGGTTCGAATCCAGACCGACCGCGCACCAATGTCTTTTTCTTTAAGAAAAAGGTATGTGCGTTAATAACATCGCTTTTACGGTGAAGGAAAAACGTCGTGAGGAAACCAACATGTCCTAGGACTCACCACGGTCCGAAGACATGGGATATTCAGTGTTTTCTATGTATCATATGTATATGTATTTACAAAAAAAAAAAGTATAATATGTAGTATATCCGTTGTCTAGTACCCATAGTACAAGCCTAGTGCTTAGTTTGGGGCTAGATTGCGCTGTGTGTAACGTCGTGCAATATATTTAGGATGAAATGAGCTCAAGATTTAGGTAATTTCAGAGAAAAGATGTAATTATAAACAACGCCTAAAGCAATGTAGTTAAGCGTATAATAGGTAATATAACCATATAAGTTGAAACAAAATTTTAAATTACAAAATTTTAAAGCTCTTTCGCTAAAAAAACTTTAAGCAAGCACATACTCTACCGTCTACGAGATCTGGATTAGAGCCAAACGGATCACGTCTTGTATTTCCGAAAAGGAAACTTGCTTTGCCCCGACAAGATTTTGCTTTGTGACATTATTTTCTATCAAATAACATATCAAAGTTTGGGATGGATAAAGTGCGATTTGAAACAAGAACCGATAGTAGCTTTTATACAAAGTGCCAAGGCGATGTCAAATATCGAATTTTCAACAAAATTTATGCATTTGTGGCTAGTTAGGTACTTGGTATTTGATTGCTTCTTGAGATTCAATACGCGTTGAAATATATTATCAAAGAAATCCTGCGATTCGGATTCAAATTACAATTTTTGAATAAAAATGTCTTGCAAATATTTGAATGGTATAATTTTATTGGCAGTTGGACTAGTCGTTATATCATATCATTACATATCGATATACCTGCTACTACTCACTGACCTGAATTATATGGACAGGAGGTCTCGCACTGAATTTTGTGCTGATTTGATCTGCGCCATGTTGTGCTGTTGTCGCGCGTTTTCTATTGAAAGTGATGGTGACCGTCTCCAGAACTATTAGTTCCAAAGTCTCTTAGTCATATGCTTACGTAAACACACGTTTACGTAAGTATATGACTAAGAGACCTTTGCTAAACTTTGCTGACGAGAGGGAAGAACAGTTTAAAAATTGTGACAAATCTGAAAATGCAAATAAAAATGAATTCATATGTACCGATGTTAAGGGCCCTATTCTGAAAAACTGAAAATCCATGTCGGGCGCATCGAAAATTGTTGATTATTTCATGACGGAATATCGTAGAACTTTTTTTTGGGTACAGATTGTAGGCGACATTGTTTCCGATATTTTAGTGCAGTTTCCATACAAATATGTCTAAACGTATTGAAGCCTATCGACATTTTAGCCAAATCAGACATTTTTTGTCTAAAATTTGGATAGGCTTTGCACCAATAGGAGGTTCTTGTCTTAAAACTACACCAAAATGTAGGAGACAATGTCACCTACAATCTGTGCACAAAAAAAGTTCTACGACATTCCGTCATGAAATAATCAACAAGTTTAGATGAGCCCGACAGGGATTTTCAGTTTTAAGGTCGTTGGCGTATATACTCCTCTTAATGTAAGCATAGGTCGGAGTAAGAGAGCTTTGATTACTTTACCTGAAGTGGGGAAGAAAGGTTTACCAATTAATTGTAAAAAGAATCTGCTAACGTAATACTTGAAACTAGAACGGCCCCGGTGTTAGTGTTTTAATTTAACAAAAAATGGAATAAAATACTATTTTGAAACAATTCAATTATTCCATTTCGCTATGCACAGACTAATATAAATTAGAGAGTAACTTACCTAACACAATGTTTCAACAGGCATGAAAATCTCATTGAAGCCCCTAAACCAGTCATAACTTTATCGTGTTTGCATTATTTCACGCATGACTGATAGCTCGGATTCGCGTGTAAATGTGACATGAATATACAATGATGGGATTTTCATCGTTATAGGTAAAACAAATTCGATAATTTGATATTGTGTAAAGAGCGGTGAATGCATTATTTGATTCCGTTTGATCATTATTTACTAGGTTCTTTGTTTCTATTTATAACAGGGGAAATATTTATTACTGAAAGGACTAGTTAATAATAATTACCTACAGTTCACCATCTTAATCCGCTTAATTACTTAAAATTAAAAATCCAGTTTATGAGTCCATAAATATGGCTGGCTGCATTGCACCTTTAGATAGCAATACCTATTCGTTGGTCAAAGGAGCCGCCAGCCCTTAGGTCACCAGAAGCTACCTAATACTAATAATTTTGAAAGTTATTTGTTATTTATGTTACGTTTCTAGTTTACAACTACGATACCTGTAATATATCTTAAAACAATACTTCTCCCTACCGCGAAAGTGGTCTGAAATACCTTGAAAGTAGCTCTTTGATAGACCGGAAAGAACAGTTTCGTTTAACAATGCTCTTCTAGATTTATTCTTCTGTTTTCGCGATGAGAATATGAAATACACCCGTATCCATAACCTGAATCCATATGAAGTCTACCCGTGAACATGAGGGTTGGCAAAACCTCACAACGTCAGGTGTGGAAAATGCTTAATTATAATAAAAGCAACGGAATCAAAATCGAAATATGAGTTTAATTTCAATACTCCTTATATTTTTCCTAAACCCGTATCAAAATGTATTAGGTCGGCACAGTAGGTCATCTTCTACCACTTTCCTATTATTAATCGGACAACTCATCGTTGACCTGTCCGTGGACGGATACATGACGAATATGGCCGGGGGCAGTTTGGATACGTTTTCGTCCAAATTTCATTCGCGTGCTAACGTACGGAGACGTACGAACATAATCATTCTTCCAAATACTCTGAAAGCGCGTAGATTACATACGAATTAGTCGTACGAATACAGATTCGTATCTACTTGGAAGGAAGGGATTTTTCGAACATTTTCGTACGGTAGCGCACGAATGATTTCGGATGTAAACGTACCTATCCAAAGTGCGGCCGGCCTAAAGGTTTCTTGTTCACTACGAAACTTAAAAAAAAAATATAAAGAAAATATGCAAAGAGAATTACCAGAATTTTTGACTAGGTACACAAACATAAATGTTTCCAAGACAATCCTTCGGCTCGCTTTCATTCTGCTCACAGTACATTAACTATTGTTGGCTTTCCCGTCTCAGGTTGCTCATTCAGCTCCCTCGCACTGCCGCGCTTTCCTTTTCACTCACAAATTGCATTGAGTGCAAACTTAGTTTACTATTTTGTTGAATTTAATGTTAGTTGGCTTTAATGTATCATTGTAGTATGAAGTTTATGATGTAGGTATTCTATTTAAAAGTTTAAACTTCTAACTCGACGGGAGGATAATAGAATGACTTTAGAACGACGACAAAATAGAATAACAAAATTCTATTATATTACTTCCGACGGAAAATGAGGGGTGTTATAAGTTTGAAGTCTCCGTCTGTCTGTGTGCCGGTCTGTTTGTGGCACAGCACCTCACGAACGGATGAACCGATTTCAATGTAGTTTTTTTGGTTGGGCGTTCATTGAAAGGTGAATTCAAGGTGTGAGACACCGACGACGACGCCCGCGCCGGTAGACTTAGAATTTCGAGTCGTTTCTCAAGGATTGATAAAAGATGCTTGGTACGAATCCCGCTCAGTGTCGGCCATGCGTTGTGTTTTTGTTGGTGTATTTTTGTTTTAAATTATTTCAAAATTCTTGTTTTCCGAAATCATTGTACCGGCTCGTTAATAGTAATTTAACTTGTGTCACGCATAAATGGTAGGTAAAATGGACTATTTTGTTAGCTATGTCATTTTTGAAAAGAAGAATGTAGAAGATGGATGATATTGTGCACTAAATAGTCTATTGCAACAATCCATGGCGAGGAATTCACCATAACAACTATTTATAAACCATCCCAAATTAAATGGGTAAGTACACCTAAATCGATCCAGCCGTGCTAAAGATAAATCAAATCAAAAATACGTTTATTCATTCGGATATTAGCAAGATATCTCTTACAAATGTCAGTTATTATATCTAATCTACTGTGTCTTCGGAACGCGATAAATGGGAACACTCAATTGCGTACAAAAAAACAAATGAACCACCCAAAATGCATACCTGCTCCATTAGATCGTGGCTAAAAACGATAGAAATCAAAATGATAGTTTAGAAAAATATCATTGATTACCTACAAGAACAAAAAAAACGAGGTAAGAGAAAGAAAAACATTCGGAAACAGCAGCTGATATGTTCAATTAAGGGCGAAGGCAAACTTTTCCCGTTATTTTATTTCTACGACAAACAACAATGTTCAACAGACAGAAACTTCCATCTGGTTAACTTCGATTGAACGAATTGCTTAGGCAAAAAAACATTCTTTCCGACAATTGATAGTTGAATAAACAATGTCACAATCACAATAAAACTGTTAAAAACTAAATATCTAAACATTTTTTAAATCAACGTTGTTTTTAAATATTTCCGTGCCCGTGTACAGCGGATTGTATCACGAGCTGGTTGTATCTGAAGCATTTTTATTTTCAGTGGTACAACCACGTGGCATAGTTGTACCACCACAGACATACATATAGCTAGACCACGCGAATTCATGTCCTTCGCGTGTCAGAAAAACATTTAAAACCCTGACAAAACGTCGCTGTATTTGGCACTAACTGGCAGTCTGCGCGCGTCTATAGGGACCGAACGTCCGTAAAAAGTAATAAAATCCCTCGTTGCGTGATTAGTAACTGCAAAATTCCAAAAAATTCGAGCACCCAAAGGCAGGAACTTATTTTCTGTGGCTGTGACGTCACAGTAGGTATTAAAAAGTCGGCACGCTCGATTTCAATACAAATCGAGGTACATGTGACGTCTACTATATGTATGTCAGTGTGTACCACACAATAATAATATATTATGTTATTCCTCACGTCGTGGTAAATAGAAAAGTCAATGTAAAATTCTTTTCGACTTCTTCAATGAGAACAATGATGTTAACAAATACATGATCATTTTGAAACGTCGACTTATGACTATAATTTTAGTGTGGTTTCGGAACATGCCCTCTGATGAGAAGAAACCACAAGAAACTCAGGGTTTTTTTTTCTTTTTTGTGATCATGTATTGTATTAAATGAGGTTAGATAAGTTGTAAAGAGAACATAAAGTATCATTGATTAGCTTGAATTACAAATCCGGTGTCCGCAATCGACAATGTTGCACAAGTTTCTAGTAAACCAGAGTTTTATATTGTTCAAACTAAAGCGTCACTTTATTTCCTCGTAAACTACTGAAGGTACAAAATCTGTAATAAACCTGTAGCCAAGGACTACAAAACCAATGGATTGATCTTAATGTACCTACTCCCGCGGTCTCACCCGCGTAAGTCTTGATCGCACGGGAATATATAAATAAATAAATATTTCACGACGTTGCACACAGCGCAAACTAAGCACTAGGCTTGTACTATGGGTACTAGACAACGGATAGAGGTACTACATACACAGAAAACGCCCAGACCAAGAATTCAGAGATAAAAAGTGTTAATAAATGAACGAATAAATTTATTTATTGTACACACCATATAAATTACATTAGGTACAATGAAAATACACATACATAACTAATCCAGATCTCCAGCTATCTCTTTACCAAATTTCTTTATAATCGCTTCAGTAGTTTCTGTGTGATTGTAACACTAAACATCTAAACAAACAAACGTCTAAATTTTCGCATTTATAATATTAGTGGGATTTTCTTACGTCAAGACGTTTCAACTATACAATAGTCTTGGTCACGATGAGTTTTGAAAGTAAGGAATCCTATCCTATCCTACTAATTTTATCTAGCTGAAAGTTTGTGAGTATGTACCTATGTTTGTGTATGTGTGTGTGTTTGTTACTCAATCACGTAAAAACCGCTTAACCGATGACCATGAAACTCGGTATGTGGATAGCTGGAGACCGGAAATAACACATGGGCTACTTTTTATCTCGATATTCCCGCGGGATCGGGTCTTACGCGGGTGAAACCACGGGGCGCAGCTAGTATTAGATATTGCAAGAGATAGTTTTATCAACATCGCAACGTATACAAAGGATTTCTTAAGCTATTTTGAATATTTGAATATTCTGTGCTTTAATAATAAACAGTAAAACTTGAAATGTTATGCTAAAACTCGATCATAACAGCTGGATCCGTAACAGGCTACCTATAGCCCAAAAGACGACTTAACAAATAGCTTGTTAATAGACATTATATCCCATGTAAAATAAAAAAACATTAAATAAAAACATATATACATAATAAAAACTGAAAAGAAAATAAAACAAGACCAGAGTCACAGAACATAGCGACTTTGACAGTCGGGACCCATTGACTACCTAAAATCTAGCTCATCATTTACCCTATCAATAATGGGTCCCGACTGTTAAAGTCGCTATGTTCTGTGACTACTGGACTTGTTTTATTTTCTTTTCAGTTTTTATTATGTAAGTATATGTTTTTATTTAAAGATTTTTTAAGCAGGCGGGTTTTTTAAATTTTTATTTATTTTTTATATTTTGCGCTTTTTAATCAGCATTAGGTGCAAGACGTTATTATATCAATTTTATTGTATTATTGTATTGTGGCATCATTTCATTGAGGGGGTTATCAAGTTGAGGATTATCAGTAAGTTGCGGTAGGTAATCTAAGAAATGGACGACTACTAACTAACTTTAAACCGTTGTAGATCCCAAATGGTTACATTAAATGAAAAACGGGTAAAGAAACCTAACCATGATTTTTGAAAACCTATTCAACGATACCCCACTTGATATAGTCAGTCAACTTTTGTTTTCTTATCCAACTTTAAGTCGTTGTAGATCCCAAATAGTTAATGAAAAATGGTCAAGGAAACCTAAATTTGAAATACCTATTCGACGATACCCCACTCAATTTTTCTTTTTTACAATATGGCGGCTGGTGGTCGCCATTTCGAATTTTGATAACTTTCATGTTTTCAGTGACACTTCCAAGATTAAGACGAATCTATTGATGTGCGAATCATCAAAATCGGTCCATCCGTTTGGCCTCTGGAGCGCCACATAGGAACAAACATACATACATACATACATAGACTGATAAACACATAACCCTTCTTTGCGTCGCGCAGTCGGGTAAAAAATAGGCAAATTTAGTTTAAAATAGTTAGTATCAACGTCAGAACACAGAAATCAACCTACCTATACCCTATTTCAGAAACCTAGATCAAAAATGTAAACTAAAATCCCATACCTACATCTACACGTTACCTACTAATATTATAAAGAGGAAAGATTTGTATTTGTGTGTGTAGGTGTGTATGTTTGTAATGAATAAACCCAAAAATTACTGTGCCGATTTCAAAAATTCTTTCACCATTAGAAAGCTACATTCACCCTGAGTAACATAGGCTACTTTTGATCCCGATATTCCCACGGGATTGGGACTTAAGCGGGTGAAACCGCGATTTGACATAAAGTGACACTTCTTATATACTTTTTCCTGTAAAATTGACAGTTCTTTGTTTACCTTCTGTAGTTTCTGAAATAGAGTATAAATAGAGTATAACATCGCTCTTACGGTGAAGGAAAAACATCGTGAGGAAACCAACATGTCCTAGGACTCACCACGGTCCGAAGACATGGGATATTCAGTATTTTCTATGTATCATATGTATGTATTTACAAAAAAAAGTATAATATGTAGTATATCCGTTGTCTAGTACCCATAGTACAAGCCTAGTGCTTAGTTTGGGGCTAGATTGCGCTGTGTGTAACGTCGTGCAATATTTATTTATTTTTTATTTATAATAGTTAGGTAAGTTATACAATGTACCCAATTATCGGTGCCATAATACAGAATTGTGCAATTTTACTTAGATAGGTAGGTACTACCTATAGTTAACAAGTATTGTTATGAAAACTATAATAAGAAAGAAAATGATCGTTTATTTTATTGGATATCAGCAATTTTCAGGATTCGCATTCAGTAATATCCAATTTCGTTTAACCTTTTGTCACATTTTGTCCACGAAACTAATTGGATATTTCAGCTAATTTTACTTTTGCCAATGATTTTCTACATCTATACTAATATTATAATAAAAAGGAAAGATTTGTATTTTTGTGTGTATGTGTGTCTGTATGTTTGAACTCAAAAACTACTGTGCCGATTTCAAAAATTCTTTCACCATTAGTAAGCTACATTCACCCTGAGTCACCTAGGTTACTTTTGAGGTGAAACCGCGGGACGCAGTTAGTTTTAAATAACTTCGAATCAAAATTGTTTATTTCCTATTTTAGTTACAATGAACCTATAGTTTCTAATTTAAATTTTGATATTTTTTTATGATAATGATGATGATACAAGAGTTGTAGAAATTGTTAACGATGATTCATAAAATAATATTTTCTAATGTAATTTTAAAGTTTCTAATAATTTTTTTTTCAAGACAATTCTTCTATTTTTTTTTTCTCTTAATATTTACAGTGCCGTAATATCGTAGGAAGTGTCATCCTCACTTATAAAGGGTCTATAAATAAAAACAAATATCTGTCTTCTTCCCAAAACAAACCTACCTACCTACTTAAATCTACTTTACGCCCAGAAAGGAGCGCATCTGAAATTTTAAAATGTTCAGTGTTTTCACGGTTGGGTTAGCCAGGTATTGCGCAATGAACCGTAGCGAATTTGGTTCCCGTCAAAGGAGCTCCCTTTAATTGCTACGGTCTTCTATTGTGTTTTAATTTTTAATGCACATTACTTCTTTGTTGGCGGTTTCTATTTGTTTGTTCATGCGAAAACAAGCAAAGAAAGATTTGGATTATGGTTCAATTTCTGTGTATTCTATGCAAGAATGAATGAATGTGAAAGAAGAAAAAATGAGTTAAAGATTATTTTTGTTATCTACACTAATATTATAAAGAAGAAAGATTTGTATTTGTGTGTGTGTGTGTGTCTGTATGTTTGTTATGAATAAATTCAAAAACTACTGGACCATCATCATCATCATCCGAGCGTTGTTCCCGATTGCATCTCTCTCGAGAGCCCGGGGTCCGCTTTCCTACTTTTACGTCTCCACTTCGCACGATCTTCGGCATCCCGCGTAGTGAGGCCATTTGCACGCATATCCGATCTTACGACGTCAAGCCAGCACTTCTTGGGTCTTCCCAAAAAACTACTGGACCGACCCCAAGTAATAAAGGCTAATTTTGTTTGTTATGAAATTAAACTCATTTTATTTTATCTCAATCGCGTTGCTTTTAATATCAATGGGTTCTTACACTTTCCTAAGTCGACCATTTACCACCAACTATACTGTGGTTCTTACACTTTCCTAAGTCGACCATTTACCACCAACTATACTGTGGTTCTTACACTTTCCTAAGTCGACCATTTACCACCAACTATACTGTGGTTCTTACACTTTCCTAAGTCGACCATTTACCACCAACTATACTGTGGTTCTTACACTTTCCTAAGTCGACCATTTACCACCAACTATACTGTGGTTCTTACACTTTCCTAAGTCGACCATCCACCACCAACTATACTGTTAGTTTAGCTTACCTCGCCAGCCTCTAACACTGCAGAAGCCCGTTTGCCCGTTTGGCCGTCAAAATTCGCCTTTTATTTCGGTTTTTAAATTGGATAATTACAAAACGAATGCTTTACAAAGCAAATTTGTTAATCAATATACGGTCACGAAATACTTTTTTAACATCCGACGGAAAAGGAGGGGTGTTATTAGTCCTACTAATATTATAAATGTGAAAGTTTGTGTGTAAGTAAGTATTTGTAAAATGTTTGTTACTCTTTCACGCAAAAACTACTGAACCGCTTGCAATAAAACTCGGTATGTTGGAGATCTAGATTAACAGTTAACACATAGGCTAGTCTATACTAATATTGTAAAGATGAAAGATTTGTATTTTTGTGTGTGTTTGTGTGTGCGTCTGTATGTTTGTTATGAATAAACTCAAAACTACTGGCCCGATTTCGATAATCCTCTACCATTAAAAAGCGACATTCACCCTGAGTAACATAGGCTACTTTTGATCCTGATATTCCCACGGTATCGGGACTTACGCGGGTGAACCCGCGGGACGCAGCTAGTAATGTAATAAAGAGGTAACGTTGGTAACAATTATGTATGTATTTATGTATTTTCCAGGTAATCTCTGAAACCACTGAACCGATTCCAAAAATTCATTCACCAATAGTAAGCTACATTATTAAGGAGTAACATAGGCTACTTTTTATTCCGATATTCTCACGGGATCTAGACTTACGCGGCTAAAACCGCAAAGCACATCTAGTTTCAAGCTAAAATAACAGTAATCTCGAGTAAATTACAAAAGAGTGAGTCCTGTAACGTTTTCAATAACTGTCGTCGACAAGGGATGAATAATTCATGCCTTATAAAACTTTTACAAGGTGTCATTTGTTAAGATTTCTTCGGTCGTACCTACTGACGAAAATTCTCCTGAACATTGCTAGAATTTGACTCCGTGTGCTATTAACAACTTTTTCGATTTGTCATAGGATTTAATGTGACGTGAAGTCATCGTATGTATTGATATCTTTACTTTGGGAGCAGCTTGTTTGCACAGAGTTTGAAATAAGTTACAGATATGATAAGTCCTTGGAATGGTTGTAGGTTTCATTTCAATGAACATTTGAGTGGAATTACTTTTCGTGGTATCTCGAGCATTGCTTCTTGTGATTTCTCGATGTTTACGTCATGTTTATAATCATACGAAAATAAACCCTTAATATTAAAATTTATAAATGTGAAAGTTTTTATGTAAGTAAGTGTAGGAGTATGTTTGTTACTACTTTATACAAAAACTACTGAACCGATTGCGATGAAACTTAGTAGGTATACAGATTAGCTGGAAATCGGGATTCATTGTTTTAATGCTCTACGTTTCGAGACCTTTACAGGTCTCTTCTTCAGAAGGATGGGACTGAAGAAGGGACCGAAACGTAAGGGTAAGGGTAAAGGTCTCGAAACTTTGAGCGTTGAAACAATGCTAAAAGTAATAAACACTAAAACCGAAAAATGTCTTAAATTTCAATAGAACATCGCGAAAACAGAAGACATTTTCCGGTTTTAATCGCGTCGTTCAAAACACGCGCGTGGTAAAAGCCGAAACATGAGTTTAATTTCAATCGAAAATAGCGAAAACCAAAGAAAATATATAAAAATAAAATCAAGGTACCTACAGTTTGGTACTCCTTCACGCAAAAACTACCAAACCGATTACGAAGAAACTTCGCATGCACATAGCAGGGGATTTTGATTATCTTATAGGCTACTTTTAATCCCGATATTACTTCGGTATAGAGACTAACACGGATGAAACCGTAGGACGCAGTTGTCTTTGTCTTTTATCTTGACGCGTTCTAAATTTGACTGACAGTAACAAAGGGATGCTTAACTATTCACGATTTATACATCGTTTGTTAGTTAGGGAGGAATTATGTTTAATCTTGCGGAAATATTGGGATAATAAATAGTATATGGGTAAGACCAGAACTAGTGATTTTATATAAATCTTTGCCCTCCTTAAATATCTGATTTATTTTATTTTTACTATTTCTTGTTATAGCGGCTACAGAAATACATCTTCTGTGAAAATTTTAACTGTCGAGCTATCACGGTTTATGAGATACAGCCTGGTAATAAGCATACAAAGTAAGTGGGTATCAGTAAATAGGTTCCCGTTTTTACCCTTTGGCTACGGAACCCTATAAAGAGTCATCATCATCATCCGAGCGTTGTTCCCGGTTGCATCCCTCTCGAGAGCCCGGGGTCCGCTTTCCTACTTTTACGTCTCCACTTCGCACGATCTTCGGCATCCCGTGTAGTGAGGCCATTTGCACGCATATCCGATCTTACAACGTCAAGCCAGCACTTCTTGGGTCTTCCCAATATGCCGCGGCCGGGCGGAGGCGCCATAGCAAGACATTTGTTTCCCACGTAACTAGCCGGTTTTCGTAGAACGTGGCCGTACCACCGTAAGCGGCATTCTTGCAGTTTTATGGAACCCTATAAAGAGTAAAAAATATTAATTAGACAGAGAACGGGAAAGTTTTAAGGAGGAAAAGTCAATATTGGTGCGGTAGTTTGTGCCCAGTTACCGAGGCGTGTCTGGTACCGCTTCAGATCTGACACACGACCGCCTAATTTTTACGTTAGACATTTTTACGTTAGAAAATTTTTATGTTCTAATTTAGGGCTTCATCAACGTCGTGTAATAATTATTATATGTAATTTTATTAGCGATCCCGTGAGAGTTTCCAAAAACTCTTTCTTATTCTATGTAAATCTTCACTTTACAAACAACAAACTCTCCAATTTCCTTGTCTCTAGAACTTGCGGTTTCGTCTGTGTTGATATATTAGTCAGTCAGGACTTTGAATTTTATATGCACTGGCGTAATCCTGATACTATGAAGAAGTACCTGCCTGTCGAGTGATGGATCAAACAGTTTCATTCTAAACTAAATCTCTTTATCGTAAGACTATAGCTGCGCCCCGCGATTTCACCCGCGTAAGTCTTGATCCCGCGGGAATTACGGGATAAAAAGTAGCCTATGTGTTATTCTAGGTGTCCAGCTATCTATATTCCAAGTTTCATTGCAATCGGTTCAGTAGTTTTTGCGTGAAAGAGTAACAAACATCCAAACATCCATACAAACTTTCACATTTATAATATTAGTAGGATAAGTAGGATGAAGTTCTCTGTTAGCAAAATCCGTATTTCGTACATTGTCAGTGGGCAGCATTCCAGCAAACCTGCAGTCCACGACGTGCAATTCATTCTAGTTTAAAATGGGTTACTCCATTTCCCGCTGACTACGCGGCTCCGTGACATCTCCCGCCCCTCCTACACTGTTTGTTTTTACTTGCTCCTCGAAGATATCGACAAAATTTTAGAGTTTAATTCCCTGATGCGTCCTCGGAGACGTCGAAACACGCTATCTACTTGGGCCTTGCATACTTTACTGCCGATTGTTGTTGTTTTTGGCTACCATTCGACGTTTCTTGCCTTATAAAGTTTAACTCAAAAGTTATTGAAGTAACTATTAATAAATTACCTTCTTTTTAAGGTTGAAAATGCAGCCTTATGCACCTTCACGCCACTCTCGTGGGAAAGCGGCGGGGTGTATGGGGCTCCCTATGGCCTAAAGGTGGTAGGCGGTCATAAGTTTGCACACTAAAACTCCACCGGTTTTTCACTCGCCTTGGTGTTAGGAACTACGGGCACTTTCGATTCTTTCGCGGTATTAATAAATTACCTACACGACAACAAATCAAAAAATTGCCACGGATTGTTTCCCCCCAAGTTAAATAAAGTAAAAAAGAGCTTTAATAATGTCAATTACATTTAAAACTTTTCCCTTTTGAGACTGTCTGAGATACTTTTCAAATTGTTCGCAGTCAAAGAAAAAACTTTTGTTAGATTTAAATATCTCTAGAGCATTTAGTCTGAAACAGTTGAAGTGATGTCAGGGCCCAAGTTGTCTGAAGTCTCCAAGAACAAGAGTCTTTTGCTGATAATAACCAACTGTACAACTGGACTGGAGCTGTTTTGTGTCACTTGATTTATTTATTTAAACTTTTTGCTTTCAAGAAAGGGTTGAAGAAGTTATTCATAAAATATCATAAAGTTTATGATGAAGAACAGTTTTGCAGTTGTTGTAATTTTCTATGTTGAAGACGAAATTTAAAAAGTATGTACAGAAAGTCTTTCATACTCGGATAACTTGAGACGACCATATAGAAAGGATTAAATGAATAATTCAGCGCCGAAAGTCGTGAGCGTCTCTGACTCGCCTCATTCGTGCGGGCTTTCTGTCAAAGTATAGTTAAAATGCACATATTTTATTTAATTTTTCTTCTTTTTGGTTAAAAACAACAACTTGTTTACTGCCAATTTCCATGGTAGAAAAGATGGAAAGTGAAATTCAGCTAGAAACTTCCTTCCAGTTCGTTGGAGTTATAGATTACATCTGACGGTGTTTCTGAAGTTGGAAGACGTGGTTTGGTCAAACTTCCGATGAGTAGGTATTAATTAGCGCGAGTAGCATGCAGTGGGTGAGGGTAACAGTAATCCTCCTTAATCTGCGTAATATTGCGGCCGATAGTGTCAAGAGTATCCTCTATAAGCCGAGTTGCGACACTGTAATCCCTGAGGACTTTATCACGACCGGCCCTTTATAGGATTATCATAAACTTGTCCGACGATTTGTATGTTTATCTTTATCACTTTGTCATCGATATTGATAGAGTTTAAGTGGTTTCCTGTTTTTAATAGGATGATTAGAAAATTAATTTATGGGAACAGATGTTGTGTCTACAGAGTTAAGTGAAGGCAATTAAATTGATTGTTTACAAATGTTTTTTTCTTGAGATTGATATCTCGGCGTGATAGAATTCGAAATACGTAAATCTGTTCGAGAACCAAAATTAACAGACTGAAGTGGCAATTGGCAGGCAATAATATGTCGAAGGACTGATAACCGTTGGGGAGTCCTCGAGTGGCGATCACGATGCAAAGCAAAACGGAGTGTTGGAAGACTACTTACTCGGTGGACGATGATGATATCTCGGCATGGTTGCAAGCTGCCTGTTGGCCAGACTATAGTTTAATCATGTTGGTTTGAAAGCCGTCAGCTGAAAGACACTACTGCAGACCTGCTGTAATGTCTATAACTTTAAGAAAAAGCTAATAACTCTGAAATATAATAATATTGATATCTACACTAATATTATAAAGAGGAAAGTTTTGTATTTTTATGTGTCTGTATGTTTGTTACGAATAAACTCAAAAACTACTGGACCGATTTCAAAAATTCTTTTACCATTAGAAAGCTACATGCACTCTGAGTAACATAGGCTACTTTTAATCCCGATATTGCCACGGGATCGGGATTTACGCAGGTAAAACCGCGGAACGCAGCTAGTAATAAATAAAAAAGATTAACAGTCACTCACTTCGTACAAAAGAAATATTACAGTTTCGGAAATAATATTAGCCTGTAAGTAATGTACCTAAGCACAATCGTGCCCTAAAATCACTTGTCATTGTCGTGTAGCAATATTAACGTCAAGCAGTACCGAATCATAAATTAGGGACTTAATTACGATTGTTTTAACGAGTCGTCGTGAGTCGGGTGAGGCGAACGTGGCATTGTTATCACGGATGATGTATGGCGAGGGGGATGCGATAAGCTATCACGGCTAATGGTTGTCTGTGAACGATCAGGGATGTGTCATGCGGCGATATTTCTACGCTTTGCGCTAAGTGTCCGTTTTGCTTCCCACGGTCATTTCATTGTGAGGGACGTTGGGAGTCGTTTACACTGGGCTGGGCCGATCCATTTTTTTTTCAGCTGCGGGTCAATTTTTCCGAATTATTTCAAATCGGTTTGATTACAATCCCCTTGAGGAAATAGTCTTCGGTGACGGTGACGATCTCTTCTATGGCGCTTTGGGCGGGCGTTGTGGGTTCGATTCCCGAAAGTATTATTAGGAACAAGTATTTATGTTTAAAATAAAATTGTATTCTATAGATATATTTGTTTTTGGTGTGGGCGCCTCTCTTTGAATAATATGTAGCAACTTATGTATTTACAAAAGAAGAATAAAATGTAAAAAATATTTTATCGAAGTCTAGTCGGCACAATAACAACAACAAAAATATGTTCAAAGAACTTGTAAAAAAATAGTATCTACTCTGAATTTAAAATTTCATCTCAATTACCCGTTTAGGTATATACAAAACCTAACATAAAATCGTCTTTACAGTACGTATTCCTTGAATCCTAACGTGGCAGTAGAAAATAAGCTGAACTTAAACATAGATAAAGAAACAATAAACTGAAATTTACAAACAAAACACTGGAAGCACTGTTCAAATAAAATTGCCACTCGTAAACATAACGATGCAAACTTAAGTACAGGCACTTAACCAAGTTACATCTACAAGTTATTTTATATCAATTGACTGTAAACATGTTTTTGAAAGCTTGAAAGGTCTAAGCTGTGAAGGATCGTGAAGCATCGCGAGGAAACCGACATATCGTAAGATCCGAAGCCCGCATGGGACATTCGCTAATCCGGCAGGGCTACTGCGTTTTTTTTTCTTTTTTGCCCCCGGACTCTCGAGATGCCATTTGTCGGGCTACTGCATTTCTTTCGGAGCGGATAGCGGAGAGCGTTGGCCGTTCGTGGAAACATGATTGTTCGTAGATTCACTCGCTGCTCAGTACAGGTCAAAACCACGCTTTTTAAGGCATTTTGCCAATCTTTTTACTCTAGCAGCTTGTGGATCAAAAACGAAACGGTCTGTTAAAGCGCTACAGGTTCAGTACAATGACATCTTCAGGATGCTGTTGAAGCTGCCGAGATATTGCAGAGCGTCAGTAATGTTCGCGGAGGCACGCACTGATGGTTTCCAGGCTATTATGCGCAAAAAAGTTGCATCATTGTATCAAAGATCCAGAGCCAGCAGCAATAGTATCCTGAAGATGTTTGAGGCGAGGTACGATGGCCCTTTCCACAGACATTGGAATTCCATTTTGTTGGGTGAGAAGCGAGCATTGTTCGGCGTTCAATAAGTAATATTTTATTTTTATTTTTTTGTGACTATAATAAATAATAATGTAATGTAATAATTGTGTGATAATGTAATGTATTTTTGTGACATCTTTTATTTTATTTTTGATACTTATATTTTTAATTATGTACTTATATATTATATGGAATTTAATGTGATTCTGAAATAAATGACTTAATAATAATAATAATTTCTTTCGACCGATAATTTCTGACGTTCGAAATTTAAATTTGTTTGAAACTGTTGAAGAAAATTATCGGTCGGATCGACCGATAATTCCTAAATGACGAAATAAAGTGGGGCCTCTGAGTAGGCTCCACTGACGCCAGTTTATCACTAGATGGCGTGTGTGGTAAAACTAAATCGCGCTTACGGTGCGTTTAACGTTGAAAAATCACATAATTTGTTGCGAGGCTTTTTTTTGGTTTACAGCGGCTTTACAGCAGCGACAGAAATACATCTTTTGTGAAAATTTCAACTGTCTAGCTATCATGGTTTATGAGATACAGCTGTTTAGAGACTGGATGGGAATTTTTGTAACTAGGAGCTACATATTTGTTTGAATATAACTAAGTATTCATTCGTCTGACGTTACAATAAAGTTAATGTTTCGATTCACGAACTCCTCCTTCCAACAACAGCCGTTTTAAACTAACAAGACCGAGAAAGAAACGTAATATAACCGCATTATTCAATTAAAATTTCAAATGTCCGTTTTCCTCCCCCGGTTGTTATCTTGTTTTTTAACGGAACATTCCCGGGAATTCTACAAACAAACGTCCAATCGATTCGCCCGCATAAATCAGCAGCCGGGAAGTACTAAACGCAAATTGACAACTCAACTGTCGCCAACCGGAATAAGGGTCCGCGGCGTGTTTATGAGCAAATTCAATGGATCGTTCGGCTTATTTTCCAGCTACTTTCTTTACTGACTTAGTGTACAATTAAGGAGTTAATTTACAAGAGTTTCTAAGCTGTATTTTAATACAAATAGATAATTGGGTAGATTTATAGGTACTGAATTAGATACGGCCCGGGGAGTCACCGCGTAAGTCCCGATCCTGAGGGAATATCGGGATCAAAAGTCAATCAATCAATCAATCAATCAATCATTTTATTTGCAAATAAAGGTATTTACAGGTGTTATGTTACAAAATTTGAGAGTTCTCTTTATCTAGCCCTTTTAGGGCGTGCAAATGTTATGGCAAGTTATTTTACATATTAATTGGGTACATTTTATATGTTAAATATGAGGTATTGTGGTGGGACACGGGTCGCGATCGTCTATTAAGTTATAATAAGTATATCGAATGTATTAGATTAGCTCGCTGGAGACCTGCGATATTAGAGAGGTCAGATTGTTGTTGATAATATGCGTTTACTGTCTTATTTCGCGGGTTGTCGTACCAAAACGATATCGGGATGGACTGATAACATTCACTCAACCATTCCACAGGGCTTGTTTTAATTAGTGGCAGTCTGTATCTCTCCTTTAAAGAGTCTAAAGGAGGACTAGTGATTTTTAGTTGCGTAATCGTAGGATAGTATTCGGTTGACCTACAACCAGCCACCACAAGTGATCTGATCGCGTGGTCGAGTGAGATGAATCAGCACGAGACTTCTCGACAGGCGACGACCGTTTCACTCTGACACAGGGTTTCCTACACCTGGGCTCACAGGTACTGCGTACGGTTTAGGGGCGCGATCTGACTGTCTTTCACCACGAGGTGTAATTTATCAACGCATTACTAGATGCGGAATATATATTAAGGCGCACTAAGCTGCCTGCCCCATTAGGACCATGGTCTTAGTTTATTTATTATTGTATTTATTTATATGAGTTTAACTTGGCCAAGTTAAGGTCGACAGTCAGTCGCAAGAGGACGTGTTATTAGGTGCCCAGAAACGCTGCCGTGCCACCGCCGACCAGGTAATGGTTTTTCGCGTCATAAATCAGGACGTAGTCGACCACTTCAGGGCCTTGAACCGATCTGAAAGACTACGCTGGACTAGCGGTCATCGCCGTAGATAACTCTGCTAGCGAGCACAGTACTGACGTCAGCATTCACGAGGGCGCCTGGTAATTATTATACATATAACAATGCTAGGGGATCTGATCTCAACAACACCGCAGGTACAATGAGCTAAATTAAGGTGTAACGACTTTATCACAATGCATATCGGTAGTCGTCTTAGGTAGACTATACTTTCCTCGTAGCGGACGCATAGCTCAGCCCACTTTGCCGTCTCGTTCCTTTTCAATCGCCAACAATTAATCAGACTCTGGCTACCTCACTAGACTTATCTACTCAGTTTAGCTGAGTTATAATGACTATTTAGTGCATAGGCGGTCTAGGGCTTATTTGCTTTAATCAAAAGGAAATCAATGCAACTCTACTTTGCTCAGGTGATAGCTAGTTCTCAACCTTTCTGAATAGTAATGGATTATCGTATGTGTTAGCAGAAATCGTGTTTCGGGTGAAGGTTCTCCAAAGACAGTGGATATTTACGCCTCGAATAAGATGAGGTATGCAACAAGACAGGATTTATTATTAACCATGTATCTAGCTAATTTACAATGTAGCTTGCAATATCAACTGTATTTAGCCTTTAGAGGAAGCCTTATATATAATCAATTGAAACAATAGTATCAGATCAAATGTATGTTTATTTAGCGATCTGAAATTTAGTTTGTTTGGATTGGAATTATTGTTTACGACACTGTAGGGTTATTTACCATGACTTATCCAGGATTACCGTATATGTCATGTGAGTTTTCAGCCCCTAAGTCGTTTTTACAGGAGAAGGCGAAAACCCAAATAAAAAACTCCTGTATGACTCTTAAATACTAACAATGCTTATAAATGTATATACAACAGAGATCTATAATTAGTTCACATGCGAGTCTATTTAAACAGTCTAATATTGGAGCGACGGGTCTCTTATAATAGTCTAGTTGAGTTAAGTTACATCGATACCTTACTAGATTTAATTAACAATCTTAATCCTTACATCTTTTGACATGCTACGGTGCGTAGATACATCTTTTCGGCAATATAATCGGCTAAGGAGCCATCACTGTTCATGAGGTACAGCTTGGTGACAGACTGACGGACAGATAGACTGAGAGACAGACAGACATACAAACAGACAGGCATACAGGCTGACAGACGGACTGGCATTACAGACAAACGGACAGTGGAGATTTAGGGTTTCTCTCAAAACAACACATTAATATAATGTAGATCCCAATGCTATTTCGTAGGCATACGTTATTCAGATATATCGTTATGTCTCTTTAGATCATAATAGTAAGGAAATCCGTCACTCCATCATTAGTTACTCAACTAGATCTACAACACATACAACACGTATTTACTCCACGTTCACAGATCAACATTCCCGACTCCTGCCTAAAGCAAAATCAAATGGGCAAGTCAGTGGCCAGGTATATGTACGCTCTTTCGTTGCCAGTAGGTATTCGGCACATCAAACTCTCCAAGCCACGGGCCAAATGACAATCAATATATGTTTGAGTCAAATAGCCGCTATGAATTTCGGATAGACACTGAGAGGTGATTATTGTCCTCGAATAATAAGGTAATGTAAGAAACCAAGGTAGCTGTGAATTGTGAACGTGGGTTTAATTTTATATATAACCGACTTTGTACATTACCCGACGTCTCGGCACTCGATACAGCACGCGGCGAGTTGTCGCACACGATCACACTAGTTTCGTTATTATTAACGTTTACACATAGGTTACAAAATTGCACTCGCAGAAAAATTACCACATGCGCTTTTCTAACTAAACTGACTGCAATAAATCGCCATTTTTATGGTTAACAAATGTAGCTTGGTCTTTCGGTACCAATTGTTTTACTATCGTCCGTAAGGGTCATCAATCGCTTTACAATCCCCCGCTGTTAATTCTTTTAAAATGGGAAAGTTTTTGTTCTTGCCTCAAATTTCCGCTTCGTTTATTTGCTTGCACGTGGTAAAGTTCCTAGTAGAATAAAACTATAGAAATAAATAATTTTATAGTTAGGTGCCATGGCAGGTATTGATGTCTATCTCAGTATACAATGTCAATAATAAATAAAATATAGTTAACATGGTATAAGTAGGTAATGTCAATATTGTTTCATTGTTTTATCATTTAATAATTCATTAATTGTATAATAGACCTTGTCAAAAAGAAATTTCCTAAGATTGTATTTGAAAGTATTAATGTCATTGAGTTATTTAATATTAGAAGGTGAAGTAGTCTATGTTTCTCAATAATGTAGCTTTCTATTGGTGAAAGAATTTTTGAAATGCGTTTTTACTAGCCGTTTTAAAGTAACAAGACCGAGAAAGAAACGTAATATAACCGCATTATACAATTAAAATTTCAAATGTCCGTTTTCCTCCCCCGGTTGTTATCTTGTTTTTTTTATGGAACATTCCCGGGAATACTACAAACAAACGTCCAATCGATTCGCCCGCATAAATCAGCAGCCGGGAAGTACTAAACGCAAATTGACAACTCAACTGTCGCCAACCGGAATAAGGGTCCGCGGCGTGTTTATGAGAAATTTCAACGGATCGTTCGGCTTATTTTCCAGCTACTTTCTTTACTGACTTAGTGTACAATTAAGGAGTTAATTTACAAGAGTTTCTAAGCTGTATTTTAATACAAATAGATAATTGGGTAGATTTATGCTGAATTAGGTACGCCCCGCGGGGTAACCCGCGTAAGTCCCGATCCTGTGGATATACAGATAAAAAGTAGCCTAATATGTTAACCGAGATCTCCAGCTATCTGTACTATACTACCAAGTTTTATTGTAATCGGGTTTTTTACGTGATCTTTTGCAAGAACTACTGAATCGCGAATTTGAGTACAAATAACTACGATTGGAATTAAGGGCCCTATTCTGAAAAACTGAAAATCCATGTCGGGCGCATCGAAAATTGTTGATTATTTCATGACGGAATGTCGTAGAACTTTTTTTGTGTACAGATTGTAGGCGACATTGTTTCCGATATTTTAGTGCAGTTTCCATACAAATATATGTCTAAACGTATTGAAGCCTATCGACATTTTAGCCAAATCAGACATTTTTTGTCTAAAATTTGGATAGGCTTTGCACCAATAGGAGGTTCGTGTCTTAAAACTACACCAAAATGTAGGAAACAATGTCACCTACAATCTGTGCACAAAAAAAATATCTACGACATTCCGTCATGAAATAATCAACAATTTTCGATGAGCCCGACAGGGATTTTCAGTTTCAAGGTCGTTGGCGTATATACTCCTCTTAAAACACTCGTGTGATTTAGTTATGAAACTAGCCTATCGTTATAAAAAAATATGATTAACTAACTGCGTCCCACGGTTTCACCCGCGATCCTGTTTGAATATCGGGATCAAAAGTAGCCTGTTATTCGATAGTGTAGCTTTCTATTCGTTACAAAAAATATTTCCTGTTTTTAATTTAGTTTAGATACACACAATGTTATTTTAGGTAGTTACCTATCTATTATGTGTTTTATAAGTTATCTAATAGCCTTATTAATAATCGTGAAATAAGGTCGGAGTAGTGAAAACATGCTTTGTCTTTTTCCGTGACAAAAACTTTCAAAATTAACAGACAGAAAAAAAAGTGGCAAAATTACTCCGACCTTACTCCACGTTATATTAATAATGGCTTTATATAAAAAAATCGACAAGTCAACATTTCGTCCATTTAAGCGCTCACTGTGGAAATCATAAGAATACGTAAATTACACACAATCACTGCGAGAGCTTCAATCGAAACTGAATGATTAATTTCAGGAGGTTCGGAACACCACTCCGGTTTCTTGACTTTACTATCCGATAAAAGAGTGAATCAAGTAATAATAATGAATGAGACTTCGAACTAACAGGGTTATTTTTAGAATAGAATTCTTTAATGTGATATTGATTACCTACGTATCTTTAGTAACCAGAGTTTTTTTTAAATGTTGGTTAACTCTGTGTTAACAAACGCGGTAATTTTTAAGGGTTTCGTAGCCAAATGGCAAAACACGGAACCCATAAAGATTCGTTATGTCTGTCCGTCCCAGCCACTTTTTCCGTATGTCACAGCCACTTTTTTCCGATACTATAAGAACTATACTGTTCAAACTTGGTAAGTAGATGTATGCTGTGAACCGCATTAAGATTTTCACACAAAAATACAACAAAAACAATATTTTTTTGGGGTTTCGCATACTTAGAACTAAAACTCAAAATATTTTTTTATCATCAAACCTAAACGTGTAGGGTTGAATGTGAATCTATGAATAGGTCTTAAAAATGATATTGAGGTTTCTAATATCATTTTTTTTCTAAACTATACACTTCCAAAGTGGTAAAATTTGTGTCATCCCCTGTAACTTCTAAAATAAGAGAATACGCCATAAATCGTAAACCGCAATTTACATTTCAAAACAAAACCTGTTGTATAGATAATGGTATGGAACCCTTCGTGCGCGAGTCCGACTCGCACTTGTTTTTTTTTTAACTCAGGTTGGCCCAGGCCTTAGGTGTTATTTCGTGGTAGCTGCACGAATAAAAATAGATAAGTTCAGTTAAAGAAAAATACAATTTTATTATTGCATTTCACAGGTACCTACCATCTAGACTCTAGACCAGGGGTTCCCTAAATAGGGGCGCGCCCCCCAGGGGGGGCGCAGACATATTTCAAGAGGGGCGTGGGCCACCTGTGCAGTTAATACCTGCGATCGTTGAGAGAATGCATTCCAGACGGCTCGATACGACCAATGAAATTAATTGAAATTGACGTCTGTGAAGAACATAATATTGTTTCCTCAGTCGGCCAATATCAGCCTCTAGGCTGGCAGTGACCAAATACCTTTGATAGCGCTCGTGAGGTGACCCTCACGGGCGCTTTTAAAGGTATTTGGTACAACTTACCAAATAACTTTTGCAAGACTGAAAATTTTTTATGAGCAATAAAAATCCTTATTTTGAACACTATTTTATCCTGACCTGACAATCTGGACTGGAGGACGGGGGGGGCGCGGATTTTTTTTATGGTCGAAAGGGGGGCGCGACTCAAATAAGTTAGGGAACCCCTGCTCTAAACTATAAATTAATTTATCAATTGTTTATTATCATCATGTCCTTCTTTTAAACATCTGATATTCGCTAGCGCTATTCCTGTCACAAAATTGTGTTATGGTACACCCATAAACAGCTTTTCGCGAAATAAATCTGATTTTAAAATTTTATTTTCGCCGTGAGCACCCCGCCCGTAGTCTCACTCGCGCCGGAAGTTGCTTAGATCAAGCCACACTGGATTGAATCCCTTTGAATTTTTATTTAAGAGGACAATCTACCTAATCTTTTTCCATACAAACGTTAACGATAACGATATTAGAGCAAATATGTTTTGCCATTACAGTTTGTAATATGGTTATTGATTAATTTAGTAATATGGATTTCATAATCTGATTTTTTTATTTTTTTATAAAATCTATATCTGCCATGGCCACGCTCCTTTTTGTTTTTTTTTTCATATTCTAATGAGGAGGAACACTAACTTTTTATCCCGGCGTTGGTCGACTAATCTTAGGTTTAGAACTGATCTAATTAAGAACAGTCAAACAGGTGTTTTTAGGGTTCCGTAGCCAAATGGCAAAAAACGGAACCCTTATAGATTCGTCATGTCTGTCTGTCTGTCTGTCCGTCTGTCCGTCCGTCCGTATGTCACAGCCACTTTTCTCCGAAACTATAAGAGCTATACTGTTGAAACTTTGTAAGTAGATGTATTCGGTGAACCGCATTAAGATTTTTACACAAAAATTTAAAAAAATGATAAATTTTTGGGGTTCGCCATACTAAGAACTGAAACTCAAAAAAAATTTTTTCATCAAACCTATACATGTGGGGTATCTATGGATAGGTCTTCAAAAATGATATTAAGGTTTCTAATTTCATTTTTTTCTAAACTAAATAGTTTGCGCGAGAGACACTTCCAAAGTGGTAAAATGTTGGTCCCCCCCTGTAACTTCTAAAATAATGGAATGATAAGGCTAAAAAAAGTAAATGATGTACATTACTATGCAAACTTCCAACGAAAATTGGTTTGAACGAGATCTAGTAAGTCGTTTTTTTTTAAAACGTCATAAATCGTAAACCGCAATTTACCTTTCAAAACAAAATTTGTTGTATAGATAATGGTACGGGACCCTTTGTGCGCGAGTCCGACTCGCACTTGACCGGTTTTTTACAACTCTCGGCGCCAAATTGGCCATATCGGTCTCAGACCGAAAGAAAAAAAAATTCGGCGTTTTCATTTTTGGGGGACCATCATCAAAAAAAAAAAAGATCATCCGACCCCTGCGCCATCTGCTCACAGCTTTGCATGTGCCACCCCATTAGACCAGTACCTAATAAAATTCAAAAAATTTGAAAATGAAAAAATTCAAAACGTTGGGGCATTGTCATGGCTGATGTAGGACTTATGGCATAAACACGTTTTTTCTAAAACCTTTATCCAGGGAGGAAACAGTCGAATTACGTTTGTAAAGTTTGTATGGAGAAAAAAGGAGTTAGACTGTCCTCTTAATCGGGTCTTTTTTGGATGCCAGTTTTCTCAGTCTACGCTTAACTAAAACAAGGGAGTTTTCTAAAAGGAATTTCCCGTAAAAATAAAGGAAGTTTGATAAAGAATAAAGCCCCGAGGTTTTCCCGAGGGAGAAGAGACACGGTTCAATCTAAATTTACCGGTGTTCAAGTTATTTGTTTCGATTTATTCCGAACGTTCTTTTTAATTATCTGTAATTTAATTTAGGTATCGATAAGTAATTAAATTTAATTAAACTGGAAATAGGCAAAGCTATTTTCGTCTGGCTTTTAGAAAAGTTGTAACCAATGGGTATCATACGCTTGTTACGGGGGCGTGCAAAGTATGAGCTTTTTCGGTTCCAAAATTAATTTTCGGTAAACTATTTTTATACTTTATTTTGTTTACTTATAATTGATAAATCCCGTTTTGTAAAAGCATTAGCTCAAACCTAATTTACAAGTTATTTTTTGGGAGAAAGGGACAAAGATTCTTCTTCTGTTTTCGCGATGTTGTATTGAAATTAAAGACATTTTTCGGTTTGAATCGCGTGGTTTTTAGGGTTCCGTACCTAAAGGTAAAAACGGGACCCTATTACTGAGACTTCGCTGTCTGTCTGTCTGTCCGTCCGTCCGTCCGTCCGTCCGTCCGTCCGTCCGTCCGTCCGTCCGTCCGTCCGTCCGCCCGCCCGTCCGTCTGTCCGTCTGTCACCAGGCTGTATCTCATGAACCGTAATAGCTAGAAGGTTGAAATTTTCACAGAAGATGTATTTCGGTTGCCGCTACAACAACAAATACTAAAAACAAAATAAAACAATTATTTAAAAGGGGCTCCCATACAACAAACGTGTTTCAAAAATAACAAGGAGTCGCGGGACAGGAACAGGGACAGGAGGAGGACAGGAGGACGAGTTGGTCATGGAATTCAAAATGGCTGCCTTGTCTGTCAAATATACCAGTCTGCCTTCACTTACCAAAGAGTTTCTTTTATGTTTCAGATTTTCTTTGTGCCAAGGTTTTTTTTTTCGATTGATTCGGTCGTTTGATGGGAGTGAGAATCGAAGATAAATATTTCATATTTTCCTATAAAATTTAAAAATTGGTTGTTGTAAACCATTTTAGGGTTCCGTATCCAATTGTGATAGTGGTACGGAACCCTTAATGCGCGAGTATCGCACTTGCCCCGTTTTTTTATTACTTTTAGCATTGTTACAACGCTCAACGTTTCGAGACCTTTCCAGGTCTCTTCTTCAGGATTGACTAAGATGTGATTTGTCATTCTAATGTATTAAAAAGTTACAGTGAGACTACCGTCTTATTATTAAAAACTATTAAAATGTTATCAAAAACGTTCCTATCTACGCAGGTTCCAAAATGGCAATGATTATTATTTACTTTATTGTTAAATTTTATTATTAAGCTTTATTATTTAATTTTAACTCTATTACTTTTATTTACTTTATTATTATTTTACTTTATTATTTACATTTTATTTAGCCTATCATTACCAACTATGCACAAATCATCTTTCAACGATTAATTTATCACTACGTGACTTCGCAAACGCGCCCCTTCATGAGAAGAAGTCACAAGAAACTCCTGGGGGTTGTTTTATGGTGACTCATGCTTACAATAAATTTATTCTAATCAAAAGCTAATATAAAATACTATATCCTACAACCGGCAAAAGTGGCTGACAGTGTCCTGTTGTCTAGCTGCAGTTGTTGGCTAGGCCTGGGACTTAATCAAATGTAGTACTGGGTCCCAGACAGGCGGCACCTTCCAGCCATCCTCCCTATTGAAATTGTTGGGGTGTTTCTGAATTTCAATGGCTTCCCGAAGCATTCTAGGTACATACCGCTTCTCAGTGGCCAGTATCCGTGCCTGATCGAAGCGGAGGTAGTGGTTTGGCTTGTCCAGCATGTGTTCACAAACTGCAGACTTCAGAGACCGTCTGTGCTTCACATCAGCTATATGTTCCTTAATCCGAACGGCAACACTTCGTTGGGTTTGCCCTATGTAACTAGCGCCACACTCACAATCGATTTTGTAGATACCAGCATCCTCCAGGGGTATGTTACACTTGACAGGTCTTAATAATTGTTGGATCTTCTTGTGTGGCTTATAATATGTTTTAATTGAAGCTCGTCTCAAGATTCCTCCAATTTTGTCGGTGACCCCCTTGATGAATGGTAGGATAGCCGGGACTCTCTCGACCGTAGGTGGTTTTGGGCGGCTTCTGTGAACGTGGCGCGGCACTTGGAGGTTGTTGCGACGTAGGACTTGTTTTACGTGCTTGACCTCCTCTGCCAGGTGGGCCTCGTCACAGATGCCATGTGCTCTCTGCAACAAAGTTTTACCAACAGTAGCTAACTGTGAGGGATGGTGGTGCGAATGACCGTTCAGTCCGTATTTTTAATACATTAGAATGACAAATCACATCTTAGTCTATCCTGAAGAAGAGATCTGGAAAGGTCTCGAAACGTTGAGCGTTGTAACAATGCTAAAAGTAATAAAAACCACGCGATTCAAACCGAAAAATGTCTTTAATTTCAAGAAAGGGACAAGCTAAAATCCAGCGCTGTGTTGGTGCGTGCGCCTCACAGCTTATGCTGAGCATGTTCCTGCCACATAGATAATAATCTTTGTTTTATTTTTGTAATTTTAATTATAAAGAACATAAAGAATATTGTAATTATAAGAAGAATAAGAATTATAAGAACTCAATCCTGGAATTTCGATGTCAATATAGTATTTTGGGAAATTCAACAATTTGGAATTTCATCATTTTGCCAAGTTCAACATTTTGGCACTATGCGTTTTTAATAAACGAATTGGTACTAAGGTGTCGTTACAAATTTAAGTAACTATGTTTTGTTTCTATATCCGTCAATTTTGAAGGTCATTTATTGTTACAGCAAAAACATAGTCCAGCCAATACGATTTTAGTACGTATTTATTAATAATGCTGATAAATTACCTACACCCCCGCAAAGCCGACTCGGGTTAGTTCTAAATAAAAGTTCCATTTAAATAATAGATTCGTCTGAAAACTCGCTTAGATTAAGTATATAATAAACTTTCTTAACAATCACTTTATAACTCTGATAAAATTGATTTCAGAGCTTTAGTTTTATTTACTTTTCTATTAAGCAAATGGATAATAAGTCGTAAAAGAAACTAGTTTTGCAGGATAAGCACAACAACTCAAGCGATTTTAGAATTAAATTACAATGTATTACTCTCAACTTGAAGAGGGTACAGTTACGAAATAAAAGTGTATATTCAATATTGGGCTATATTGGGCTGCAATGTCAACAAAATGGACTTCGAATTGGATGTTCGGAGACTTCGAGGTCGGCCACGAAAACGTTGGCGAGACGACCTCGATCGCTTCGAGCCTGGCTGGTCGAAGGTTACCCTGTTAGGCCATACCGTAGATAATACTTGAAGTCGAAGGAAGGTATCCAATGATTGTGCTCTGTAATCGTTTTTTTTAAATAAAAATAAGCACAGCGCCATCTAGCCCCATGGTAAGCTACGATTAATAATAATAGATAAGAGTATCTATGCTGTTGGTAAGTCAATCAAAAATCAAAAATCAAAGTACGTTTATTCATTCGGATATTAGCAAGATATCTCTTTGACATGTCATTTTTTTTTTATTTAATCTACTCTACTGTGTCTTCGGATCGCGACCTCCATGACATGAGAAGAAGACACAAGAAACTCATGGGGTTTTTTTTTTGTATATTTTTTTTTGCAGTAATCATGTGATTTACATTGTCGCATATATAATATTATTGAAGAAAAGTGGAACTGGAGCAATAATCCATACTTGCTATAATAATCCTTACTAGCATTACAAGAGCGAAAGTAACTCTGTCTGTCTGTCTATCTGTTCAAATAAGTTATAATATACAAAATAATAAACATAAAAAAAATTATTTACTTAAAACACTATCTCATCCACAAACACACAACCCGCCCAACACCGCCCAAACCGCCCCGGGACCCACCATCAGAGTTCTGTGGTGCCAGCCTTGCATTCCTTTCCTACACTCTAGAATTTTATTATAAAATTCGTAGGTAGAACCATCTATTTACTCCATTCCATAACTTATCCTGCTACTTTACCACAGAACTCCATGAATACGCCCCAGGACGAACCGAACCGAGCCGAACGAACCAAGCATTCGCGAACGCGACCGTGCCCCTGTCTGTCCCCGTCTTTCAATAAAGTATTCATTTCCATGGATTTTTATCGTTAATATAATCCGATGTATTATAGTATGCCATCCTGTACAGTTTGCTTTTAATATATGTTTTAAATTTATTAATGGACATGTCACACACATTCTTGGGTAACTTATTATAGTAGAGCATAGATGAGCTAGAGAAGGACCTGTTTATTTTCTGGAGCCTACTCCAGGGCACAGTTAGATCATCTTTATTTCTTAAATTAAATAAATGTATGTCCCGATTTTTAACAAGCTTGTCCTTATTTTTATGGACGTATAAAAGATTTTCGTAAATATATTGTGAATATACTGTTAAAATATTTATTTCTTTAAATTTTTCTCTAAGTGATTCTCTAGGGCCCAACCCGTAGATAGCTCGAACCGCTCTCTTCTGTAAAATGAAGATATCCTTAATATCTGCAGCACACCCCCACAGCAGGATGCCATATGACATAATGCTGTGGAAGTAGCCGAAATAGACCAGGCGGGCAGTCTTAATATCTGTGAATTCACGAATTTTCTTAACAGCGTAAGCTGCAGAACTTAGTCTAGCGGACAAAGCTTCCACATGTGGGCCCCATTGAAGCTTAGAGTCTAGAGTTATACCTAGAAAGACAGCCTTCTCAACCTTTTCGACTTCCTCGTTATTAATTTTCACTACAGTTTTGACATGTTTAACATTAGGAAGTGTGAATTTAATACATTTTGTTTTGGATCCATTCAGTAAAAGATTATTGGTATTGAACCAATATACTATTTTAGAGAGAGCATTGTTCACGTCGTCTATATTTAATTGGCGTCTTTTAACTTTAAATACCAATGAGGTATCATCTGCAAACAATACTATCTCATGTTTGTCCCTTACTAGGTAAGGTAGGTCATTAATATAAACTGATTAATAATATAAATTAATATAAAGTGATGATATGGTCTAAGATGTAGCACGCCCATCTAGATAAGTAGATATATAGGAAGACGACAATGAAACAAGATCCGCCCGAGAGTTGAACTGCACCTGTTAAGTATACCATTTAGGTACCTATATACTTAATTTTTTTTTTCTAATAATAACAATTTCAGAATTGTAAAGTGTATATGCATTTTCGTTGTCGTTTTATTTGAAATTCTGTGAACTGAAAACGCCGATTTAAAGGCAATTCTTAATGGATTATTTTTTTATCTAACTTTCGGCTAATAGTAAACAATAAAATCTTAGCTTACTATTCCTTGGATTTCTCTTCTGTTTTCGCGATGTTGTACTGAAATTAAAGACATTTTTCGGTTTGAATCGCGTCGTGTTTATTACTTTTAGCATTGTTACAAAACGCTCAACGTTTCGAGACCTTTCCAGGTCCCTTCTTCAGGATTGACTATTCCTTATTGTTCATACTTCAATTTTCAATCAGTTTCACAAGTTTACTAGCTGCGTTCCGCGGTTTTACCCGCGTAACTAATATGGGAATATCGGGACCAAAAGTAGCCTTTGTTAGTTCTTGATAATGAGGCTTTCTATTGGTGAAACAATTTTATAAATGGGTCTAGTAGTTTCGACATTACAAACCAACAATGAAAAAACAAATAAAACTTTTCTCTTTAATAATAGTATAGAAGTAGGAAACAATATTATTTTGTTATTATAACTTTCTTACTTTAATAAAGCACTGAATATTATAAAACAACGTAATTAAAACCGGGAAAAAAATGAGTTTAATTTATTTATTTTTATCCAGCATCGCGAAAACCGAAGAAAAATCAATAAAGTAGTTTAGCCCGACTGCCGAAGGAGAATTATGTTTTCAAAGGTTTTATTTAATTAAATATTTAACTTTTAATTTATTTTTATTACTTAAATTTATTAATAAACTACCTATTTATATTTTACTCAATAATCTTAAGTAATTATAAAGATCTTAGAGTTCATATTTCGGAATCCCCTCGTTAAGTTACCTATTGATAAGTTCCTTACAAATCGACGCCATTTATTTCCGTTGATATCTCTCTGAGGAGCGTTTTGAACATCATTTATCCTCAATATCTTTGTTACTGGACTTTCCAGTCATTTGGAACGGCTGCCGATTTTGTCAATACTTCATGGACTTCTTTGATTAATTTTCTTATTGCGCGGAAGAAAAAATATTTTTACTTTAGTTATATTAACAGAAATATAACTGAACTAATATTTTCCTAAGGCAAGTTTCGACCAATAAACTTTTAGATAACCCAACTAAATAAAAAACCGGTCAAGTGCGAGTAGAACTCGCGCACGAAAGGTTCCGTACCATTATGACGTTTTTCCATACATGCGTAGAAACATTTAAATAATTATTTTATTCTGTTTCTAGTATTTGTTGTTATAGCGGCAATAGATATGCATCTGTGAAAATTTCCACTGTTTAGCCATCACAGTTCATGAGATACAGCCTTGTGACTTGTGACAGATAAACAGAGGAACAGTGGAGCCTTAATAAAGGAGTCCTGTTTTTACCCTTTGGTAACGGGACCCTAAAAAGGAGAAAAACACGGCTTCATTCTATTGCTACATTGCTAGACTTTCTAAGTGAGCAATTTACTGCATTTTGGCCACTACAAAGAGTTAAACATTTTTTTATGTCGCCGACCGCAAATACTCATCGAATTAAGAACCTTCCTATTTTCTGAAGTCAGTTAAATTTTCTGCAATAATTCGGCCCACTCATTACATTAGATTCACCCATTTAGACTCTCATAAATCTCGGCTAATTTCTGTACTTATCTAATTCACCAAAAAGCAATTTCTAAAGGAGATTTCGTAAACATTTTTAGTAGACTCTAAAGTACCCCTTATGCACCTAGTTTATAGCACACAGTGAGTTGAATTCAATTTCGCTGAATTCAGTATAAAATAAATTAGATTATCAGGGGTTGTATTTATGAGAAGGACTGTATAAAAACAGAATCTTAACAGACCAAGTAAACGCCTGAAGGATTTAAAGACTGGGTACTAGTGGGCAGGCTACACCTACCATATACCTATATATAGTGGATTAAAGGTAAGATAACGTTACACTATACATCGCGGTCAAAATCACAACCCTCCTATTTCCGTAGACGGGTAAAAAAAGAGGATTGACACGTGACTCTCTTTCCACGCAGAAAAACATCTATTTCCCAACCTCTAACACTATCCGATTCTAAAAAGTCAGGGTGAAAGTTAGTTAAGAGGATAGTCTCCATTCTCTTTCTCCATACAAACGTAGTTTAAATTATCCTCCCTGGATAAAGACAAACAGCAAATATGTTTATGCCATAAAACTTATATCTGTCATGTCATGACTATGCATCTACCTTTTTATTTTTTCATTTTATTATTTTTTATATTATTTTAATTAGAAAATAAAAAGGTAGATGCATTGTCATGACAGATATAGGTTTTATGGCATAAACATGTTTGCTCTAATGTCTTTATCCAGGGAGGAAAATTTAAACTACGTTGGTATGGAGAAAGAGAATGGAGACTATCCTCTTAAGTCATACTCTCGAATTGAATATGTTGGTTGTTAGTTCGAATCCCGCTCTGCGTCGAATGTGCGTTCTGCAGAAGTATTTTTTCCTTTAAAATATTTCAGTGAAAGCCCCGTGCAGGGCTAAACGCTTAAAAAAATAGATTTTTATCCTAAAAATAGGGCCTAAACTTTTCCGGTTTTTATTTTGAAATGTGAAAGTTTTGTTATCTTCAGAAATATTTTTATTTTCCTCGTATATATTTAGATGGTTGCAGAGAAATATACAGGAAAATTGTATTATTAATCTACCTAGTCAATCATTGGCGGGATCAAATACGGAAGCACTTGGGTAACGAACATTTTTGCTACGTATTGACAAATATTTATTTCGCTTGGAATATATTTAAATAAAATAATATTGCACGACGATAAACACAACGCAATCTAGCCCCAAACTAAGCATTAGGCTAGTACTATGGGTACTAGACAACGGATATTCTACCTACCTTTAGGTATCTGTGGTACCTAAATACTCACAGTAAGTAAACTACTAAAAAATAAACCATACCAAAATCTCCTCATCCGTTTGTGAGCTACGATGCCACAGGCAGATACACCAGACTCACAGACACAATTTTCCACATTTTTCCATCGCAGGTAATTTTTTTAACCGCCTTTTAAAAAAGGAGGATTCTCAAGTCAGTAGTGGCTATGGATTTTTTTCTCGGTTGCAAAAAAGGTCATACACACTTATTATTTTAATGGATATGCAGATGCAACCAACGGAAAAGATATCGCCCCAAACTCGCAAAGTTTTTCTTCTCTCACTCGTATAATCCTAAGAATTAACTGGCGTTACTAAAGCGAAGAAATTTTAATCTTAAACTTTGTTTTCAGCTTATTAAAAACGCTGTCATATCTCGCTACATTTTTATAAGAGCTTCTCGGGTAATAACTTCTTGTTTTAATTTTGATAGCTGGACTAACAATCCTTTAGTTATTTTATTTGAGATCTCTCTCTTTTAAAATAATAGGACATTCTTGGTCAAGTATTTTTTTTATGCCAGAGCCCAATTGAACTAATTTGGTGGAAATATTTAGTAGGTACTGGCTGCGCCCGCAGTTTCAACCGCGTAAGTTCCGATCACGCGGGATTTTTGGGATCAAGCCTATGTCCTTCTCCAAGGTCCTATTTATCTCTATACCGAGTTTTATACCGACGTAGTTACAAATATATACTCCACGTTTATATTAGGTAGGTACCTATACTATTAGGATTAATACATTACTGCTGATAGTAGACTTAAATAAAAACCTAAATATTTTAATCCATTCAAAGAAAAAAAACGCCCAGGCTTAAGCACTTAAATAAAAATGGAATATATAAATCCATTTATTTCTACCAAAGTTAAAACCATAGGACTGAATCGTAGAACTAAATGGACTATTCATATCCAGTTTCCACAGAAAAGAGTAATCAGCATTACTTCCAAGTGTTGTTTTGTATGGAGCTAATTCATAAACGCAGCCGACCCGGCTAGATGTTTGTTCATAACTTAGATGAATACAAAAAACAGCAGATACGTTACCTAGTCTCGGAAAATGAGACGTTAAAACTGCATCTAGCTGACGCACTAGCCTCAGTCGTATGTCAAACCGTTGCCGCGTGAGCACGTGCTGTCACACTGCGATTATCTTTTTGAAATCCATAAGAATGCCTGTATGCTTATTTACAAATGCCTGAATCATTTTTAAAGACAAACTTAATTTTATGAAAATGCATGTAAGTGTTTCTAGCTCATTTTTCGAATACGCAATGTTAGAATATACCATATCTACTATTTTTGTTTTCATCTAAGGTTCATAATTAGAGACTTACCTCTTATTCATTCTCTTACAAAAGACCTTAAAATTAAAGCTCCATATTCGTATACATTCGCCATTTTTACACGGTACGTGCTCGACATCATAAATTAGGTCTACAAAAAGGAACATTATGAGCTGCGTTGCCGGAGGCTCACCTTTTCTCATTATTTCGCATTTTTATGCTAAATAAAGAAATACAAATTCAACTGTGATTTAAGTAGTTAGGTATTTACTTACAGTGCATGTTTTTTATTTAGGTACTTTACTGAGGTTTTAGTTTTTTTTTTAGTTTTTGTACCTAGTTTTTATTTGAGAAACGACACATAGATTTTCTTCTGTATTCGCGATGTAGTATTGAAATTAAAGACATTTTTCGGTTTTAATCGCGTGGTGTTTATAACTTTTAGCATTGTTTCAACGCTCAACGTTTCGAGAGCTTTACAATTATATATTTTATATCAAAATTTGAACCTACTTAACCGAGAAGAGCGTAAACTTTTTTCACCAAAAAATAAACAGGTTTTGATTCGTATCTGCGATTCAAAGAAAATTTTCCACGATTTTCGTTTGTGCATCTACACTCTACAGTCGTTCATTCACAGCGACTCGACGATGAAACGGATGGAATATAAATCAAAAACTCTAGAGAAAACAATGCAGCAAGCAATAATTTATAAGGAAAGCAAAACAGTTTGTTATTTTCTGAAAATCAAAACGTTGCCGATGTTGACAGTTCTGTTGAAGGCAAATAATGCTTTTGTGCGAGTGATTCGTCGAATTCGTGAATTATTTTAGGTGCCTATACCTAAGCTTGCTTTATTTTGTGTTTCTGGTTTGTTTGTAGGTCTTTGCTTGTAGTGGAACGGTTGTTTATTGGGTTCCGTATAACTAAAGGGAAAAAACGGGACCCTTTTACTAGGTCTTACCGCGCCGTCTACGTCTGTCCGTCTCTGTTTGTCTGTTTACCTAGATACACAGAATTTACAATTTATATACCTAGAAGCTGCAGTTAATTTTTATTTCTTTGCAAATTCTAAATTACAAATACATGTATTTCAAACATGAACACTATCTTTATATCTTTTATCACTAAATTAAATAATTAAAATTAAAAAAGAAAGATAGACGAAGCTTTAAAATTAAATTGTAACATTGCATACCTCAAACCAGTGGCCGGAACGGTCAATTTAGTATACGGATGGTCATTAAATGAGGTCATTTCGATTTCTTCGATATAAAATTTCTGACGTTCTAAATTTAAAATGTGATTAAAACCGTAGAAGAACATTTTCGGTCGAACGATCGACAGTTCTTATCTCTGTACGCTCTGTACCTACTTATTAAGAAAAAAAATGACGAAGTGACGGGCGAAGTCGATGAATGACAATAAAACATCAAAAGCATCATTGAGTTTATGGTAACGTTACCATAGTGCCTGTTTACAACTGTCTTCCTTCTGATGTCATTTTATTTTCTACTGGGAACAAGTCTACATAAATAAACAATGAAACAAAATAAGTGATAGAAAATCTGATAGATACCCGAACATCGATCAAAATGCGACTATACCCAATCGTAGCAACATTTCGTTTGCACAAATCCTCGTGTGCATTCCTATTGTCCGCAGGCACATTTTTCCTACAGTGTGCAAAGTGTTGGATGGCAGGTTTAATCGACTAAAGTTGAATCCATTGTGAAGATGTGGCAACAATGGATAACGGCGCTTGTGTTGTGCTGTGCTTTTCTAAACTCCAAGGTATGCCTACACGCTTTGAGATGCAACGGTAGATCGCGCGGGAATTTGCTATTTCTAAGGCGCCAATTTGGGTTAGAAATTTAACTCCCAACCTTTGCTAACACTGTATTTTATAATTTAGCATAGATTTGTGACTACTGCATTTTTTTAATCTCTCTCTGAGGGCAAGTAGGTAAGTAAGTAGTTTTATGTTTAGAAATAACATTATAAATTAAATTTTTAATAATATAATTTACTTTTTCAACAGAACTTTCGTTTTTGATTTAATTTAGTTTTTAGTGCACTAGACATTATTACATCCATTGTCTCGTCACCATAGCACAAGCTTAGTTGCTTAACTTGGGGTAGATTTCGCTGTGAGATGTAAACATTTTTTTTATTGTATCAAGCTAGTAGAAATAGATCTGGGTGGTTTTCATTTGCTCATCTCCCCATAAGTGGTTTGCACAGTAATTTCCAATGTAATTTGTTTGTTCCATTAATTTGTCTTTATTTAAGTAAAAACCACAGAGACAATTTTAATTAAATCGTTAATTACTTTTAAAAACAGGTAAATTTAATCTTACTAATATTATAAATGCGAAAGTAACTCTGTCTGTCTGTCTGTTACGCTTTCACGCCTAAACCGCTGAACCGATTTTGATAAATTTTGGTATAGAGATAGATGGGACCTCGGAGAAGGACATAGGCTACTTTTGATCCCGTAAATCCCGCGGGATCGGGACTTAGGTAACAGCGCTTTCACGCCTAAACCGCTGAACCGATTTTGATAAATTTTGGTATAGAGATAGATGGGACCTCGGAGAAGGACATAGGCTACTTTTGATCCCGTAAATCCCGCGGGATCGGGACTTAGGTCGTATACCTGAACCGATTTTGATAAATTTTGGTATAGAGATAGATGGGACCTCGGAGAAGGACATAGGCTACTTTTGATCCCGTAAATCCCGCGGGATCGGGACTTAGGTAACAGCGCTTTCACGCCTAAACCGCTGAACCGATCTCATAAAAATCGGTCAAGCCGTTTCGGAGGAGTGTTAGTTACCGTACTCCTCCGAAACGGCTTGACCGATTTTTATGAAATTTTATTTTCGTATTCAGTAGGTCTGAGAATCGGCTACTATCTATAATTTATAAGGCAAAACAACGTTTGCCGGGTCAGCTAGTTAATTATATGTCAATAAGAATAACCTACTACCTGCCTTCACAGAATCTACTTTGATATCAAAAGTCAAATCAGTTTTCAAACTTCAAAGAGAATTCATTGATCAATTTCGTTCAACCAACATTTATTATCGAGCGAGTGTAGGTAGTCTAATTTCAGAGCAAGATTCAGATGGCGGTAGTAAAATTGTCAGTAATGGAAGCCTACAATCCACGTTCCCAACTTAGATGAAAACAAAAAACAGCAGATACGTTACCTAGTCTCGGCAAATGAGACGATAAAACTGCGTCTAGCTGACGTACAAGCCTCAGTTGTATATAGAACCGTTACCGCGTGCACACGTGCTGTCACACTGCAATTATCTTTTTGAAATCCATCAGAATGCTTTCTTGCTCACTTTACAAATGACTGAATCATTCAGGAAAAAAAAAACATTTTACGCGTAATTACTCAAATAAAATTATATTAAAATCATTTCTTAAAGACAAATGTTTTTGTAAACAATAATTTTATGAAAATGCACGTGTGTAGGTGTTTCTAGCTCATTTTTTGAATACGCAATGTTAGAATATACCGTATCAACTATTTTTTTGTTTTCATCTAAGGTTCCCAAAGGATTTTCTCATGCTACATGTAACGAAGAACATAAAATGTGCGGTGCCTGACTGACGACATATAAACGACGAGGGAAATTTGCAAGACCTTTAAGGACGTGTACACCCACTTTACACGAGATTTAAACACGCCCTTACGTAACTAAAACGTACATATACTTAAGAGTACATACCTGCCTCAATTGAAACAGAAACATAGTTCTGTCTCTTAAGGGAAAAGTCTACGTACTCTTTTCTCCATACAAACTTTACAAACGTAGACGACTGTTTTCTCCCTGGATAATAACATTAGGGAAAACTATGGTTATGCCATAAGTCCTATATTCAGCCATGACCAATAACCGTGCCCCTACGTTTTGGTTTTATTATATTCTAATTTTTCTAAACTTTATTTCTATTCTAATCTGAAGATAAGAAAATTTTAGGTAACTCGCGCCGTAAGAACCCCAGCTTAAGATGAAACAGAAACTAGTTGTGTCTCTTAAATTCTAACATTTTTAGAATACTTTAATCAAATACAAAACATTTTCTCAAAGGCGCTATTTTCTAATGCAAATGGCATTCGTTATCTTATAAAAGAGTGTAAACCTAATTTGTTTCAACAAATTAAAAGTGACTTTAGATGGAATTTTATTTCTCGAACGACTTTTATTGGTTAACTACGTTAGTTTGGTCGTCCAGCTGTAAACTGGGTGTCGAGAGCGATCCCAACTACTTGCTCGTATAGAGTAGAGAAGATAATCTATTTATTATCGACTACAAAAATTAAGTGATCTAAGAGTCTAACAGGATAAATTTAATTCGTAAAGTTTTTATTGCTCAAGCGCATTTTACAAGAAATGTTTTACAAGGAGAAATGCATTATCATTTCGTGACAGGATTCGAGCCGCAGCACGGGAGTATTTTTGATGATAAATTAATAAATAAATTGTGTCAACTACACACAGCGCCATCTAGCCCCGTGGTTAGCTACTACGGGGCTACAACTTGTGTTACGGTGACTAGACAACGGATATAATACTTATATTTATTTTTCTTTTGTAAATACATACAAATATATATAAAATAGATAGAGTGACACCCACACGAGACACAAATATTTAATAAATACTTGCACCCGGCGGGAATCGAACCCGCAACCTTCTGCATTGCAGTCGTGCTTTCACGTGTTTGTTTTTTTCTCTGTTCCATTGTTTGTATTTCTTAAAACAATTTGTACAACAAAATTGTCACATCACATCACTCATGGGCTCATCTAGAACTCTCTGTAGCAGGTACACCCACTTGGTTTAAATCTATATCATACGCATCAAATAGTTTATACATTATATGAATTTTATAATAATCAAACAATACACTATCTACACTAATATTATAAAGAGGAAAGATTTGTCTGTCTGTGTGTGTGTGTATGTATGAAAGTGTGTGTCTGTATGTTTGTAATAAATAAATCCAAAAACTATTGGACCGATTTCAAAAATTATTTCACCAAAAGAAAGCTACATTATCGAGGAGTGACATAGACGTTTGATCCCGATATTCCAACGGGATCGGGACTTACGCGGCTGAAACCGCGGGACGCAGCTATAATTTATATACTGTGGAAATGATACAATACAAACTATTCTCACTTGAATAGATATTGTCACAATAACCAAATCAACAGGGACAGGAAATAGTACGGTAGGTCGTCGATTGGATATAGGTGTGAACCACAGACATGTATATAGCTAGACCACGCGAATTCATGTCCTTCGCGTGTTAGAAAAACGTGAAAAACCCTACCAAAGCGTCACGCGTCACGGTAGTCGGCGCTAACTGGCAGTCCGCGCACGTCTATAGTTACCGGACGTCCGTATAAACTAATAAAATGCCTCGTTACGTGATTAATAACTGCAAAACTCCAAAAAATTCGAGCACCCAAAGACGGACATATTTACTTTGGCTGTGACGTCACAGTAGGTATTAAAAAGTCGGCACGCTCGGTTTCAATACAAATCGAGGTACATGTGACGTCTAGCTATATGTATGTCTGTGGTGAACACCTCTACATGGATACCTTTCTATAATTGTATCAAATCAAGCGCTCCGATACAAAAATTGGAAGCTAAAACGGAAAGTGTTGTAGATACTCGTACACGGTCTTTGTCCGGGATAGAGTTCGATTTTACGAAAACTGAATAATTGATGGTAACGTTGCTTGGTTGGGAGCTTGGTCGTTTTTGTGGAACGTTTCATTTTGAACCGTTTCTCGAATTTTATTTAGGTTTATTAGAAAGGTAACTATTATAGATTCTAAAAATACCTTTAGTCGCTAAGTACCTACTTACCTCAATACCAATTTGACCTTTAACTGAGTCAAAAAATAAGGACCTAGGAGACTTATTGGAAATGGGATTTTAGTAAAACATATTTTCATTAAGACTTATTTGAAAAGACTCTCCTCTTTTGAATTTTTAATATCTACTTCGTTTACGGAAAATTCGACTGAAACACACTTCGATACATTTCACAACCCATAGTCTTTTTCTAAAACAGAAACGACATCGTGCTGATAGGTGCGGATAGGTTAAGGCAAGAGCGAGCGAAGGGAGTTCTAATTTTAACATTCTCGAGCTTCTTTTTTTTGAAACCCAGAGCGATTATTGTTTTAGTCGAATGATTTTAGTTGAATGTGTTTTAGTCGAATTGATAATAATCAAACTGTGTTTTATCACAGAATACTTACCGCTTTTAGTCGAATTTTCCGTAAACTATGTAATTACTTTGTGATATTCTAAGTGAAAGAGGGGGGTGCCCTCTTTCACCAAGAATATCAAACTTCAAACCACAACATTTACTAAAACTAGAACAAACTAAAACAGCCTTCTCATACCATACCAAGTTTACTGGTCTATTATTATCATCGGTTATTTTTTGCTCCGACTCTATTTAGAACTAGAAACATAATAATATCTTCAGTAACATATGCATAGTAAGCAACTTTACCAATATTGATACTTAACGTCAAACGTTGGCCTTGTTACTAGAGCAATACATTTATCACACGGAAAAAGAATCGAGCAGTTTGTTTATTTCTTTGTCAATGAAACATTTTTCCTCATAGTCCAATATCTTATTAGATTGTTGTTGAGTTAGTCGCTGTTCGAACGTCTCGGGCAGCGTTTTTAGGGTTCCGTACCCAATTTTGTACTTATTATCATCATCCGAACGATGTTTCCGGTTGCATCCCTCTCGAAAGTCGGGGTCCGCTTTCCTACTTTTACGTCTCCACTTCGCACGATCTTCGGCATCCCGCGTAGTGAGGCCAATTGCACGCATATCCGATCTTACGACATCAAACCAGCACTTCTTGGGTCTTTCCAATCTGCCGCGGCCGGGCGGAGGCGCCATACATTTGGTACCCACGTAACTAGCCGGTTTTCGTAGAACGTGACCGTACCACCAAACAACTTTGTACTCGACTGTATTTAATACTCAAACGGCGTCGACGTGATGGGCAATCGAGGCGATGCTCGGTCGACATGCGAGGAAATCGACATGATGGGCATAGTAGCAACAATGCTTCGACCTCCTGGGAATCGACATACTGTGAACAACTTGTAAAAACGGGACTCTATTACTGAGACTTCGCTGTCTGTCCGTCTGTCACCAGGCTGTATCTCATGAACCGTAAAAGCTAGATGGTTGTAATTTTCACAGATTATGTATTTCTGTTGCCGCTGTAACAACAAAACTAAAAACAAAGTAAAACAAATATTTAAGGGGGCTCCTATACAATACAACAAACGTGATGTTTCACATTATTAAAAAATGAAACGATACCGCGATGTATTTTTACCACTAGCGCCAGCTAGTGATAGAGTGATAGACTTAACTTTCGCGTTGCGCTCACGGATTGGTTGGTCCAATGTTTTTAGGGTTTCGTACCCAATTCTGATAGTGGTACAGAACCCGTCGTGCGCGAGTCCGACGCGCACTTGGCCAGCGTTTATCTCTTATTGTTATTATTTAGTTATCAAAAGCTAGCTACTGGCGCGCGAAACTACCTTGTTGTCTTGTCTTCGATGTTATAAGATTATTGAATTATTTACGATAACGTTGTGACATCGCTTTTGTAGCCTTCTTCCTAATGGTTTAAACTAGCAGCGTCTCGCGGTTTTGACCCCATAAGTCCCGTCTATGTATCTACTTCTTTTTAGGGTTCCGTACCCAAAAGGTAAAAAAGGTATTACTGAAACTCCGCTAGTCTGTTTGTCTGTCTGTCTGTCCGTCCGCCTGTCACCAGGCTGCACCGCAAACCGTGATATAGTGCGTTTCATCTTTAATTACCTATGCCGTCAGGTTGGTAGCAAAACAAACTATAGTCTTGCCTTAATATCTTGAATGTGCTATACCCTAAACCTTGAATACAGGAAGATTCGTTAATTCATTCTTTATACAAATCCCCCTAAATTCAAGGTAGCACATTATTTATGTTTTTTGTATGGCACTTTTTTGTTTTGCTACCAACATGACGGCATAGGAATTTAAAGATGAAACACACTTTAGTTAGACAGTTGAAACTTTCACAGATGATGTAGGTATTTTACTTGTAGAATATGTTTTGACAAATATGTAAATTACATAGAACGAAAACGTCAGATTCTGAAATTAAAAAACGTACAATATTAGCTGAATTTCGGGAATTTGCGAAACTTGACATTTTTGTCTCAAAATCTCCCCAAAAGTAGCTGCTGGTCCTGAAATAACGATAAGCCTCAAAATACCTAAGGCAAAAACCCAGGCAGTGTTTCTGCAGCACAGCCGTTGCATTCAATAAATCCCGTAAGAAATTCGTGATTTAAAAATGTTACTGCCAAAGATTCAATGTCTTCCAGTATTAAGTTTCATGAAATTAGATTCAGTAGTTTCATAGCCTCTTCGTTACATACAAACTAAAAATATTTCGTATTTATAATATGGTATAAAATATGATTTTGTACTCGCTTCGATCCAATTCTCTGTTTCGACCTGAGGTTTCGTCCATACAGAGAGCGAGGTTCAACAATTGCGTTATGTAATAGTTGAAGACATCTATGGAAACTAGTAGAGTCCCGTGGTTTCACCCGCGTAAGTCCCGATCCCGCGGAATTTTGCAAAAACCCTTTCTTAGTGAATGCTTACACATCACAAAGAACACCCTCCAAATTTTATATTCTACAATCAGCGGTTTGGACTCTGCGTTGATATATAGATCAGTCAGGACTTTTAATTTTATACCTATAGATAGAAGAAGATAAGAAGAAAAAGAGAAACCTACTGCTTTTTTTAAAGTTTGCCGGTAGATGTCACTACGAGGCCTTACTCGCAAGAATACGAGGACGTGCTTTCTTTTCTTAAATTCGGCTTGACAGGCTTACCTACCCGTGGCTTATAAGAAATGCTTTTTGACAAATACACAATAACCGTGCACCTGTTAGGTAACTATAGTTGTAACCGCAAAGTAATAGGAAGCTATAATTAATTAATTAAAATTATGGAGTATATTCAAAGATCTCTCTTCGACTCCGAAGTCATTTAAATTATGAATTGATTGCATGAATATTACTGGCTGCGTCCAGCAGATTCACTTGGTTGATATGCGTTACTTAGCCTAGTAAAACATTTTTTTAATACTCCTTTAATATAAAGACTCATGAACATATTTACATACACAGGAATCGAACCCGCAACCTTCTGCGTGAGAAAAACCAAATATATTGTATAGAGTATAGATAGGTAGGTAGTACATACTTCCGGTTTACCTAGTTTGTCATTTTAGCTTTACAAAAACGTAAATAATTAAAAAAAAAAAGTTGAATATATTTCTTATAAACGCTGATTAACAGCTGCATAACCTATGTATTGTTTGTCTTTTACTGTGACATGAACTTTCAAAATGGACAGACAAAGACAAACTTTACATAATTAACTTTGTTAATCATTGTTTACAAGTAAGGAGGATATATACTTAAAAGTTTTCGCGAATAAGTATATAAATTTACCCAGACTCAAGCAGACGGACAGACAAACCGTCAGAGTCTGAAAACCGACAACGGATCCTTTTCATAAATTCTTGACCGTATTTGACCAAAGACGAGAAACTTCTAGACGGTTCCATGGAAAGAGACAGTTTCCAATTAATATAAAAAAGGAATTGTTGTAAGAGAAAGACGTCTATTCTGAAAGCACTCGTTTTTGATCACGATAAAATTGTCGTCGACGACGTCGATAACTCATACAGATTGGTAATTGATTGCCAAGATTGATGATTGAGAATCGCTCGTATAAAATTAAAGCAGAATTAAACGTTTATCGATCGGACGATGTTTAAACGAGCTGCTACGTTCGCTGTTTGATTTGTAAATTAAAATTAAAGGCCTTTGGAGAGGAATGACATAATAACTTAAAGTGGGGCGGTGCGCTTTGTGACGTATTGAGGTATCAATCGACGGGATATTCGAACGAAAGAGGTTATTTTCTTTTGATTGCCAAGATTGATGATTGACAATCGCTCGTATAAAATTAAAGCAGAATTAAACGTTTATCGATCGGACGATCGATGTTTAAACGAGCTGCTACGTTCGCTGTTTGATTTGTAAATTAAAATTAAAGGCCTTTGGAGAGGAATGACATAATAACTTAAGAGGATAGTCTCCATTCTCTTTCTCCATACAAACGTAGTTTAAATTGTCCTCCCTGGATAAAGACATTAGAGCAAATATGTTTATGCCATAAAACTTATATCTGTCATGACTATGTATCTACCTTTTTATTTATTTCATTTTATTATTATTTTAATTAGAAAAAAAAAAAAAAAAAAGGTAGATACATTGTTGTCAAAAGGAATCGTATTTTTAAACGACTTCTAAAATGAAATCTACTAGTATATTGTTTGTATGGTATGTATGCATATTTGTCCTACTCATATCCGATTTCAATAAGTACCTACCTAATTCTTTATTTAGATCTTCACTAGATAATCTTCAATAGATTTTTAGTGTTAGTCGAAAATGCACCATAAGAAAAAAAATATAATTAAGAAACCCAGCACGAATGGAAGACTTCGGAAGGCTTGTTACCACCCACAGATAAGTCCCTTACTATAAAATTCGTAGCCAGGCTGACTCGTCCACTATAAATTCGTAGCCAGTGACCACCATTTGCAAATCAGTGGGAAAACCCGCTTGCTCGCTGTTCATTTACACTGTGTCCGTGAGGTCGCCGTTCCTAACCGCAGTGACACGTTCGCGTCCAGGCGACGACATGTGGTCGGCTTCTCATTTCCTAAACTTTTTATTTACTTTTGTAATTTAAGAGCTTAGGGTTAGCTAGGGCATGTCAGGGGCGGGCTGATAACCAGTGGCGATCACGTGGTAGGTATATGACCATGTCCTTGCATGACACTGCGAGCCTTGCGAGCCCTGTGCCTTCCATGCACATACTTACAATGTTGCTTTATCCTCCTACCTACATCTGTACTACTCAAAGTACATAAGACTAACAAAAATCTCCCGCCTTTCTCTGAAACAACAACACGAATTCTTTTTACTAGTGACATCTATTGGTCTTATAGGTTTATGAAAAAAAATATTTGACACTTCCTGTCTATTATATTTAAAAAAAAAATGCGATGGAAGGTGAAGATGCAGCCGAGCGCTCATGCAGCGGTAAGTTCATCCATTACAATCTTATCAATTTTTAAATAATTTATGGATTTTCAATAATCAATTAATAATTAAAATAATAATAATGTTGATGTAGATTGTTATTTTTGCATAAAAGTAAAAGATGCCGAAGTCATCTTGTATTGATTTTCAATGTCCTCTGCAAAGAACAAATGTAGGGAGTTAAAGTTTTGATAGATTGACTGCAGTTGTACTTTGAGTAGTACATTGAAATATGTTTTCAAATAATAACATTTTTTTCAGGTGTAAAAGGATACACTTCAACTAAAGCGTTAAATTAGACTATTCTGAAGATAGATTGGATGATAACAAGGAGTCTCTACCTACAGATTTTAACCAAAAAGCTAGTTTCGATGAGACTAGACATTTTTTCCGAATAACTAACAAAATTGAACATATAATGAACATTATATGTAATAATCATCATTAATTAGGGACATCATTCGATATAGTAGATAGATAAAATACCTACTTATTCCTTTTATGAAACCTGGAATATCAATTTCCTATTTTGCGTAAAACAAGGGTAAATATTTGCATTTTTACATAGGATGGTTGTTATTTTTGATGCATTAACATCTCCAACAGCGTGATGGTTTTGGCCCATATTCGGGTAAGCGTACAGTCACCTATCCGACTACGCTAAGCCGCATTTAAAGTAATCACAATCTGTCGAGTAGATAAATATAACAGTTGAATTTCCAAGGTCAAGAGCAAGATTCAAACCACTTCCGCGACCACGCCCGCTTCCACGTTAGCTTCCACCTTCTAGTAAGTATGACCGCAATGAAGAAGATCCCTTCATAACTACTGGGGAGTTCTAGAGGAACTGCTAAAAGAATTAACGTACTGTCCTCATAATTTGAACTGCTTGACGAGACGTGAACGCAGACACGAACGTTAGGGAAGTGGTTCGAATCTTGGCGAGGAAATTCAACCGTTATCTTTATCTGCATAACAGATTGCGATCACTTCTTAGGTTTCGGGTATTCGTATAGGCGGCTCTACGTTTACCCGAATATGAACTATAACAATCGCGCTGTAAGAGAAGTGGATATACCAAAAAACAACAGTTTTAGGTAAAAAAAATGCGAAATTTTCCTTTGTTTTACTCCAAATAGGCAGTTTTATTTCATGTTTCATGAAAATTATGACTTTTAATATATTAACTTTATTGTAACTTTGTTGATATCTTGTTATGAACCTAATTAATGATGATTAATATACATAACGTTGATTATATGTTCAGTAATGTCTGTTTTTTGAAAAATGTTTAGTTACTGATAATTTTCTTCGGAAAAAGGTTTAATATTTTGTTTCTTTTTTGTTATTTGTTATATAAAACATATTTATGCAAAACGTGTTTTGTTTTTAGTCTCTAATCGTATTCTAAATACATTTATACTCTAAAACTGTTCTACGTCCTACACAAATGACATAGTAATATCGTCACGTTGTCCTTTTTATAGGACATAGTGAAAATCCGTTTTCACTATTTTTCCGATACATGTTAACCTGTCAGGAAAACTATACTAAAGTTTTAGAAACATACTCCAAAAAAAGTATCTCTGGTAGGCAGGAGGTTAAATAAGGTTAAGAGGACAGTCTACCTACTCTTTTCTCCATAAAAACTATACAAACGTATTCCACTGTTTCCTCCCTGGATAAAAGTATTAGAAAAAGTCCCAATTCCGTGGAAATATCGGGATCAAAAGCGTATTTGTTAATCCAGATCTCCAGGTATCTGCAAACTACTGTTTAAACTTTTACTTTTTTAATCTGCGGCCTGCGTTTTACCCGCGTAAATCTCGATACTACGGAAATATCGAGATAAAACGAAACATATGTGTTAATGCAGATTTCCAGCTATCTGCATACGAAGTTTCATCGCAATCGGTTCACTTTCACTTTCATATTTTCCCCTATTTTATGATTACTTTTGGTTCTGAACGTTGTTAATCTTATTAATGAGTGGAATAATTCAGTAATATTTAAATAAAATTACTAGGTACCTACATAGTCGTCTTTTTGGGACCTAACTCGTTAAAACTTTAAATTGCGGCCACCTAAAACCAAATAATATACCTTTTCCAATTATATGAAGTGTTTTGTATGCTCTGTAGTTTGAGTTAATGTAATCGCCTAAATTAACTTTGATTAACATAATGTATAGGAGCATTACACTATTTAATTGTTTTTTTTTAATAATACGATTCTAGCATCATCCACACTGGTATCGTCCACATGACTCCCTTGGAAATATGAATATAATAAGTATTAATACTTTTATTTAATCCGGAGCTCGTGAAGAAACTGACATGTCCAAGGAGTCACACACAACGGTCCGAAGACATGGACATTAGCCAATCCGGAATAGGCTCTGCCTAACCCCTTTATGAGGAGGCACTTGCCCCACAGTGAGACAATTTAACTGTACCTACTTTTTTTAAACTGTTTATGCTGTAAGATTAGATATTAAATACTAGCTGCGTCCCGCGGTTTCACCCGCGTATGTCCCGATCCCGTGGGAATATCGGGATCAAAAGTATGTTACTCAGTGAATGTAGCCTAGTAATGGTGAAAGAATTTTTGAAATCGGCACAGTAGTTTTTGAGTTTATTCATTACAAACATACAGACACACATACACGCAAATATACAAAACTTTCCTCTTTATAACATTAGTGTAGATGTAGATTATAGTATACGTACCTATAGATTTACCTGCACTGCACAAGCTCAGACCTCTATAGCCAAAGTGTATTTCCCAAACGCTGTGTGTGACAACGCAATCAGTTCAGTAGTTTAACGCAGCGTTCTACGTGGGCGATCGGATGCGAACGCGATGCGGCGCGGTGCGGCGCGGAAACAAGGAACAGTCGAAAATCGCGCCGCAACGCACTTTCATGCATTTGGTCACGGAGGACACTATCGACTGTTCCTTGTTTCCGCACCGTACCGGATCGGATCGCTTCGCAATCGCGTTCGCATCCAATCGTCCACGTAGTACGCTGCGTTAGCGTGAAGGGGTAACAGACCACTGCTATACCACACCAATAAAATTATAACGCACTCAATGCAACATCGCTAAAAGACATCTGCGAATAGTTTGACGGTAATAGGTTTCATAATACGTATATTATATTATACACGATGTTCCGAGGAAGAGGTATTAAGCCAAAATGTGGTTGTTCTAGAGGTCTAGGGAAACAACTAATGTTCTACAACTTTTGGAAATTCGAGGTAGTTTTCGAAAATTTAGAGTTAAAAGTTTACTTGAAAATCAGCTGTTTCTTAAAGTTTGAAGTCATTGGCCTTAAGGTGTCCTTTTATTTAGTTTGGAGCACTACAATCTAAACTTTAATTGCCTTAATTCATAAAACAGCTTTTTTTTTCAGTGAAATAACTTCAACATTTTCGAAAAAAAGTTCGAATTTCCAAAAGTTGTAGAACAAAAGTTGAAATTAAAGACATTTTTCGGTTTGAATCGCGTGTGGTTTATTACTTTTATTGTTACAACGCTCAACGTTTCGACACCTTTGCAGGTCCCTTATTCAGGATAGACCAAAAGTTGAACAAAACAACACAAAAGAACAAAAGTTGTCCGCCTAGACGTCTAGAACAACCCCATTTCGGCTTAATTTCCCTTCCTCGGAACACACTGTATACACGTATGTAGGTAGGTAACGAAGCAATTTTCATGCGGTAGGTAACATTTAAGATGACTGAAATAACTTCAAAATTTTCAAAAAAAAAGTTCGAATTTCCAAAAGTTGTAGAACAAAAATTGTTCGCCTAGACGTCTAGAACAACCCCATTTCGGCTTAATATCCCTTCCTCAGAACACACTGTATACCTACGTATGTAGGTAGGTACGAAGCAATTTTCATGCGGTAACATTTAAGATGACCCATTAGCAATCTAGCAATTAGTGTGATGCGAAAAGCGCGAGCGGTTACAAATTAGACTCTGAATGAGAAAATTACAGCGGCTGGAAGACGAATCTGCTTCATATTATAATTATGTCAAATTAATTAAGTAAAATAATTAAAAGTGACGCCGAGTACCAGTCTTTTTCTTTCAAAAATGTGCGCTAGAAATATATGTTTTTTTCTTAAGGAAAAGTTTATGTGCGCTAAAAATATCGCTCTTAGGGTGAAGGAGAACATCTCGTGAGGAAACCAACAAGTCCTAGAACTCACACACAGCGGTCCCAAAAACATAGGTTATTTGTTAATCCAGAGTAGGCGTCGGTCCTAGACGTCGGCGCCTAGGTTATAATTAGAGACATAACGCCAATAACGTGTTACTTTCTCAAAGCGTGCTACAACTTAGACCACATCGTTGTTTACCATAAGTCTGACAATATTTAACCGTTATCTTATTAGTATTATAAACTAGCTGCGCCCCGCGGTTTCACCCGCGTAAGTCCCGATCCCGCGGGAATTACGGGATAAAAAGTAGCCTATGTGTTATTCTAGGTGTCCAGCTATCTATATTCCAAGTTCCATCGCAATCGGTTCAGTAGTTTTTGCGTGAAAGAGTAACAAATATCCAAACATCCATACAAACTTTCACATTTATAATATTAGTAGGAACTAGGAAGGAAAGGATAGTAGGATGTGAAAGTTTGTGTGTGTAAGTAAGCAATGTTGTGAGACAACAAGTATTTATTTATTTATTTAATTAAGTATGTTTGTTATGCCTTTACTCAAAAACTAGTGAACCGATTTCTATGAAATAGAACTAATTGGTATGTAAATTGTAGATAGTGCTTTTGAAAAAATGCTTTCAAAAACTTTAGTACCCGGCGGGATTCGAACCCGCGACTATTGGTAATCCGAACCAACGCGTTAAACCGCTTCGCCACGGGTAGCCCTCCAGCCGGGTCGAATTTAAGAAAGCACCTCTTCGTGTGTTCTTGCGAGTAAGGCCTCGTAGTGACATCTACCGGCGAACTTTGCAGATCGACTCGGCTTGTAACTTCCCATATTACATGGAAATGATTACAATATAAGATGACACATTCCAAACATGTAAACATTATTTAACATTGTCACTACGAGGCCTTACTCGCAAGAACACACGAAGAGGTGCTTTCTTAAATTCGACCCGGCTGGAGGGCTACCCGTGGCGAAGCGGTTTAACGCGTTGGTTCGGATTACCAATAGTCGCGGGCTCGAATCCCGCCGGGTACTAAAGTTTTTGAAAGCATTTTTTCAAAAGCAGTATTCCTAAGTGTGGATTAACACTAAGAAATAATGTTTACATGTTTGGAATGTGTCATCTTATATTGTAATAATTTCCATGTAATATGGGAAGTTACAAGCCGAGTCGATCTGCAAAGTTCGCCGGTATATGTCACTACGAGGCCTTACTCGCAAGAACACACGAAGAGGTGCTTTCTTAAATTCGACCCGGCTGGAGGGCTACCCGTGGCGAAGCGGTTTAAAACGCGTTGGTTCGGATTAACAATAGTCGCGGGTTCGAATCCCGCCGGGTACTAAAGTTTTAAAAGCATTTTTTCAAAAGCAGTATTCCTAAGTGTGGATTAACACTAAGAAATAATGTTTACAATTGTAGATAGCTTAGCCACTGATACTTTTGTCCCCATATTCCTTCTGGATTGGGACTTATCCTTCTAAAATTATAAAACTGAAACTTTGTGAGTATGTAAGTGTGTTTGTTACTCAATCACGTAAAAACCGCTGAACCGATTACTATGAAACTCGGTATGTAGATAGCTGAAGACCTGGAATAACACATAGGCTACTTTTTATCTCGATATTCACGCGGGATCGGCTCGGGACACAGCTAGTATCTATACTAATATTATAAAGCGGAAGAGTTTGTTTTTTTGTTTGTTTGTTTGAACGCGCTAATCTCAGGAACCGCTGGTCCGATTTGAAAAAATCTTTCAGTGTTAGATAGTCCATTTATTGAGGAAGGAAGCTAATTTTGATTCCGATCTTCTTCTTCTTCTTCGTGTCAAAGACTTAGATTCCGATATTCTCAAAGATTCCGATATTCTTACGGGATCGGGACTTACGCGGGCGAAACCGCGGGACGTAGCTAGTAATAATAATATAGCTAAAAAAACTAACCAGTCCAAAGTATTAAGAGGATAGTCTCCATTCTCTTTCTCCATACAAACGTAGTTTAAAATTTCCTCCCTGGATAAAGACATTAGAGCCAATATGTTTATGCCATAAATTTAGATAGGTATAGATTTTATGGCATAAACATATTTGCTCTAATGTCTTTATCCAGGGAGGAAAATTTAAACTACGTTTGTATGGAGAAAGAGAATGGAGACTATTCTCTTAAGCATTATCGACACGAAGTTTAACCCGTGGGTTTCTTTTGTAGTTTTGTATCCAAGGGTAATAGAAAACACTTAATGTTTACTTTACCTATATCTTTATGTCCCGACCCTTGAACCGACTCTATCCCTTAGATGAAAACAAAAAACAGTAGATAGGGTATATTCTAACATTGCGTATTCGAAAAATGAGCTAGAAACACATGCATTTTCATAAAATTATTGTATTTAAAAACATTCGTCTTTAAGAATGATTCAGGCATTTATAAATAAGCAATAAGGCATTCTTATGGATTTCAAAAAGATAATCGCAGTGTGACAGCACGTGCTCACGCGGCAAGCAACGGTTCGACATATGACTGAGACTAGGTGCGTCAGCTAGACGCAGTTTTATCGTCTCATTTTCCGACACTAGGTAACGCATCTGCTGTTTTTTGTTTTCATCTAAGCTCTACCCTTCAAACGGTTCTAAAGTAAACACACCCTCGGCTGTTTTCCTTGAATTTTCCTTTTCTGTTGCATTTCATGAGAAATAACGTTTTATAAAACATTTTAATTGTTAGTTTTATCTTATACGTTCTTGGTGTGTTTTTTATCGTCTTTTTGTTATTGTGTCGTCTCGTCTAATAGAATCAATTGTTTTAATTATTAAACACTTTAACGTCCGAATACAGAAACGCTACTTAAAATCTGAGTTAAACTTAACCGAATAAGCAGCTCTCAAACTCAAAAACCTTCATACAAATTTTAAATTTTGAAGCTGCTCAATTTTAAGTATCCCTCAAATTTTAAGTGGCGTTTCTGCATTCGGCTATAAGCGCTATTAATAAACGTATAGTAAGGTCGGAGTAGTAAGAAAATGCTTTGTCATTTTCCGTGGCAAGAACTTTCAAAGTTGACAGACAGAAACATAACAAAAAGTGATAAAACTATTCCGACCTTACTTCACGTTTATTAATAAGGCTGTCAAGGTTAAAGTAAAAACTGTAAAATGTATCAGAAAGTCGTGCGCACCACGATTTCTGGTATGGCAGGCACATGTATCTATTTGGTTTGGCATCGAACCCGCAACCTTCTGAATTGCAGCCGGTTGTTCGCCCAACTCACTACAGCAACTGTTTTTAATACAAGTAGGTATGTACCTATACCAAACAAATAATTTAGAATTGTCCATGAGTATCATATTATTATTAGGTCCCCAAGATCCTGGGAAAGAAATTCTGAATTTCGTAATGTAGAGCGGTAGACTGAATTTCGTAAAATAGCACTGATATATTATTACGTTAGTTACAGATAAAGCAAAATTTCTATTGACTAAATCCATTACGGCCGAAAGTGCCCAAACAAATACTAATTAATTTATCATAATATAAATAAACAGATTCCCGCGGTTTCACCCGCGTAAGTCCCGATCCCGTGGGAATATCGGGATCTAAAGTAGCCTATGTTACTCAGGGTGAATGTAGCTTTCTAATCGTGATAGAATTTTTGAAATCGGACCAGAGATTACCCCCAATATACATACATACATACATGTTACCAACGTTACCTCTTTATAATATTAAGTACCTATAAATTGAGTAATAGGTTTGCATATATGTACATACCTATCCACACATAATATACACACATAATATATGTGTACCTCATATTATATCCTCATGATTCAATAAGCTTAGGTCATTCATCGCTTGATATGGGTCGAGCGCGTTTCAATGACTCTTTGTCTCAATAACACATGGATTTGCAGAACAGTTCCACGGATTCTAGCGTTCCCAGTATTGCCAGCGTCTTCGGAATACTGATTATATTACGTTGTTAGATGCCCCGGACACCGTGAAATACGGACTATGGCTACACTCGTATATTTATACATGTAACACTGGTAGTTCTGAGAACATTTATGTGAACACAATTCACAGCCTAGTTAGTAGTTCACGCGCCCATGATTTCGAAGGTTTTCAAGCAGAAAGTTACCTAATTGATTAAGTAACTTTCTGCTTGATTGCCGTTATTACAAAAGAAAGACCAACCCGAAGTGCAGTCTTGAAGATTTCAAAAAGGCAGTAGATGGTGTTAAAATCTGAAAACTCACCATCGGCTGAGCAGCAGGATCTAATAATGTTTCAAAATCAACCATTTTTGACCAAATATAGAGATTCCCCTGGTGAAGACTGGGTTTTATGCTACAAGTGTAAAAATGGACTTACGAGAGTTGTACTGCTGGAAAGTGAACATCGTTGAGTTATAAATGTGATCACTATCGTTATTAATGTTAGTACGTAATTACCCCACTTGGTGTTCGTGTTTACCCGACTTCTGTCGGGCAAAGCCGAACACTAAGGGTTTCGTATTTTAGTCAAATTGTTACACTTTTTAAAAACAATATAAATGTCGATTAGTAAATTCGTTAGACAGATAAGTAAACTTAATAATTAAAAAAATATAGAAACTCTATGATCAAATTCCACTGTTGTCTACATGGTTGAATCAATTCAATCCTCTTTAAAAAACGTCCGTCTTCAAGCGACAAACATCAACCCCATTACTTATAAACGATGACTAACTTTATGTAACGTTTGTCTTTTACTATGTCATGAAGTTTCAAAGTTAACAGACAGCGACAGACGTTACATAAACTTATTCATCTACACTCATATTATAAAGAGGAAAGATTTGTATTTTTGTGTGTGTTTGTATGTTTGTAATGAATAAACTCAAAAACTACAGTGCCGATTTAAAAAAATTCTTTTACTATTAGTAACCTACATTCACCCTGAGGAACATAAGCTACTTTTAATCCCGATATTCTTACGGGATCGGGACTTACGCGAGTGAAACCGCGAGACGCAGCTAGACGTTTGTAAGTTAGACGTTTGTAACTGTTAATGCTTTAAAACATCTAAGAATTAACTAGGTAGTCACTTGATGCAAGTTAAAGGCATGGCTGTGCGACTCGATGACTTAAGGTACGAGTTGGCAACGGGCGACATGAGGCGGCAGCGGACGACGAGTAGAGCCAACACTGCTGGTTTCTATGTATTTCTATGAAATTCCCTACGCTCGCCCCGCTCGACGACGCGTCGCTGGCTCCGTGTCGCTGGCTACGTACGGAGTTTTATAGAAATACATAGAAACCAGTAGTGTCGCCGCGACACGTCGTCCGCTGCCGCCTCATGTCGCCTGTTGCCAACTCGTACCTTTAACCTGAATGGAGTTTCCACGCATTCGTTGTAATTGTCTTAACTTAGATCGTGTCTTGAATGTTTTTGAGCCGATGTTTACTCCACCTACCTACTTAATATTTAGGTCAGATTTTTGTCTAAATCGCGTTTGACTTTGAGTTTTGTCAGAACGTCTATTCTACGGTAAAATTACTAAGGGCTCAGTAAATAAAAGTCGAGAAAAATACGTGCCGTGTTTGCTTCACAAGATCGAATCGGTTATATAACGACATGTTTCTTTATTGAAACCTGTCGTTTATATTATTTATTCGTATTTAGGGCAAAATTTGGATATCTTGAACGACTGGTTGTGCTGTGAGGTTGTAGATATAGCAACAGGGTCCCCGGGTGTATGTTGGGGGTAATCTCCGAAACCACAAGACCGATTTTGATGAAATTTGGTATGAAGATACAAAGAATCTTTGGAAGTAACATAGGCTACGTTTTATTCTAAACAGTAAATCATTTAGTTTCTGACAACCTTACATAATAATTAAGAAATTCTGTGCACAACACACAGCGCCATCTAGCCCCGTAGTAAGCTACTAAGCTTGTGTTACGGTAACTAGACAAAGGATATAATACTTAAAGTAATATTTCTTTTGTAAATGCATACATATTATACATAGAAAGACACCCAGACCAGAAACAAACATTTATATTAATCATAAATACTTGCCTAGGGCGGGAATAGAACCCGCAACCTTCTGCATTGCAGTCGGGCACGCCACAGAGGTAGACAAAAGTAATAATATTAACATTCATAATAATTAAACCTCATAAAACCCCGCAATTAAAAACTGGATCTCATAAATAGAATAAGAAGAAATGAGGAAGCGGAAAGACTTAGCGTAATGGGCTGTCCATCAAACGTGCAATATTTGCAGCCCACATCCCGTACAAGTGCCAGTAATGGGGCATATCTCCCCGTTTACTTTGTAAGGTACCTTGTAATCCGAACTCGACGCCGATTCAGGTCAAGAGGCGAATGATGTCAGGATATGACAATTCGTTTATGAATATTGACAGCTAATCTATGCTTGTAGTAGGCAGGCAAGTTTGTTTGTATTGCTGTCAGCAGAGGTATTGTTAAGTGTTTAATTTGGTATTTGAAAATGAGTATGTTTGTATTTTCTGCTGGCCAGTATAATTCCCGATTGACAGCGCCGTTACAGGTTGTATTGGTTTCAAAAATAAGTTGTATTTTTTAATTGTAGACTTTGATTTGGCACATCTTTCTGAAGAAAAAACGTCAAATACAAAGAACCAAAACGTCAGATTGTAGTTGGAAATTTAAAAAAAAAACGAAACATAAGTAGCGAATTTATTAATTTACTAGCTGCGCCCTGCGGTTTCACCCGCGTAGGTCCCGATCCCGCGAGAATATCGGGAGAAAAAGTAGCCTATGTGTTATTCTAGCTATGTATATTTCAAGTTTCATCGCAATCGGTTTAGTAGTTTTTGCGTGAAAGAGTAACAAAGTCACATACATACTCGTACATACAAACTTTCGCGTTTATAATATTAGTAGGATCTATAAACAACCACAACTATTTTTACAGGATCCCCCAATGTAATAAAGTAGGTAACATTAAACAATTGAACAAGTATTATTAATTCTAGAGCACATTATTCTCTTATTGTATATTATTTTAATTTATTAGACCAGTGCCCGCGACTTCGTTCACCTATTTTTTTTGAAAATATATACTATATTATAATCTATACTAATATTATAAAGAGGTAACGTTGGTAACATGTATGTATGTATGTATATTGGGGGTAATCTCCGAAACTACTGGACCGATTTCAAAAATTCTTTCACCATTAGAAAGTTACATTCACCTGGAGTTACATAGGATACTTTAGATCCCGATATTCCCACGGGATCGGGACTTACGCGGGTGAATATAATATAGCCTATAGCCGTCCTCAATAAATGGAATGGACTATCCAACATTGAAAGATTTTTTTAAATCGGACCAGAGCGCCTGCGGTGCCTGAGATTAGCGCCATTTAGCGCGTTCAAACAAACAGAGTCTTCAGCTTTATCATAATAGATAGGTATAGATTAGATGTTATATGTGGGTAGTTGCAAACCTATTATTTAATTTATTTATATTATTTTATATTATTATCTTATATAATAATATAAAAATGAAACGTTTTCCGTTGTCACGACATCACGAGTGAACGGCTGGACCGATTTCGATCATTCTTTTTTTGTTGTGTTTGTGTCGGGAGAAGGTTCTTATGAAAGAAAAAATGCTAAACCGATTTTGATGAATTTTAATTTTTTATACTAAACGACAGGACAACGTCTGTCGGGTCAGCTAGTCACACTTAAACTTTTACACATATTTCGATAATTCTTTTTTGTTGTGAACGCTATTGTCAGGAGAAGGTTCTTATGAAAGAAAAAATGTTAAACCGATTTTGATGAATTTTATTTTTTTATACTAAACGACAGGACAACGTCTGTCGGGTCAGCTAGTGTATGATAAATTAATACTCTTTTATTAATTATCATATTGCCGTCAGGTATTTGTTTAGTATTTGTTTGGGACACGTTGGGCACTTTTGGCCGTAAGAATTATAATTTCATGAACACCCGGGTGTTATTATTACTATAATTTTACTTACGTTATAGTATAAAAGCTGATTTTTATATATAATACTTGGGTAATAAGTAGATGATGTTTCCTCATTAGCCAGACATTTTTGACAGTTCCAATCCCTTGCCAGACAAAGGAAAGTCTGTACCTGCCAAAGCCACTACAAGCCAAACTTCATAATAGTCCAGCGTTCTTACCTGTGTATAGGAGCATGCCCTGACAAACTTTCAGCTTTTATAAAATAACGAAGGTCTGGGGTTCACGGGCTCCTGCTCTATAAAGAGGCAATAAACAAACAAATATATATATACAAATGGCAGAGTCCTGCGGTTTCACCCGCGTAAGTCTCGATCCCGCGGGATCTACGCATCTAGTAATATTATATAGTTAGATAGATAAATGTAGATGTATATAGATAGATAAGATACTTTCCTTATTTTAATTCAATACTGCCTTTGCAGCATACTCGTCCAATACTCGACGCTCCCATTACATAACATCCTACGGTCATCTTTGTTCCTGGCGATTCTTTGAACTGCAGTTAACCGAGGTCATAAAACAAGAACGTTTTGTTGGTGTCGGCTTTTTTATTGCCGAATGGCCACACTATACCACTGTTTGAGCTTTTAGCTGGAGCTAATGGATAACGGATGTAAGCGTGTAGCCATTCCAGATTTAAAACATGAGGAGTAGGTACTTACCATTGCTGAGATGCGTTGAGATATCACTTATGAGTAGTTATGACTCATTTACTTGAAAACGGTTCAGTAGTTGGCTTATCGCCTATGTATAAAGTGTTTATCAATAACTGTATTATACTCTATTTAATTTTCAAGGGGTTTTTTTAAGGGGGGATAGAAAATCTGTATTCCATATCATAAAAATGATATGAAATTTTATGATTTAAAATCAATTTCTCATCATTTTTATTACAAAACCATATCATACCAAATGATATTGTTTTTGTTTGAAAATTGAATTGGGTTTTGTTTGAAAATTTTATTTTCAGACAGATGGATGATTTTCTTTCTTTTGTAGAATTCGTAGTAGAATTAAAGTACCCCGACTCTATCCGTCCAGACTCTTAGATGAAAAATGTAAACAAAAAACTCATACATTTATTTGAAAGTGACAGCTCTTTATTAATTTCCTTTGATATTGACAGTTCTTTGTTTACATTTTTATCTATAAATAGAGTACGGTATAGGTACAAACAATGATTGTAAATCCAATAGTTCTATGCGCTCCGTTGGCTGTCCTTGGCTGCATTTTATACTGCAGACAGGGATAATCGCCGGCTTGGTGTTCACTTCATAGTTTGCGAGTAAAATTGTTATTGAAAAGGGCCTCTACGAGTAAGCTTCGGCTCCACACACGCCTTCCAAAAGTCCGCGACTGTAGGTACCTACTGTGAACTGAAAAAGTGAGTTCCAAAGCTAAATGTAAAAAATTTGGTGTTCCTAAAGTAGATTTGGATAAAAGTTGGGAGTAACGTCGTCTTTTTTTCTAATGGCACATTACAGTGGAAGTCTTTCATTAAATTGCTTGTAAAAAGCGTTCTTGTGAAACAAATGGGCGCTAAATCTTTTGTTTTAAGCATTGTGCGGCGGGAATTAGTTAGGATTTTGCTTTTTGAATCGTTAGTTGGACTTAGTTATATAAGTTAAGGCTCTTACACACCATGTGGCACATCGCCGAAACCGAACTTGCGACGTAGACTAAAAGAAGTTGCGATTAAAATGTTTAAGTACTGGGTGATTTCCCATGACTACGTCAAAAGATTTTTATTTAGTAAGATATTTACACATGATCTTTTTTAATCGTGTAACTTTTTAGTATATTATCGGAACGCGAACTCCAATGAAAAAAAAACATAAGAAACTTATAGGTTTTTTTTCAGGTCACCTGTTATCGGCTCAAATACCCACCTCGCGGCTTTTCGCGGATTGTGCCGACGAAATAGCTTTCTATAGTGTGCCTCTAAAAATATGTTAAAATATGCAAAGAGCAAAGATTATGACGTGAAGTTGCTTCTTTATTCAATGGTCTCGATGTCATTTAAGCTCCGAAAGACGAAAGATCCTCGCGAGAAATCACGGTTCGTTGCGGACTCTCTCACTGAATTATTCATTTAATCCATTTAATGGGGACAGCAACGTTCAGGACAGTTGGACAAAACTACATTACTACTATAGTAGCTTAGGTCTTATATGGAGATGTTTATATGTAACATTCCAATAACGAAGAAAATATTGGACGTGCCGATTACGAATGATTTTCTTTATTACGCATAAATATTCTTTCTTATTATTCGTATAATTGAAGCCCTATTGAATGAAAAAGCAAAAAGAAAAGTGGTACAGTAAGGAAAAACTCACCAGAACACTGATCTCAGTATCTATAGATAGGACATCAGAAGGAAGATAGTTGTACACAGCAACTGTGGTAACGCTACCTCAAACTCAATGATGTTTTTGACGTTTTAATCGACATTTATCGACTTCATTATAGCGCCTGCAGCGATACTAATAATTTTACAGTCATATTGTCCTACAAATTGCGTGGTACGTTATCCCGGTCCTACGCTCAAAAGTAGTAGGATAGATCCTGCCTCTGTTATCTACCACAATCGAGAGTTTCGTATAGGAAATTGTTGGGCGTCTCATCAAAATGAAGCTATTCACGGAAAACTAGCTTGATAGTAATCAAATTGCAAAAATATTACTAACATCTGCTAAAATAAAACTTTTAAGAGTAGGTATTTTTAAAAAATGAGTAAAGATAATAAAAATAATTTCAAATGGTTTTATTATCAATCCTACAGTCTTTAATCTAGTTTTAAAGTGGTTTGCAAATTTAAAACAGATATCAACGGTATTAGTACGATTTTTTCCTTTTTTATTGATTCTGATATTTCATGTGTTACATGTAAAGTTATAGTCTAAACACAATCAGTTAATTATTACTTAGAAGTCTCTAAAATAGGTACAAACATTCGTTTAATATCGATCGTCCAACGCTAACTAAAATAAGTTAGATTACCTTAGCTTCGCATGGTTGAGCCAGTATTTTATATATGTGCGTCTGGATACTGTGACATCTATACCTACTCATTTGTTTGAAAAAAAAACTGGCCAGCTAAGCAAACTAACTTAATTTAGCTGGCGGTAAACATTCGGCTTATTACAACTGGAGTTAACTTTATACACTTTATTTCTTTAAACAGCTATATACTTTTCATTGTTAAGATTTATATACATTATTAACTAGTACATTTAATATCTAAAATTTACACTTAATTCTATCATATGATAATAATCACAATGGAAAATTTATCCTTGTACTTAAACAAGGTGTACGTTAAACGTTTTAAGCGATCATTTGATTAATTAGACAAGGAATACAACCGTCTATTCTTCATAATTAAAAGAAAACATTCGAAACAAAGTGTTTTATATCTACAAGGTGAAAATAATTGGGCTAAACTGTACAATGCGATCTAATTGTTGGTCTAACAGTACCTAACTATAAGATGGTGATACTACATTATATTATAAGTTATTTATGCGATTTGTGAATTGGTAAAACTAATGTATGAGTTACATTACATTATTATGAATTGGAAATATTTTTTCTTTGCTTAAGAAGACCCTGGCGACGTAAAAACTTATTTGATTATATATATAAGACATTCGTTATTGATAGTATCTCATGTCTAGTCGCAATAATTCATTTCTGACAAACTTTTTAAGAAGTTTTCGATAAGTTGAAGGAAGCTTTCATTTCGTCTCAAGTGGCAATAGATTGCCGTACATAGGGGAACCGATTTGAAGAAATACGATCCCTCGGTGATCTTTACGCTCACAAAGTTCCCTCGGAAATGTGTGGTCACGATTATCATTTTATTCGTGTTTACACGGCACTTTGTTCTTATCTGTTATCGTGTTTATGTCCATTTCCGTAGTTTGCACTTCAACGTTAGGAGAACTAAAATTATCATAAGATATATACTCTGGAGGTTGTTGAACTTCTATTTTCGCAACGACAGGACGCTTTTTAGTTTTTAAATAACCTAACGCTGATACAAATACAATGAAAACAATGAATCCTATACAACCAACGACTAGGCTAAGTCTTCTAGTCAATATATCTGTGATTCCTTTATATGTGTTTGAAAAAGGACTTTCTATTGCAGCTCCGAATATTTCTATAGTACTCACACTTGTGCATCTGCTTATCATTGAGTCGTTCATGACGGGTCGAAGATGATTCAATAGGATCTCGTCTCCATAAGAATTGATGGGTGATTTTTCCGGCGACGGTGCGATTCTAGCATCTGGTGTCGATGAGCTATATGACGACGAACCGAAATTGCCGACCGCTATTACGCAGATTGTGTATCGGAATCCCGGGGTCAAATGATGAAGCCGAGTCGACCTAACTGTCGAATTCAGAATTTTCCCTCGTATCTGCAAATAAGTATGCAAGTTTAATTGTCACTTCAGCTTATCGCTTTATATTGATACCTCGAAAGTATGCGGGCACGAGCGAGCGTTAACCATTGTTGAAAAGGAAGATTTAAACGGATTCACGGTACAGTCGAACATTCACAGGAGAGAAACATAAATATTTTTTATGGACCATTGAGGTGATGCACAGCTTTTGTATTCAAATGTTTGTTGTTATATTTACCGTCCGTTTTAATAACAGCATTTAGGCTAAAATTATAAGTACTCGGTTAAAACACAGGTGTGCAACCAATTTATTTAGGTAGGTAGGTACCTATCAAAACGGAGGATGAATATGAAATTAAAATTAATGAAAACTTACCACGCTTGGATTTTGTTCTGCGAAATAAGCGACCTGATATCCGCTCAATCCGTTCTGATTTCTACTTTGCCAAGATACGATAACGGAATATGTTTGAATGTCTTGAATAGCTAATCGGATTATGATAGGAATGTCGCAAAGTTTCTGCGAAGGAAGTCCTATAAAACTGTGGCCTCGAATTTCGTCTGGATGTTCGCAACGAAGGTTTTTACTGCCTTTTTTTATTATTTTTAAATGGTCATGCATCCATCGCCATAAGTCTTGTGTTTCACAATTGCATGTTAAAGGGTTGTCTGAAACAAGTTAAAAAATAATTTTAAAAACATAGTCTTTCGCTTACTAAAAGTTTGACATTTTAATTTAACTGTCTGCGCTTACGAGCCACAAAACGGCGCTACAAGCACTGCTACTTATAGCTACACGTTTTCCGTTCAAAATATTTACTAGATTTTAGCTTTAAGTGGCGGCGTTTTGTGACTCGTGTGCATCGACTGCATTACTTACCATCAAATGATAAACTTTTAACTTGTGTTTCCATTGATAAGAGCAATTTCATTTGTATAACTTCAAAGTAGTTGCGGCTCAAGTCTATGAATGTAATCTTGTTCAAACTCCGAAACGCATCCGAGGATACGGCTGACAACCAGTTTCCACTCAAATACAATTCCGTGAGACTTTGTAGCCCTCGAAATATGTCTCTATTTATTTTAGTTATATGATTAAAAGAGATGTCTAACTTCTGTAAACTTTGCAAGTCTGATGTGAACTCTTCCAGTTCTCTTATTGTATTCTGCGATATATTCAAAAGCCGAGCAGAATATAATCCTTGAAGACGCTCTCTTGGTATATTTTCCAATTTGTTTTGACTTAAGTCGAGAGTTTCCAGATTATGCAGTTTTGAGAACGCTCCGGGTGATAATCGTATTATTGAGTTTCTTGTTAACACCAATACTTTTAGAGTTGGGAAGTTTTCAAAATCTTTACTAGTTATTATAGTTAGATTTGTATCAGTTATAACTAATTCTTCTAACAGTGGAAAAATCTTCGATGGATATGTTTGAAGCAACTGTACTAACGAATTAGATGACATGTTGAGAGAAGTTAAAGCTGGTAGCACCGCTTCTGATAGGCCATTACTAGGTATATATTTAAAAAAGTTTTGTGAAAGATCTATTTCTTTGAGACCTAAAGAATGTTGGAAAAAATTCGGTGGAAGAACTGTGAGTTTGTTGTTACTCAAATTTAATGTAATTAAGTTTTTTAATGCCGGCGAATTGAATCCATTTAAAAGAGAAATTTGATTATCACACAAATTCAATGTCCTTAAATTTTGTAGTCCGATAAACTTAAAAAAATCGACGTTATGTAACTGATTGTGGCTTAAGTCTAATATTTCTAATGAAGTCACATTAAAAAGGGCGACGTGTGGAAATTCTGTAAAGTTATTACCCCTCAGTTTTAGTTCTTGTAATATAGTTGTATAAGCAAAAACATCTTTGTGCAAGTCCTTCAAATGATTGAATGCTAAATTTATTCTCAGGAGATTTTGATTTTTAATGAAAATAGCCGAAGGCAATTGGGATATGTTTGAAAGTTCTAATGACAAAGTTTGCAGTGATGGTAGATGGGAAAACGTTTTGTTCTGAAGTACTGTGAAGTTATTATTCGATATTTTTAATGATTTCAAACCAGGTATTTGTATTTGAATAACATCTTCCCAATTTATAACATTGCCAATCATTTCTAAATCACTTAAATTAGGCAAAGTTTTCAAAGAATTACCGTCAATTATTGATATCGAGTTTTTGTTAAGTCGAAGTTGTTTTATTGGAATAGATGAAATCTCGAAATCTAAAACGATAATTTCGTTATTTGACAAGTCTAAAACTTTTAACTTTGTTAAATACTGGAAAGTATCTTTCGAAACTTGATTTATGTTATTGTAATGTAAATACAACTCTTCCAAAGCAGTCAGTTTAAAAAATGTTTCGTTATTTAATTTTACTAGCTTATTGTTACTTAAGTCTAGGTATTTCAGTTTTCGTAAATGTACGAATGTTTTATTTTCTATATGTACAATACTATTGTTTTTTAAATACAGCCTTTGTATGTTTAAAAAATCATTAAAAAGATTAGATGTAAGAATTTTTAAATTATTTTGGCTCAGCCACATTATTTGCACATTAACTTGGCCTACAAGAGACGTATTTTTTAAAAGCGATAAAAAGTTAGCAGCCAGCTGTATAGATACTAGTGAAGAATCTCTGTTAGGAAATATGTCTCCGATAGTGTTTAGACGGTTGCCTTGTAAATTTATGTGTTGCAGGTTTTTAAGTGTTATAAATGCTTGCGAGTCTATATTTTGAATTATATTATTTTGTAAATGTAGTTCTAAAAGTCCCGGTAAAGGACTGAATACATTTCTTTTTATATGACTTAGTTTGTTATTTTGTAACCGAATTTCTTTCAATTCTTTCAGTTTATCAAACACTAATTCATCTAATTCGTTAATTTCGTTATTATCTAAGCTAAGTGTTACTAACCTATGATTATTATGAAATACATTTCGAGGCAATTTCTTCAAAAAATTTGTTCCCATGTGTAGTTGAGTTAGATTTTGTAAAGAAGAAAAACAATTCTGATGTAAATGTTGTATAGCATTGTGTTCTAAATTAAGAACAGTTAATCCAAACGCATTCTCGAAAGCGTCGTCTGATATCTCTAATATATTATTTTCAGAAAGAAATATCTCTGAGAGCTGTTTTAGATTTGAAAAAACGCCCGTAATGTGATGTAAGTGATTATGACTTAAATCTATTGTTCGCAGATTACGATTATACTTAAAAATATTTTTGGAAATACTCGTTATTTTATTTCGACTTAAATCAATTGTTTCTAAACTTTCTAAAGAATAACATGCTTCTTCATCTATTTTTTGTATTTGATTACTAAAAAATGTTAGTGTTTTTAAGTTAGGCATACTTTTAAACCAATTTTTTTCGATGATTGTAAATTGGTTTGAATTTAAATCTAAAGTAAGCAGTTTTGGTATTGTTACATTAACATCACTAGGTACAGAGCTTATCTTATTCCACGCAAGTCTTAAATTGCTAAGAACGTGAAGTCTTCCTAAAGATCTTAGAGGAAATATTTCTAGAAAATTTTCTGTAATATCCAATTCAATCAGAGAATCTTCTAAGTTTTGAAATGCATTTTCGGATATATTCACTATTTTATTTCCTTTCAAATTGAGTTTCTTTAGCTTGAGTTTTCGAAAAGTGTTTGCTTGAATATCTTTGATGTCGTTGAGCTGTAAATCAAGAGTCTCTACATTGGAGAGTTCGAAGAATGATTCATGCGGAATCGTGCTCAATTTACTGGAAATTATGCTCAAGGAGCCCAGGGAATCTCTGATTGTCGTGAAAGCGTTCTGGTTTATTTTGTTTATACTTGATTGCGAAATTTGAAGATTAATTATTTTAATTTTCGGTGGAAACAAATCAGCTTTCAGTTCTGTCGTTGAACTTTCGAGATCGTAAATGGACAGCGACTGGATGGTGCCCCTGATCTTAGACAGTACGTTTTTTACAACACCAGGGGTGGCACTTGGACATTCTAAAAATAAACCTGAAAAACGATTTTAGTTAATTAAAGCTGAAAGTGATTCATGAATTTGTTAGAAGAATAAATAACTTCATTAGCATACCTTCTTTGAAGTTATAACACGGACAAATCGGGTTTTCTGATAAACTTGGGCACTGCGGCTGTTCTTCTCCTTGCAGTATCGGAGTATGGATGATGAGTAAGAATGCGTATAAGCTGCATTTTTGACGTGATAGTCGAGTAATAATATCCATTTTGATGCGACCTCATTTCATTAACATGTTGTTTTCGTTTTCCAGTTTGATTCAATACTTCCAGAGGCACTGAAAAGAAAAAAAACACATGAAATATCTTATCATATCTATTACTTGTCTCTATCTCACGTGTGGTCATTCGCCACCTAATCCGTAAAAAGTGCGTAGGGATGCGAGTTTTATTATAACTATTTTATTGATAGGCAAGAGGTGACTCGGTAGATCAAAGCGGAGATGGCGTGACGAGATCGACAAATTTAAGCCTGAGTGGCGAACCATAGCCCAAAACAGAGCTGAATGGAAGAGTTGGAGGGAGGCCTTTGCCCAGCAGTGGGACAATTCAGGCTAATATAATATAATAATTGATGGGCGAAAGTTCGTCCACTACCTCACCAGATGGAAAGTGACACTGCGGTCTACGATGTAGCATACCCATCTTGAAGATAGAAATACAACTAGTTCCAACTCGTCTTCCTTACTAGCTGCACTGACCTACGCTACAACTAGGCCAGCGGTTCAATTTTGTCTGTCAAATTATGACATATTATTATTTATTTACTTCCTAATTAAATTCATCGCCGAAGTATCTAAACAAAAGCTGAATGTTGAAAGAAAAATTGAAATGTCGATTTGGTCCTAAAACGTTTGTTTTAGAAACAGCATCCCAAAGGGGCACGGAAAAATAATAAAGTACGAAATTACTTTTTTGGCTTAACTTTCCTCAAAGCTTTGCCAGCGTGCCAGTAATGAATAACTTTAGGCATTACTAAACGAAAATTTCCATTGGACTTTTTGACTTATAGTATGATAATTCAGTGTCTTGAAAGAGAGAGTAGTAATTTTCCCTACGCTTTTTACTCGACTCCCAAGGAAGGGTTATGTTTTTTGCGCGTCTCTTGTATGTTAAAAGAGTGCTTACTATACTGCTATTAAAATATATAATAAATTACCAACTTCATTGAAAGAATTAAATGGTATAATATTTCAAAAGAAACTCAACCAGTGGCTCATATCTAAAGTGTATTATAATATGAAAGAATTTTTTGAAGACACTATTTAGAGCTAATTTTATAAGATTTTAGCTTTTAGTTATTATTTGTAACCCTAGACTTAAGTTTAATATTGTATACTCGAAAAGAGTAAGCTGTTGAGACTAAACTATTTATAAGAACCTTTGTCACAGCGAAACAATAAATATTTACTTTACTTTACTTGTATGTAAATGGCTTGATTATATCGTGTCTTCCAAACGGCTAGATGAATTTCTTTAATTAAGGTAACGTTAGATTCGTCTCATTAGTTCAAGTGTTCTTAAATAGAAATATTTAAAGAAACAATACTTCTGCAAAAACACAACGCACGATAGGCGCAGGGCAGGATTAGGGCAGGGCTGTTCCTAAATAGGTGACATAAAATTAAATTCAAAATGGCGACCAGCAGGCGCCATATTGTAAAAAATAAAAAAAAATGAAAGTAGACAGACTATGTCAAGTGGGCTATCTTTGAATACTAGGTATTTGAAAATCATGTTTAGATTTCTTTAATCATCTTTCATTTAATAAAACAATTTATTATTTAACTAACCGCGCTTACGGTTTCTTTCACCAACGTTATTGTCTAACTTGCGGAAATATCTGGATAAAAAATAGCGTGTGTGCTGATGGCCAATTTTCTTGTTAGAATTATCCAAAATTTGATTTCAATTTCATTGCGGTTTTTTTTAAATCTTGTAGTTGTCAAATAACAACAACGTGCCGACCGACGATACCTAAGATAGACCATAGTACAGGGACCTTAACACCCAATGATTTTAAAACCAAGCGGTGTAAACAGATAGCAAGTTGGGTTAAAAATATAGGCACGCCTTATATATACACATATTATTATTATACTATAGATGACAATACAAACATTAATGAAAGTTCCAACCTAACATTGAAATACAAAGTCACATTAATTTGTTATAACAGCGACGCTGCAAAGCTGTTAGTCGCAACTCAAAATTAATATTACGGCAATCTAACAGAAGTAGAAGTTGCGATGAGGCTATTCATCACGCGATTATTCTGAAATCACAATATAATTACGGTAATGCTATGAGCTGGGGACGATTCATCATTGTTAATGTCCCCTAATTAAATTTTATTAGTTGTACAATTTACGGACGACACAATTTCGTCGTTTTTAAAAATAAGTGTTAATTCGGGTCGAATAACGCCAAATAACCAATTCTGTTTCATATATCATCCTTTACCTAATTGATATTATTGAGGAAATATATCCCAGGAAATAGTGTCAAACGAAAGTCCAGAGGTAGAGGATCTTACTTTACTTTTACTTTTAATGTGTGTTTCCGCAACTAGCCCTATAACTGGGCCTTTTTGCATACTTTAAGCAGTAGGTTTCCTCACGATGTTTTCCTTCCCACGTAAACGAGATGTTAAAAGCGCACTTTAATTTTACTTAAAGAAAAAGACATTGATGCGCGGTCGGCCAGGATTCGAAACCACGACCTTGGGAATGAAAGTAGAGAATCTTAAGGGGCACCCGAATCACCCCATGTATAATATGTTCTGCGATTTTTCGTAGTTTGGCCTTTTTTCTCATTTTCTACTAAAATGCGACCACTGAAACCTATTTGCTCCTATTGACTGCTATAATTGAGATAATTGGCTTATTTTTATTATGTGGATTTAAAATTAGTGTCATGTCAATTTACAAATAAACGTAACCCTAACCAAAGTGTAACAAAAAAAATCATAAAAGTGAGCGTAAACCAAACGAGGGTCAAGGACTATTTATTTACACAACGCCACAGCTAAAACTTTCCTACAACTAAATTAAATCTATTAAAAGTAAAAAGAAACACAATGAATATACGTAAAGTAAAATATCTATTGGCTTGGTCCATTACGGCTAAAAGTGCGTTATGCTGCTGGCCGCATTTCCCCTCTGAAATAGGATAAAAAAATATTACGAATCTGTAAGCGAACAGTGTTGATCTGTCAGCAGACAGGCAGTGCCAACACGACCTATTTGTGCCAAAAAGAATTCCGTTTAGCAGTCAAGAAATTGTTTGCCAATAAAGGAAAATGAACGAACTAGGGGTGAATAGCTCCGATTGAGTCTTCAATGTAAGAATTAATAATTATACATTTTATTCAAACCAAACTAAACTTATAAAACAGAATAAATTTTAGGAATTAAATATCTCTATATTTATAACTAGCTGGGTCCCGCGGTATCACCCGCATAAGTCCCGATTCCGTGGGAATATCGGGATCAAAAGTAGCCTATGTTACTCGGGGTGAGTAGCTTTCTAATGGTAAAATAATGTTTTGAACTCGGCACAGTAGTTTTTGGTTTTATTCATTACAAACATACGACACACACACAAACAAAAATACAAATCTATCCTTTTTATAATATTAGTGTAGAAATGCTATGTCCTGAGTGAGTGATCAATGCACAGCCTAAGCCGCTGGTTCTTATATCATAGAGGTATCTGATAAAAAAGGGGTTTTTGAAAAACCCACGGGATTGAGACTAACGCAAATAAAACCGCGGGTAACAGCTAATTAAAAAATAATATTTGATATTAATATTTGAGCCTAGAGTTTTTATAAGTATTTAGGTATTTTTGTTGTGTAAAACTAAATAACGTGTAGCTTGTGAGTTATAAATTATTTTCCCTGTATTGGTTTGTATTCGATACCTACCCGGTATCGCGTTCTAATACCTATTTCAATATAAATTGAAAATAATACAAGCAAAGAAAGCGTAAAGAAAATATTTAGCTCAGAAATAAGCGGAGTAAGCTGCTGCGCAGTGCGTGGGTTTAACTTCCACGTGGCTAATGTATTTAGGAAAAAAAAACATTATTTAACTTTTTTATCAAAGTGTGTTGAAAACCTATTTACTGTTCGCATATTACGTCAAACTTATAAGAACATTATAGAATTCATAGTTCTGCTCTGACTGATTAATTGATTAACTGACTGACTTAACTTTGCAACAATGCACAACCTAAACCGCTGGACCGGTATTACACTAAATGACACAAGATGACAATACTATTACGATTATATCGACACACTATTGCCATTATATCGAGACTGTGACAAATTTGGTAGACTTCAATAGTATCGTAATGGTGTCTCAGTGGAATTGCAATAGTAACCATGGTAACCAACCTTCTCTGTCTGTCTGTCTGTCAAGTCTGTTAAAAATCCATCCTGTCATTAGAGTTTTGACAACTATCGAGACTCCATTAGTGGCATCTTAGTGGTGTCTCAGTGGTGTCGCAGTGGTGTGTCGATAGAATAGTTAACATAGGAAACTGCCAAATGTGTCAATTACACGTCAAATATGACGATTAATATTCTATCGACACACTATTGAAACACGATTGCGGAGCGTAATACCGACCCTGGTCCTAGAAACATTTAGAGGGTGTGTTTTTTGTGATGTGTAGGTAGGTATACAGTAAGAAAGGGCTTTTCAAAATTCCCACAGGATCAGAAATTATGTGGGTGAACCCGCGGAGCGCTGCTCGTTGCAGTTATATTTAAAAAAACTCACTGTCTGATGTGATAGAACTCCATTATTCTATTTTATTTAGGCAGAGCGAATCAAACGAAAAGAACTCACACCCTCGGGTGTAATTCACTAAGAACAATATAGTATCTGCCTAATACAATTTTGCTTCTAACCAATAGAAAATAAATCTTCATCTCGGAGTAAAATATTTTACCAAGTCTTCTGAACTTTCTTTTGTTATAAAAGGAGAAAAGGAATGAGAAAGTATCAAGTTTAAGTGAAGCTTTGTAATATTAGAGCATTTTACGCAATTGTTAAATTTTACTAAAATATCTAACTTACCTACCAATTAATATTTATGAATCTACAATAATTATTCAGGGGGTTACCGTTACCGTGTGCACTGTGACATGAAGTTTCAAAGTTGACAGACAGAGACAAACGTTACATAAACTTAGTCATCTGTCAATCATCTCTACTACATATTATAAATGTGTATACAAAAATTGTGACCATTCTTTACATCCATAAAGCATCTCACATTGAATTTTCATCGTAGGTATTTATAGTCTACGTCTTCATCTACACTAATATTATAAAGAAAAAGATTTGTATTTTTGTGTGTGTGTCTGTATGTTTGTAATGAATAAACTCAAAAGTACTGGATCGATTACAAAAATTCTTTCACCAAAAGAAAGCTACAACATCGAGGAGTAACATAGGGTAGGTACTTTTGATCCCGATATTCCCACGGGATCGGGACTTACGCGAAGTGCTACTAACATAGTTTTTAGCTTTCTATTAACACATTTACTTTACTATAAAATATATATGTTAGTCTATAAGGTATGTATATTATAAAAAAAAGTTAACATTTATGGTATCAGAATTTGTTCTAGGTGGAATTCGAAGGCACAACCTTCTGCAACCGTCACTGGCGCTAGCCTAACGACATTTTTGAGAAACAAGAATTTATTCATTTAGGTATATTTCGCATTACCTACCCTATTATTTATATCTCGTACATTACTTGTACGCGTCACTGGTTGCCGACATAAAATTTTATGGCCGTTCCACATTGGTTATTGCTTGATCTGCTTTTTGTCAAATGTAACTACGGGGCAAATGGGTCAGCAAAAAGTGAAGTTATATTTTTGAGAATTTAATTTAATTTGTTTCGGTTTACTTGGTAGGAACGTCGAACTGTCGAATAAATAATATTATTTAATTATTGGTTCATTGATAGATAGATAATTTTATTTGTGTACAAAGGAAACACGCCAGATACAAATGCACAAATCTATTTCTTTAAAATTATTTGTTCTGAGTGAATGACTGAAGTTCAAGTTCAAGTCTGACTGACTGATCATCGCGTCCGATCCGGTGGTTGTCCTTGGCTGCATTTTATACTGCAGACAACAGGCTTGGTGTCCACTTCATAGTCTGCGAGTAAAATTGTTATTAAAAAAACATTACCCTTCCTTTTGGCTTCGCCGTAGTCGGGCTCTACACGCGCCTTCCAAAACTCCGGGGCCCCGTGATACTGGACGTATAACAGACAATAAGGCTATAAGAATAGTAAGTATCTATAATCAAAGAAACTTGATCAAACCTTACCTCATCTAACCTGTCATAGACAAGTACCTAGGTAAGTAATTACCCAGAATTCATAATATTAATTGAGAACGATTTCAGTTAGGACTGTCATTGGACGGGGCTATTACTAAATCATGCTCCTACGATAGACCCTTGGTAGTTCCATAGAAAGATGATTAGGTACATTGACAAATGGTTCGTCCCTTAGGGCGGGACGCTAATCTGCCGTTGAATGTAGGCTGACTAATTGTCTCTTTACTAATGCTCCAATGATTTCGGCTATCTACCTAGATCATGCTTTTTCTGCGAAGTAAAAACCGGCTAAGTGCGAGTCGGACTCGCGTACGAAAGGTTTCATACCGTTATGATAAAAATATCCCGTATTTTGTATAGAAACCCCATTTAAATATTTATTTTAATCAGTTTTTATTTATAGGTGTTGTAGTGGTAATAGAAATACATCATATTTGAGAATTTCTACTGTCTAACTATCACGGTCCATGATGACTGACAGACAGACGAGACAGTAGAGGGGACTCCACTGGCTAACTAGTTGCTGTTAGGGATCAAATTATAGAAGAACATAAGAAACAGACCAGGCGAAAGATAGCAATTAGCTTACTACTTAGTAGACTAAGTAAACTAGGTAGTTGCAGTTAAGGATCAAATTACGGAAGAACATAGGCAAAAATGTCGACAGACAAAAAATACCAGTAGGTAGTATACCACAATATTCAAGCGATTTATGTTTTTGAAAAAACGTGGAATAATACATTCTTTTGTGCGTACCTAGTTAACACGCTACTCGTTTTAACACACGTTACATGTTTTTAGATTAAATAATAACAATGTACCTACATCATAAGGATGAGATGAAATGGCTCTTTCAAAGAGATTTTTACCTCACTTATCTTTGATTACGTCAAAGTTATAGTCCCAAAACGATTAAAAATTACTTGTAGGGGTTAACTTAAACCAACTGTGGCGAACGACAAAAACGCCAATGTTGTAACAAATTGAAAGACGGAAGAAATAGGCTAGAAATATTGCGATCGGGCGATAGCTGGTTCAATACCTACTAATGTTTACGGGAGAGCTTTCCAGGAGCTTCCAGTTTAGCATTGTACCGTAGCACAGTAGAAGACATGTTTGTCTGTGTTTTAGCGTTTCACCCGCGTAAGTCTCGATTCAGTAGGGAATTGAAAAAGTATTTTCTTATCGGATGCCTAGGTACCTACATGATGTACCTGTGAAATTTGGAGAGTGTGTTCTTTATGTGATGTACCGTACATCACATAAAGAACGCATATGTGATGTACCGTACATCACATAAAGAACGCACTCTCCAAATTTCAACCCTCTACGATCAGCGGTAAAGCGTAAACGTTGATCCTTCAGTCAGCCAATCACGACAAAGCTGTTTGATTTCAGAAAGTAATCGTGTTAGTATAAAAGTCTAATCGTTGTTTAAAATGAGCGCAGAAAATGTGTATAGGTAAACGAAAGAAAAACTTAGAATTTTGTTTATCTACAAATCACTCAATGATCGACAACGAGTTTGAAATCGGCAGATTGAAAAATCACTAGTTTGCATTCTCCCCAAGTGGGTATTATTTTTTCCCCATTTTCTGGTTTATAAAATATATTTTTACGTAGCGTAGGTACATACACCATTAGTATTCTGCTTTTGTCGTGACATAGTATGTACTACGTCTTTGTGCTCGAAGAGTTCTGAAATTGACTCACGCGCGGGGCCTACCGAAATGTATGAACTTGTTTACCTCCGTCAAAATAAACAAGACATTGTAGGCTTCCCTACGTTTATAATGGGTCAAAAGATTTTGTATGTACATTGTAGTTACATTGGGGGAAGGATCTGAATGAACGTGTAGGTATGTATGCGGGCAGTGTATTGGGTTCTTGAAAGTATATACCATTCTGAGATGAACCCGAATTCTAAATTATGCGAAAGCACCCATTACACCCATGTACTCCCGCAACTGTTATATCTACATTTAAACAAACTTGGCCACAATCGAATTGAGAACCTCCTCGTTTTTTGAAGTCGGTTAAGAAGTGTATTTTATGAGGTTTGCATATTGTTCTTCATTAACTTCTTAATGTAAAAATTAAAAACATTTTTCGGTGTTTTATCACGTGATGAAACACCGAAATTACTTTTAGCATTGTTTCAACGCTCAACGTTTCTAGACCTTTACAGGTCTCTTCTTTATGTGACTTAAGTCTACCGACGATATTGCCCATAAATATTATTATTAGGTATACCATTATTGCCCTTTTGCCGTCAACTATAACTTACTGGGAACCTATTGCTACCTATTCAAAGTGTATGATTTATCCTGTAACAGCAAAGGCAGGCAGGGGCATACAATCGAAATAAAATAATAAAATATTTCTTATGTTTTTATTGCTCAAGGCGTTTTTACTAGAAAATATTTTTACAAGGAGAAATACGAGTGCGCTACCGCTGCGCTACACGGGAACCCAGCGCAGCGGTAGCGCACTCGTCCGGCAAGCGAGGGGCACAGGTTCGAATCCTGTCATGGGAGGATTTTTGATGATGTATTTCTCCTTGTAAAAATATTTTCTAGTAAAATAATAAAATCAATCTTTAGAACTTTGTACCGTGGCAAGATCTATAATTAGGATGAGTGTGAGTGGTTTCCACAAGACACTTATTGGATATAGCCAATTAAAACTGACTTATTAAACACTTATTATTAAAATATATTTTTATTTATATTTGCCCCAAATATTTTTAACCTCTTCACAAATTTCCTTGTCGCGCCCTAAGTCATGATGTCAGGGTCATTACTAGTCCGTTGGTAAGGATAAAAGAAACCCATCCCTTACGTTCTGAAGCTAAATCCTAAGGTAGGTTAAAGGTAGATTCTAATTAAAATAAGGATACGAGATAATACTGCCTTGGTTAGTTGTTGATTAGCTCAGTTGCTCCGGTAATCTTTTCACAGGAACGGTAAAGTTTTTCGTGGAATAATAATTACCTAAATCTCGTTATTTTTATTAGAAATCTACGATAGACACAATTGTGAGACGAGGGTCGATTTTATCTGGTGATGTGAAGAGTAGGTAGTTAAGTTTTCCACATGAGTAACACAGTGCTCTATTGTCACTCTTTTTAGGGTTCCGTACCCAAAGGATCAAAACGGGACCCTATTATTGAGACTACGCTGTCTGTCCGTCTGTCTGTCACCAGGCTGTATCTCATGAACCGTAATAGCTAGGCAGTTGAAATTTTCACAGATGATGTATTTCTGTAGCAAATACTAAAAACAATACAAAACAAATATTTAAGTGGGGCTCCCATACAACAAACGTGATTCAGGGACAAAAAAACGAAACGATACCGCGATGTGTTTTGACCACTAACGCCATCTAGTGAGACTGGAGTTTTTTTTTGCTATTTTGTCCCAATTGTGATAGTGGTACGAAATCCTTCGTGTGCGAGTCTCGCACTTGGCCGGTTTTATTATAATATTATGCTGTGCTGTAGAGCATGGTTGGTCATTCCAATCCAATAATCTCATACGGTCATTGTTTACTAGAAAATGAACTACCTACCCCATCCTATCAATCTATACTAATCTGTACTAATCTATACTAATATTATAAAGCGGAAGAGTTTGTTTGTTTGTTTGTTTGAACGCGCTAATCTCAAGAACCACTGGTCCGATTTGAAAAATTATTTCGGTGTTAGATAGTCCATTTACTGAGGATGGCTATAGGCTATATTATATTTATAAAAAAAATGGGGATCCTTACTAAAAGTTCAATAATGTAACACAAAGTGTGAAAAAAATGACCAAAAAATTCCTTACGACGCGTGCGCTGCGAAAACTATTGGATATAGAACAAAATTATGTACTACAACTTTGTAGAACATGTAATTGTCTACAAAATACATCGCGACACCATATGTTTAACTATTGTAGTTATCTCACAATAAGTGTTTTTGTATTTTTTGTAAATAATTAAAATGCCGTCGCTTTAATAACCTTTTATTTTGTACCTTGGTATTAATCCTTATCAAAATAAATTACTTCATATTCAAGACGAATTCAATACCTTTCTAGGACCTTTTGAATTATTTAATTCGGACATTACATTCAAAAGATATCGCGATATTAAAAATGTAAGTATGTTGCAACCAAATAAGTATTAAGTATTGCGCGCGCATGTATGAGCGCGGTCGGCTCCTTGCAAAGCGGTTGTGCTCAGCGATACTTTTTAATACTTCTTTTTTAGGGTTCCGTACCCAAAGGGTAAAAACGAAACCCTATTACTGAGTCTTCGCTGTCTGTCTGTCTGTCTGTCCCTCTGTCCGTCTGTCCGTCTGTCACCAGGCTGTATCTCATGAATCGTTATAGCTAGACGGTTGACATTTTCACAGAAGATGTATTTCGGTAGCCGCTACAGCAACAAATACGAAAAACAAAAACAAACAATAAAACAAAAATTTAACAGGGGCTCCCATACAAAAAACTTCTTTTTTAGTTATTGTTGTCAATTTCCGTATCCAATTGGATTTTGTATTATATGATTTTTGTACAGATGTTATAAGTACAGAATAATAAATAAACAAATCTAGCTGTGTAGCCCCGACATTAGCTGTGTAGCCCCGGCATAGAATAGGGTTACCCTGGGTGGGTGTCGTAAAGGCGACTAAGGGATCTGAGGGAGATTAGCTAACCTTAAGTACTCCCCGCGCGGTGGCGGATAAACTGCTTGATCCCTAAGAGGGTTGGTGTCAGGCAGGCGGCCGGCCGTAAAAACATTGCCAAATCTAATTGCAGCAGGTATGGTCAATGATGACTTACCGTCTGCGCCGACCCCAAATAAAAAAAAACAATTTGGTGTTTATCGGACCCCGGGCTCCCGAGAGGGATGCAACCGGGAACCTCGCTCAGATGAGAAGAAATATATAAACAAATCCTGAAAGTCACTTTTCTACGCGGACGAAGTCGCGGGCACTGCTAGTAGGTATTATAAAGTTGAAAGTTTGTGTGTAGGTAAGTAAGTATCCCTTACCTATAAACGATGATCAACAGATGACTAAGTTAAGTAACGTGTGTCTCTCTCTGTCTACTTTGAAACTTCATGTCACAGTAAAAGACAAACTATAGATACATGGTTTATGCGGATGTTTATCATAGTTTATAAGTAAGGAAGTTTGTTTGTTATTCCTTCACGCAATAACTAATGAACCGATTGAGATAAACTTGTTAAGTAAATGGTATATGTTCATTTTAATGTCGATTTCCCGCGAGATAGGGACTTACGCGTTTGAAACCGCGGGGCGTACCTGGGTAGTTTTTAGATAAAGTAGAGTAGGTACCTATAGTAGGTACCTACTTAGTAATATGTGAAATTGAATTCTCTATTTTGTACTTTGGAATGAACTATTTGAAAACTTCACACTATGAAAGGCAGACCTACGACAATGGAGATTTTAAACTCGAAACATCGGGTTACTAGGTTTACCTTTCAAAGATACTAGGATCTTTGAAAGGAAAGCCTAAACGTTTTATCAAGGCGGCGGTATGCGAGCGGTTTACGAGTGGGACAATACGTGTTTTTAACACCCGACAGAAAATTAGGGGGTTAAAAACACGTTCAGAAAATTCAGAAACAACATGCACACAAACAGAAAATTGTTATCAGTTTGATATGTCTAGTTTTCGAACATCTCGTAGTGCAGCCCGCGCCGCCAGTGTAGGTCTGACAATCGTATTCACAAACGACCCTTGCGTGGATTAATGCCATATCGATACTGATAATCAACGTCACCGAAAATATTACAAAAGCCCAGTCTGCACATAGGGTCGTTTGTGAATACGGGTTCTTAAACCCGTATTCACAAACGACCTAAAGGTAGGTAGGTATTTAGGTACCTACATAAAACAAAATAATAGCGTCAGTTAAAACATTTTTTTAGACAAAGGTATTGAGAATTCCCGTCTGTAGGTATTCGAAAAATGAATAATAGGTATATTATTGCTTTTATCAGAGCAAGTACATCATAAATAAGTATTAAATGTCTATTTTTTAATCGTCGAAATCTCGGACCCTTTGCGTCGAAGCTTCTTGTCCCAACCACGTCCCGGTGGACCTTCCGTTATTTCCCTTCACCTTTCCTCGCTCCATTCAGTCCAATGACTGCGAATTTGATTTAAAAAGAAAATCTTATTTATTTATCGCTTAACAAATAACAAGACAACACAAGGGAGTTTTGTGTATATGTATTTTTGTGGCTGTGGTATTTCTTTTCTATATTTTTATTAGTAGGTACCTAAAGGTTGTTTAACGGAATCTGACACGAACACTTTAACGAAACCTGGCACCAACACACATTTAGATGTTGTGCTTGTGTAGTCTGTGAATAGGTGCGGTAGAGTTTTTTTAGAGTTCCGTAGCCAAATGGCAAAAAACGGAACCCTTATAGATTCGTCATGTCTGTCTGTCCGTCTGTCGGTCCGTCCGTATGTGTCAGCCTCTTTTCTCCGAAACCATTAGAGCTATACTGTTGAAACTTGGTAAGTAGATGTATTCTGTGAACCGCATTAAGATTTTTACACAAAAATAGAAAAAAATAATGAATTTTTGGGGTTCCCCATACTAAGAACTGAAACTCAATTTTTTTTTTTCATCAAAGCTATACATGTGGGGTATCTATGGATAGGTCTTCAAAAATGATATTGAGGTTTTTAATATATTTTTTTTCTAAACTGAATAGTTTGCGCGAGAGACACTTCCAAAGTAGTAAAATGTTGGTCCCCCCCCCCTGTAACTTCTAAAATAATGGAATGATAAAACTAAAAAGTATATGATGTACATTACTATGCAAACTTCCAACGAAAATTGGTTTGAACGAGATCCAGTAAGTGTTTATTTTAAAACGTCATAAATCGTAAACTGCAATTTACCTTTCAAAACAAAATCTGTTGTATAGATCATGGTACGGAACCCTTCGTGCACGAGTCCGACTCGCACTTGGCCGGTTTTTTAAGACTGGCCCTTCATTCACATACACTGTTGAAAGGTAACGTTTGAATGTGTTTTTTTACCAGGTTTCTTTGATTGTCCGGAAAGCATTGGTAAAACCGATATGAGTTTAGTAGACCCATTTAAGAGTCCGTTTTCATGGTTCTAATTTAAAACAAGAAACAAAATCGAATGTCTTCATTTTAAAATATAATTCATGTTTGAACCAATTGCGAGTTGAAAAAAATAAAATGAATTGTAACATTAGTTGCTATGAATTCAATCTTTGGTTCTTTGCTCTTCAAACAAACTGAATTTAGAGTGGTGTTGGTCTAGTGGTAGATACCTACCCCGGCTTTAATTCTGAGAGTCGTGGGTTGGAATCCAGACCGACCGCGCACCAATGTCTTTTTCTTTAAGAAAAAGGTATGTACGCTAATAACATCGCTCTTACGGTGAAGGAAAAACATCGTGAGGAAACCAACATGTCCTAGGACTCACCACGGTCCGAAGACATGGGATATTCAGTGTTTTCTATGTATCATATGTACGTATTTACAAAAAAAAAATGTATAATATGTAGTATATCCGTCGTTGTCTAGTACCCATAGTACAAGCCTAGTCCTTAGTTTGGGGTTAGATTGCGCTGTGTGTAACATCGTGCAATATTTATATTTATTTATATCTCTTGTGACGTCACTTTTACTTGTTTCTTTGACTCGGAATTACACCCATTGTCCACGAAGGCTGCTCGTCATATGCACGCTATCGTCAATTGACGATTGTATGACGATTGCTTACATATTGCGAAGAAAAAAACATTACTGTTTAAATAAAGCGACGCGCACCGCATGAAGAAAGGAAGACGCTCTGTCGACACAGGTATATATGTTGTTTCTACGGAAGATGCAAGCAAACGGCAATACAAACAATATTGACGATAGCTTACGTATGGCAAGTCTTAGGGCGGCTTGCATATGATCATTTATAAATATATTTAGCTAAATCAATTTAAAAATAATTTACGGAGATCTAACATTGAACTCTATTTCCATAAGAAGAAATTTGCTATTATAACGTCACACTTTGACAGTTTTTGATATTATGACAGTTCTTAATCGCATTTAAGAGCTCAAACATGTTTAGGAAACGTTATGCAAGCCGGCCTTAATGTCGTCCCAAAATTGATCCTGAAATTCTTGTTCCCCAAATAATACCTACTCCAACAGATGTATAAAACATATAATTTACAACGTTTCCTGCATTCAGAACAGTCCTCTAGGCTTATACGAAGTTATATATATGTATATAGAGGTTGTAAGACGAGCGACCAATGCAAAATGATCTACGTGATCCGATTACAAAATCCAACGAAATTGATGTTAGGCGTGGATAGAAAGAATACCACAATGTCAACCAATATCTTCGGAGAAAATGGGAATTAAATCAGTTATCTGAGTCTGGGTTTTCTGACCTAGACTTTGTGAGCTTGAAGGTCATAAGGGAATCTTATAACCGTGCTACGTTTCGAACCTTATCGTCACAACTAGCTGGTGTAAAGACATGTTTTCACTGCGAGCGGAACGAACTTATTAATGAGTTTAACAATTGACTCTTTCGCGGTATAAAAAACCATTTTTTTAATGTTAAACGGACTTATTAATTACCTCAGTCTGGTGGAAAGCAGCCTTATAGTGTAACTAGCTGCGTCTCGCGGTTTCACCCGCGTAGATCTCGATCCCGCAGGATTATGGGGAAAAAAGTAGCCTATGTGTTATTCTAGGTCACCAGCTACCTATATTCCAAGTTACATCGCAATTGGTGCAATAGTTTGTGCGTGAAGGAGTAACAGAGTCACATAGATACATACATATAGACATACGAGTACATACATACTTGCAAACTTTTGCGTTTATAATATAAAGTTTATAGTGAAATTGCTAAATCCTACTAATATTATAAACGCGAAAGTTTGTATGTATGTATGAGAGTATGTATGTATGAGAGTATGTCTGTATGTGACTTTGTTACTCCTTAACGCAAAAACTACTGAACCGATTACGATGAAATTTTGGCGTATAGATAACTAAAGACCTAGAATAACACATGGGCTACTTTTTATCCCGATATTCCCGCGGGATCGGGACTTACGCGGTTGAAACCGCGGGGCGCAGTTAGGTTACTATAAAGTTGCGTTTCCACGCATTTCAAAGATAATACAACATCGATTATGGGATAATTCGGGTTGAAAATACAGTAATAATAGGAAAATATCATTTGCAGCTTGTTAGCGATGCATACTGATCGAAATTATTTGGCAGAAATGTTTGAAACGCTAGTAGGTATTCCTGGAAACTCAGTTTACCAAAGCACAAGCGGTCTACTAGCTTGTTACAAACGAACCGCATTTGAGGGACTAAGTGGAAGCGTAGTAAGAAATACACGACCGAATGAACAACAAAACGATTTTCGTAGAAACATAGTAGACCCGTAGAAACTAGTTACCGTATACCAGCAGGCGATATCTACAATAGAAGAAGAACAAAACTATTTTCATTTTCCAATACTCCTATTATCCTTCAGTAAGAATTAAAGTTGTGCAGGTTCAATCAAATTATTGAATTTTAGAAAAAAAAAAGAGGCAATATAATAGTGAAACACTACATTCTAGTGGCCATTAACCACCTATAAATAACTTACAAGGAGAAATGCCTTGTCAAAAATTCTCCCGTGACAGGATTCGAACCTGTGCCTCTCGCTTGCCGGGCAAGTGCGCTAACCACTGCGCCACAAGGATTCCCTTGTAAAATATTTTTAGTAAAAATGTCTTGAACATCAAAAACAAGAGAAGTATGGCCATTAACCTGTTATAATGTTTTGTACCTAACTGTACCTCAACCCCTCAGAACTACTCAACTAAACCCTTCACAATTAATATGCCTACAATCTTCCAGGATATCAAAGCTGCCAATTACAACTAGATACAGAAATCGCATCTCGAGTGCACTCTAACCAACTGACAGAAATTTGACTCAAAACCAAACATAACAAACGAGCTGCGTCCCGCAGTTTCACCCGAGTAAGTCCCGATCCCGTGGTATTATCGGCATCTTCTGCCCATGTTACTCCTTGATAATGCAGCTTTCTATTGTTGAAAGAATTTTTGGAATCGGTTTAGTGGTTTCAGAGATTACCCGGAAAGTACCTACATACATACTGACATGGTACCAACGTTACCTCTTTATTATATAAGTATAGATAGAGGTGAAAGGCCAGAATTCCACAAGACCCCCACAAAAGATTGGTTATTAGGTCGGAAGACATGCAGCTTGGTCACGGTCAAATATAAAGGATCGGGACTGCCCAGGAGGGTTACTTCGGTTCGTTTCGATACGACAACGATACTGTCATAACGATGGTTCTACTGTCACCCTACTATCAGAATGGGTGAGAGTGTATGTATCCTGGAGGGTCCAGGATACATACACTCTCACCAACATCTTTTGTTCTACGACTTTTGCTAATACATACATTTTTTTGTTTATACAGGGTGTTTGGTGGAGGGTTAGACAAACCTGGTGGGCGTGTAACTGGACCTATTTGTAAAAAACAATTTGAAGGAAAAGACCCTAACTCTTCACATTTTTTTTTATGATAATTTTTGAGATTTAATATTTTTTTCCCAAATTTTACCTCTTTACCCTTACAACTTTTTTTGTACATGTTTTCGCTTAAACTTTTTATTCGATTTTGGTCCCAGATGTATCCTTGATCTATCGAAGGCATTGTTAGTCCAAAATAATGAGAAAATAATTAGTTATGGGCTTTCAAAGTTAAGAAAATAAAAAAATGTTGTCCGAAAGGTCAACTAAACATCATTCTAAAAACAAAACTAATAGTGATCGAGGAGTTCAAATACTCTTAAAAACTGCTCTTGACATCCCTTATTACAACGGTGTATTCCATGTAGCATAAAAATCTACCAACTTGTCAAAAATAAGGCTTATGGGGAAAATGGAGTGAAAATTCAAAGGAAAAAATACACATTTTTATTTTTTTTAATTTTGAATTTTGTTCCAAAACATCTCCCATAGTTCCAATACATAATGTGCGCGACAGGTGGAGCCCATGAAACGGGGCCAAGTCACCTAATCTACGAGTTTGTGAACTCTCTAGTTGGGAACGCTCTGTCTAGGAATTCTCTTACTGTGAGACCGTTTCATGGGCTCCACCTTTCGCGCACATTATGTATTGGAACTATGGGAGATGTTTTGGAACAAAATTCGTAATTAAAAAAAATAAAAATGTGTATTTTTTCCTTTGAATTTTCACTCCATTTTCCCCATAAGCCTTATTTTTGACAAGTTGGTAGATTTTTATGCTACGTGGACTACACCGTTGTAATAAGGGATGTCAAGAGCAGTTTTTAAGAGGATTTGAACTCCTCGATCACTATAAGTTTTGTTTTTAGAATGATGTTTAGTTGACCTTTCGGACAACATTTTTTTATTTTCTTAACTTTGAGAGCCCATAACTAATTATTTTCTCATTATTTTGGACTAACAATGCCTTCGATAGATCAAGGATACATCTGGGACCAAAATCGAATAACAAGTTTAAGCGAAAACATGTGCAAAAAAAAGTTGTAAGGGTAAAGAGGTAAAATTTGGGAAAAAAATAAAAAATCTCAAAAATTATCATAAAACAAAATGTGAAGAGTTAGGGTCTTTTCCTTCAAATTGTTTCTTACAAATAGGTCCAGCTACACGCCCACCAGGTTTGTCTAACCCTCCACCAAACACCCTGTAAATATGATTTGACTTCCTGAATCTTCCTGAAGAAAACACGTCTAATACAGAGTAACAAAACGTCAGATCGTAGTCTGAAATTCAAAAAAACGAAGAATAATATGCCTTGTTCTTCAATTCTCTTCTAAATTGTAAAATGATTGATCATTGTATCTGAGCAGTTATTGCTCTCGATTGCTTATCGATTTTGAATATAGTTAAGGCTCTAAGTAGAGGCTAAACTAATGCGGTAAATTTATTCGGTACATTCGGAGGTATTCATTACGAAAGTTAACCGAGCGAGCGAAGAATGTTTGCTTCAAGTCTGGCAAGGTTTTCTTTCAGCTGTCAGTAGATATGTTGCTTCTTCTCTATCCAGAACATTTTTTAATGATGGACTCTTTGATCGTCTTTTGTTTCGGTCTCGATCGTCGTTTGTTTCTGTATCAATCGTCTTATGTTTCTGTACCGATTGTCTTTTGTTTCTGTATCGATCGTCTTTTGTTTTGGATTCGATCGTTGTCGGTCCTAAGTCCACTCTTACAATCGTGTTTCCCAAATCGTATTTCTTAATCGATATTTACGAAACTTGGTGTATCTCGATACCTACTTTGAATTATAGATTTTTTTTCGTTGTGGAAGGTTATTTCGCCGACTAACGGAGCTAAGTGTTTGCGAGGCCTACTGTTCGTATAATTATTATTATACTAGTCAATACAAGGTTTATAAATGCAATTGGTTTACTTAGATTATATTCTACGCCTGAGGATAAGTGTTGTAATCCCACCTACCTATCACTGTTTAATCTGATTGTTATTCAATACCCATTCATGCGAGTAAATTATAAATGCGAAAATAAATCTAGGTATCATTTGTCTGTGACACTCACAAGAGAAGATGGCTAAGCTCGCTGCTTTTTATGCCTTGGGATAAACTGTTAAAATATTAGGTAGTAGCTGCGTCCTGCGGTTTTTATCCACGTAAGTTCCGATCCCGTGAGAATATTGGGATTAAAAGTACCCTATGTTACTCAGGAATGTAGCTGTCTAATGGTGAAAGTTTTTTTTTTAAATCGGCACAACAGTTTTTGAGTTTATTCATTACAAACATACAGACACCCATACACAAAATTACAAATCTTTCCTCTTTATAATATTAGTTTAGATTTACTAGGTTCTGCTCGATATTATGCAATATTCATCCAAACTTTAATTTAAAATGGACAAGAAACTCCGTAAATCTTTTTTGCGTTCTAAACGCGTAAACTGCCGAATATTAATAAATAGAAATTTTGGAACCGAAAGCAACCGAAAGCAAATTGTGCGAGATTTGAAGCAGAAACTACTTTTGCTTGGAACGCGTTGGTGGACCTCTCGTCCTGAAGTTTTATTTTCGTGAAACCTATAGTTATGTTGCGTGTAAATTGTTTAATTTTCGTGGCATATTGATCAATTTAGTTCTGCGAAATATAACGAAAATAGTGAAATTAAAACTACTGTACCAAACACAGGACTAGCGCGTTACTAACAAAAGCTCTCATGTAGCAATAAAATACGTCGCCATTTTTATTTTGACCAACGGCACTGCTCAAATTCTAAAAATGTGCTTTTAACATTATTTTAAACACGTGTTAGTGGCTTAAAATTACCCTTGTTGGTAGACAAGCCACTAATTAAGAAACTGAAGTGAACTGAAGCAGAAACGCTGCGCTCCCTCGATCAATTAGGATACCTCTTATCTCGATCCCAGATATACGTGGTTGATACCCCGCACCTTTTTCAAACTAAGAAGTCTTTCGGAATACCTACGTTATGCAAAGATCATTTTCAGTGAGAGTAGTCGTGATCCCACCTATTTTTATCCCTACAAACTGGGTTATATCCTACCCGAGACGCTTCCGTAAAGACTAAAGATGATTATCATCTTAATATAAATCCGTTTAAAGTCGAAAATGGCGGAGTTTGTGATCCCTACCTACTAGTTCGAGTGACATGCTGGGTTTCTAAATTGGAAATACGATTCGTTTAGTTATAGACAATAGGTAGAGCATAGTAATAAGATGTGTTTCAATCGTAGCGAAATGTTGTTGACTTTTGTAAAGTTTTACGTCTTTCACAACGTTTCGCAATATTTTAACTTTCATTTGACCACACGTACCTAAGTTCCGATCCCGTGAGAATATCGAAAAAAATATGACAGCATTTGCGTTATTTCAGGCAGCGAGCTATACCGAGTTTTATCACAATCAGTTCAGTGGTTTTTATTTATGTAAAAATGCAACATACACATAAATTTTCACCGTTATATCATTACTAACTGCGCTCCTGGGTTTAATCCGCGTAAGTCCCGATTTCGTAGGAATATAGGGATAAAAAGTAGCCTATGTATCAACCCATATCTCCAGCTCTACTAAGTTCTATTGTAATCGGTTTAGTAATTTTTGGGTGAAGAAGTAACAAAGTAAGTAAACGAATATTTTTTTGCCTACATAACTTACATAATCGTTCTTACTTACACACAAACTTTAACCTAATAAATAATATTAATAGGATACACTACCAACTGCCCGTAAATAAAACCAATACAATTTAAAATTTATATTAACCCATCCCGTGACTACAGCTTTGACACTCGACACTCGTCAACCAACCCGTATCTCGGGAGTGACAGATAAGCACCATTTGTTAAACTTAAAAGCGTACGCTCGCGCTGTGTTGCCATTTGCCAGTACCAACTAGTGAGCATTTCCATTCATATTCAGAGCAAATCAGTGTTGTAATATCAATCAAACGTTGCATTTCAAACGATGTGGATCACGCTATCGTTGCTGTAAGGTAATTTAATTTAATTTATAGTTTCCGTATGTGATATTGTTATCTTTGTTGGTAATTTGACGTTTATTTCTCAATTAGATATTTATTAGGTTTAGATAGGTAGGAGTTTTGTTGTGATGGAAGTGATGGTATTTCGCTTTTTATTTATTGATTTTATGTCTAAACATCAAAATAAATTAAATATTGCAGGCCTTCACAAATAGGTAGTGCAATCTAACACTATCCCAAACTAAGCACTAGGGGTGAACTATGGGTACCAGCCAACGGATATATTACATGATGTGATACATATCTATGAAATGGTAACGTATATTTTTTTAAATACTCTCAACTGCAATATCTCACTTGACGACAATCAGCAATATTTTGGTCCATTAATTTAATTTGTTGTATGATGTGATGAGGTATATAGAAGTAGCTCACGAGCGCTTTCGTAATTAGTTATGAATAACCCTGTATATAAAATTCAAAGTCTTGACTGATTATCTTGACTTGACTGTCTTGACTTGACTGATATATATCAACGCAGAGCCCAATCCGCTGGTCCTAGACCAATGAAATTTGGAGAGTGTGTTCTTTGTGGTGTGTAGGTATCCACTAAGAAAGGGTTTTCGAGAAATCCCGCGAGATCGGGACTTACGCGGGTGAAACCGCGGGAAGCTGCTAGTAGTTTATAATTAACCAAACGAAGTATAGTTATGCCGATCTTAGATGAATAAGTATAAATAAGTATTTAAGAAGTCCTAATCTTTAGCAATAAGATGTTCTTAAATGAGTCTATTGAGAGATTAGTTAAATTTCAACAGAATTTACTAATTGATTGTTTTTCCATTAAAACCAACGACTTTGTAGATATTTCATTTAGCATTTGTATTTTCGGGTTTTGAGAGTATTGGATTCATTTAAAATTAAATCAATAATTATTTATTTACGAGGTGCTCGTGCCGTACTTGTATAATAGTGGGAGTTAAGCAACACCTAATGCTGTCATTTCTCAGATGGGTGACTCATACAGGACTCTTCTCATTGGAGGTCGTGTTCCGAAGAGAACTATAATACTAAAGATTCAAAACGGTCATGTGAATATCTTATTTGAAAAACACATTTTTGAAATTTTGAGTTTTTGACCGATAATGTTTGAGGCAAAAATCATTATCTCGGGCACTTCGGAAATTACATTCAGTAGTTGGTCCCGGTTATTATCTCAGATAGCAGTCGTTAGGTCAAGTTAGGGGCTTGAAAACTATCAAGGTTTTCATTACGAAATTAGTGGTATTCAATTTAGAGTCATTTTCACAAAAAAACAGAGGTACTATTTACCTATTTGATAAAGTTGCTTCCAATATCTGCTGCGTGACTGGATTTTTCGGAGGATAGAACTGATAAACAATTGGTAACAGACTCTGAGACACTAAATTTACACTAATATTATAAAGAAGAAATATTTGTACCTATATATGTGTGTGTAATAAATAAACTCAAAAACTACTGTGCCTATTTCCAAAATTCTTTTACCTTTTGAAAGTTACATTCACCCTGGTGAATTAATGATATAAAGCTGAGCCCCATGTCACTTTTTTTTTACACACGATAGATAAGGGTTTGATAACTATCTCACTTGTTAAGTGATTATATGGTCTAAGATGTAACACGCTCATCTAGAAGAATAGTTTAAGAGGATAGTCTCCATTCTCTTTCTCCATACAAACGTAGTTTAAATTTTCCTCCCTGGATAAAGACATTAGAGCAAATATGTTTATGCCATAAAACTTATATCTGTCATGACTATGCATCTACATTTTTATTTTTTTCATTTTTTTTATTTTTTATATAAACATATTTGCTCTAATGTATTTATCCAGGGAGGAAAATTTAAACTACGTTTGTATGGAGAAAGAGAATGGAGACTATCCTCTTAAAAACTTCTCATAATGACGCGCGCGCAAATAGAAACAGAATGGCTAATCTGTATGGACCTTTTGACCCGTAACGAATATGTGGATGCTGGATGGCTTTGTAGCAATGACGTTTGTGAGTATAGAGGTATTATATACTAGCAGATTCCCGCGGTTTCACCCGCGTATGTTCCGATCCCGTGGGAATATCGATATAAAAATTAGCCTATGTTACTCAGGGTGAATGTAGCTTTCTAATGGTGAAATTTTTGAAATCGGTCCAGTAGTTTCGGAGATTACCCTTAATATACATACATACATACATGTTACCAACGTTACCTCTTTATAATATTAGTATAGATGAATAGCGATTAAAATACGCATACACCTAAGTGCTAAAAAGGCTGACATGAGTTCAAACATGTGTTAATTATTAATAGACAAAATTATCAACGATAATATTTTGTTCAAGCAACAATTTTAATTAAAAACTCACTATCAAAAAGACAATTTTTAAGAATTTTGTCATTAAAGAATATTGCAAAATAACTTTAAAATATTTGCATTAATTAAGTGGTTTTAGAAAACGGTTTTTAGAAAAAAAAATAGTGCTTTGGGTAAAGTTTGAATTAGGATGCTCTGAACTACTGTATCACGGGAATTACTCACTACCTTACTTATACTTTATACGCAGCTACGGTGGATCGTGGTTAGAATTTGGATTTAACTTTGGAAAAGACTATTTTTTATTTTAAAATATACCTACATATACCTACTCGTAGGAACTAGTGCAGATTTACTAACTAAGCGGTCATTTAATCCAAACCTTCCCATCCAAACCTATATAAAATCATATTATATAAAAAAATCCACCTAAATAATTCGCAATCTTATTATATTATATATAAGATTGCGAATTATTTAGGTAAATTACATAGATTAAGCAATCTAAATATATTTGGAATTAATATCTACAGTTTCACTTTCTAACAAATAAATGACAATAATCGCAAATCTGCTAAAACGTTTAACAAAATCAAAACGTATGCAAAACTTTTCCACCATAGAAATCCAACAGCTATTAGTTTTCAGAAAACTTTATCTAAGTAGCTGAGCAAAAGTTTACCGACTTCAACTCAACTAAACCAACCGCAGTCCGAGGATTCATTACACTTCGAGAAGTAAAAACTTTTACAAATTCAGTTTCAACTTTAACACATTGCTTTTTGTTTCTACCTGCCCACTAGACATAGTTTAGATTATGCAAAAAGTACGACCGCTTTCATACTTACCATGCAAATAACTTTGAAAGTTTAAGTGTTCTCTGCCTCCATAGTTCCAATACAAAAACGAAAACACTTAATCCTCAGTGCGATGCGCGAGCGTCCAGAAACTTATGAATAAACACGGCGTTGAAATGTGTTGCGTGCGCGATCCGAGTTGTCGCGAATGAAGGGCGAAGAATTGTCGAGAGCGATGCGACTCGACCAGTGTGCCCCCGAATCCGTAGCCGACTGGAGCGCGGATCTCGTCGGAGTCTGCGTAATGGGACGGCGGCATCCCTACAGATTGCTATATGGGAATAAACGCTAATAAATTACTAACATCATACACGCGTAAGGCGAACGGAACCGTGTTCTTGATTAGTTTGAAGCCAGCCGCTAATGTGTCTAACTAAACCTCACCGATTACGGAACGTAACTGGAATCGTAAACATTAAAACCACAGTTCTATTTGGTCGCTTGTCAGTAAAAAGGTCAGTCATCCAATATATCGCCATGTAGTGCTATTTAGAAGTGTGAGCTTGATATATCTTGTGATCTTTCTCTAATGTTGTCAGTTAGTTTTCTCGGTTCGATGCGTCTGTTTATTTAGTTGCTAATAGTTTTACAGGTGACTTTGATGACAGAGTTTTGGGACTTCGTCCGCAATTTGTGGCTCTATCAAGTCTAATTTTTGATTAACTTGCAAATTTGAAAGGTTTGTGGTTACCACAATTTAGACAGGTATTTGGTTTAACGGGGAGCGGGAATTAAGGAGTGGTGTTGGTCTATAGTGGTAAATATCGCAACTTTCATTCCGAGAGTTGGAATCCTAATGACCGCGGACAATTGTCTTTTTCTTTAAGAAAAAATAAGTGCGTTAATTTACCATCTCTGATACGGTGAAGGAAAATATCGTGACGTAACCAACATGTCCTAGAACTCACCACGGTCTGAAGGCATGGGACAATCGCCAATGTCCCATGGCGTCTTGCTGCCTAACCTTCTAGGACAAGGGTTCAATAACTTATTTGAGACGCGCCCCCTTTCCACCATAAAAAAAAATCCGCGGCCCCCCCGTCCAGTCATGATAATCAGGCCAGAATAAAAAAGTATTCAAAATAAGTATTATTATTGCTTGTTAAAGTTTTCAAAGTCATACAAAAGGTATTTGGCAAGGTGCACCAAATACCTTTGATATCGCCCGTGAGGAGGTAGAGGCTGATAAGGTCTTAACAAGATCTTAACATTGGCCGACTGAGGAAACAATATTATGTTCTAGACAGGCGTCAATTTCAAATTATTTCATTGGTCGTATCGAGCTGTCGAGCCAGAATGCATTCTCTCAGCGATCGCAGGTTTTTATACTTAACTACACAGGTGACCCGCGCCCCCCTGTAAATGTCTCTGCGCCCCCCCCCCCCCTTGGGGGGCGCGCCCCCCAGTTAGGGAACCCCTGCTCTAGGAGGAGACCCTTGCCCTACAGTGACAATTTAAGTGGGCTAAAATCAACGAGTGTTTGAGTTTCTCTGAAGTAACTTCAGTCTGGGAAAGTCCATTTTTAAAGTTTTAAGAAATTAAAAATTAAAATTTAAGTACCTACCCAGGTACCTGCTGTATCACCTTATTGCATGCCGAAATGAGTAAACTGTTGAAACTATTTATATTTTAAGACCTCCTATGTACACAGTTATAACAATAAAAATATTCTTATTCCGAAACGGCAAAAAAGATAAAATAATTGCGATGAAATCTGCTAAGTATAAAAAAATATTATATTTTTTAAACGTGGCCTAAGAAAACATTATTTTAGATGGAGCGACTTTTCATCCTGATGCTCACGATAAGATAACTTTCGTGTTTAATAAAGAAAAATATAGATTTTTCTTCTGTTTTCGCGATGTTGTATTGAAATTAAAGACAAGGCTTAAGGTCCCTTATTATTTTTAGGCCTCAGGTCTTCAGGATTCAATCCTGAAGTCCTGAAAACACCACGCAATCAAAACCGAAAAATGTCTTTAATTTTAAAATAAATATTACAACTATTCTATCCGTCATCCGGAATATACATAACTAGCTGCGTCCCGCGGTTTCACCCGCGTAACGTAAGTCCCGATCCCGTGGGAATATCGGGATCAAAACTAGTCTCAGTTACTCAAGGTGAATGTAGCTTTCTAATGGTGAAAGAATTTTGAAATCAGTCCAGTGGTTTTTGAGTTTATTCATAACAAACATACAGACACAGGCACAAGCAAAAATACAAATCTTTCCTCTTTATAATATAAATGGTGCTTAGTTTTAATTATTTGTTACATTATAATGCTATATTTCACTGTCTGCTTTCCGAATAAAATAAAATAAATAAATAAAATAATATTAGTGTAGAGACGTTTAGTATGGTTGTATAGCCTGGGTCTAGATTCATCTAGATTACGCTTTTGCGACATATTTATTTCCTACTTAGGCGTCACAAACACGTCTCTGCTAGAGTCGGGTTTCACGTTACAAAGTTGTTTTAAGGTAATTTTAGTAAGCACCTACAGTTTTAGTATCAATATTCATGCCTCGTCCTCACTAAAGTAAAACACTGTAGTATTACATCTTTTTCTATAAGAGAGCTGTAAAAAGTGTTGAAACTCGAGCAGGTAGGTAGTCTGAGTGTTAAGGTGAAGCATCGTGCAACCTAAAAATTATAAGCGATTTTTTTTAAGTCGAGTAATGCGAAACTAAAGACATTTTTCGGTTTTAATCGCTCGGTGTTTATTACTTTTAGCATTATTTCAACGCTCAACGTTTTGAGACCTTTAGAGGTACCTAAGATTAATAAACGTAATAAACACCATTAAAACTGAAAAATGTCTTTGTTTTTAATACAACGTTGCGAACACAGAAAAAAAACACAGAGTAATGCGCTTCTACCTCCGTGGCTCGTGGTCAACGACGTGCAGGGTGAGTAATGCCAAAACAGTATTACTCGTGTTAAATATTAACTATTCCTTATTTTGGCTAAACATCACATCGAATGGTAAATACCTACTAGTGCAGTCTTAGCGTGAAGTGCACTAACCTAGAAGGTACCTCTTTACTCGCTATTTAAGAATTGTATTTTTATCACAAAAATTATCACAGCTCAGCAGTATTTTCAAATTGACGAGTTATTGAAAGAAATAACAAGAAAAATGTTGGTCAAATTCCGTTGAAAATTACAAGTTGTCAGTTGTAACGACTTTTTCATAAATGACACGCACTTGCCCATTTTTTTGTTTTTAATTGCTCTCAGCAGATTTACTATAAATATTTTAAAGTAAAAATACATCTTCAATTCCTCGCAGCTAGTAAATTTTTGACGATGTATTTTTCCTTTAAAATATTTCTGAGAATATATAACTTTGAATAAATAAAATATATAAAATTGAAATAAAGGTCTCCAATTTTACAAATATTATGCTTCACCTTAAGATAACAGAATCGACTCACGGTCTTGCTGAGAGCCGTTAATGCAACGTATTTATACTGCTGTAAAAGTTAATTAAAAGTCTGGATAACGGTTCTTATGAATGAGATGGCTTTTTGAATAAACATGGGTTGGTGTTTTTGTATCATCTATTCTATTTTCATAATGCAAAACGGGTTATTTGCGTAGCTCTTCCGGCTAGCGCGGCGTCGATGTGGTCACCGAGTATTAATCCTACAGAGCAACAGCTTCATACAAGCCCGCGGCCACCGAATATCTAATCCAACAGAACAACAGCTTCATACAAGCCCGCGGCCGCGGCGGTAGGTACTCCATCCACTACATGGGCAGCTATGTGTGCGTGACTTCTCACTGCTTTCCGGTCGAGTTTTCCGAAGCCGCCCAAAGAGCCTACTCGGCTCACGTACGTTAACCCGTCGGCACACTGTCTGTGAGAGAGGTTACGCATACATAGCTGCGCATGTAGTGAAGTACCTACGCGCTGCGCCGCGCCGCGGGCTTGTAGGGGAATGTGGAGGGACACCGGATAGTTAAGGAAAAAATGTTATTATTTAGTTATAATATCATATATTTTAAAAATCAACATCACCTATCAATAAGCACACAAGAGACATTGATTAGGTAAACAAATATTTGAGATCAAAGAATAATTAAAGGAACTAGAACATATATTTATAAAAAAAGATAAATTCGAATTCACCCCATGCCCATGGGTAAAACCGGATATGCATTTTATATGAATTATTTATTTGTGCCGGTGGCCGTGGAGACGTTGGGGAGTTGGGGGAGTGAGGCTGTCACCTTTGTGAGGGAGATCGGTCGTCGGCTTAGAGATCGGGGCTTGGACTGCCGCTCGGGTTCTTTTCTGGTGCAGAGGATGGCCGTTGCTATCCAACGAGGAAATGCTGCGTGCGTTTTAGGGTCCTTTGCGCCAGCAACGAATTTGGGTGGCCTGTTCGACTGACTTTTTTGTTTTGGTAAATTTGTAGTTTTTAGGTTTAATTGTAATTAGGTTTTAATTTATAAGTTGGTTAATATAATAATGAATAAATAAATCTACACTTTATATAAATAAATAAATAAATAATAATAAATAATAAATTCTCCGAACAACACACAGCGCCATCTAGCCCCGTGGTAAGCGACTAAGCTTGTGTTACGGTGACTAGACAACGGATATAATACTTATATTTATTTTTCTTTTGTAAATACATACATATTATACATAGAGGGACACCCAGACCAGACACAAATATTTATTTTTTAAGCATAAATACTTGCACCCGGCGGGAATCGAACCCGCAACCTCCTGCATTGCAGTCGCGCTTTCGCATGACGCGCCACCGAGGTATATGAATGGGGTGAAAACAGATAAGATCAAAATCACTTAAGAAAGACAGTCTTTGCATAGAAAACTTAATAATTGTAATCCACAGCGAAAAATACAGCTTTCATAAGCCCATCCAAGAAATGCTGTGCATTGGTACCAGTCATCGGTCAAAAGAGAAGACACATTTTTTAGTAGCAGGACACTTCCGGAACAGTTCATAATTTGACTTTCCACCTTCGATCTTCTTAATGCGGTCTTCTAGGGTCTTTTGGGTACATTGTATGTATGTGCTGCTAAAGATATCTCATTCTACCTTCCATCACCGAATTTATTGCCAAAAGCATGTCGGTCTCTGACCATTTCAGCCTGTTTGATTGCTTTACGTGCGTTCGCGGCGTGTTGTATTGCTGTAAATATAATGACAAAAGATAATTAAAACGAGACACTTTAAGTAAGCCATAGGTATTCAATAACTAATATGAATGAAAAAAAAAACATATGATATACCGGGGTGAAACTGGATATCCTATATCACCCCGTCCGACCGTACCCCACATGCACTTTTTTAAATATTGTAAACTAACAACACTTATGTTTGGACTTCCAGCAGAACTTGTAGTTTTTGTAGCTTTAAGATCTATACTTTTAAGTAAAAATTATACAATCTGATAGTACAAGGTTAACACAACTGATTACATGGTAAAAATGACCAAATATTAGATAACTTACCTCGTTTTTCGTTTTTTTCGTACAGACGCACGCGCCAAATTGCTACCGGGTCCGCCATTTGCAACCGCACTGAGCGGGAATTTGCAACCAACATCCGACCACTTAGAGAGTGATAGCGTTACGGGTATTAGTGAAATAGCAACTATCTGCTTTTACCCGCTATCTGGTTTCCCCTACTGTTGCTGAAGCTGTTTCTCTGTAAGATTAATACTCGGCGATGTGGTTGTGGCAGTTCGCTCCGTAAACAACAGGTTCCACCTCGTTTTTATTCATTTGATCTTCTCAAGTAATAAAGTCTTTCTGTATCTCTGCGTACTCTGTTATGAAATTTGTATGAATTTTATGATTTAGCAGCAGACTGTAGAGACAGTTTTGCGCCATATTCAAATAGTATTTTCTCTATAAGGAATGTTCGTTAACTTTAATACAAGATGAGCATGTACACTATACAGGTAAATGATAATCCGTCTAAGCAGACTAGAAGATGGGAAAACGGCTCTGTGCAGAATAAGCGTTTGAACTTTTTTTCTCAGGGCCTGCACTGGTCTACTTAGTTTTAGGGACACGGACGAGGGCAATACGATAAATTCGATGAATTGATCTAAGTTTTTGGACTTTTAGCAACAACCAGGGGTAATTTGTGGGATAACTATGGGATCTTCATCTTCTTATTGCATTTGGGTCTGGCTCACCTAGCATAAGGTTGCCTAGAACTTTATCCTGACCTAATGATTGCTATCAGGAAGAACAACTGGAACCAACTGCTTAATATGATTTTCGAACCACGGTGGAGCTCGAGAATCGCGGCACCCATCGAAGTAATGAAACTGTCAGGCGTTGCTAAACTATGGGACAATTTCCGACTATAATGTTTTTCTTAGACTTCAATGGGTGTATATATTATGTCCGCTTCCGAATAAGAAAGTGTATCTTTTTTGTAACTTTCTTTGTTCAAACCAACTTAGAATCCTCTTTATCAAAATTCAGAAACTACCGCAAAGTTTTATTTTTAGGAAAAGGTTGACCAAAATGTTTTTAAGAAGCTGCTTCCCGTGATTTCACCAGCGTATGTTCAGATCTTGTAGATAAGGGGGTCAAATCATTTTTAGTCTACTAGCAGCTCCTCGCGGTTTCACCTGCGTAAGTTCTGATCACGTGGAAATATAGCGATAAGAATAGCATTATGTGTTATTCCGGGTTCAGCTACTTTTAAACCTAGTTTCATCCGAAACAGATTGCGATTGATTCCGATTGCGTCTTGCTCGGGAGGATCTTGTTTTGTTGGTCGTGTATCCCCGGCATAGAATAGGATTACCCCATCTCTTCCCGTGGTGGGTGTCGTTAAAGGCGACTAAGGGATCTGGCTGAGACTTCCAAACCTTGCGTTCTTTCCTCGTGGTGACGGGTAAACTGCTTGGTCTGACTCTGTAATATAGTCGAAATTCGAGGGAGAATTCAAAAATAACAATCCAGGAATAACACTCGGGAAAAAATATATAAGTATTAAATCGTGTTAGTTTCAAAAGTTTATAGTGTAATCAAATTCCTATACCTACTACTTTTCCAACTTTTTCTATTTTCTCTAAAAATAGTAGATAGAATAGTAAGGAAACTCTGCGTAATACCTGTCCTCTGAGGTATTGGTTAAACATTTGTTCTCTATAAGTTTATTATCCCAGGGGAAATAAGGAAGCACCGGAAATATGCTTTAGTATAGTCACAAAATATATCTTAATGTTTTATTATTTGTGAAGAAATTTCAAAGGATTTAATTTGTACCTTGGTTTTATTTCTAGCACACATTTCGCTTGTAGGATAATCCCTTTGCGCACTCAATTCCAAATTGGTGGTGTTTTCATTCCACAGCTTCTGTGGGTAAAGGATTGAATTCAAATTTAATATAGTAGAGCAAGAGCCCGTGAACCCCAGACCTTAAATGTCTGGCTAATGAGGAAACATCATCTACTTATTACCCTAGTATAATATATAAAAATCAGCTTTTATACTATAACGTAAGTAAAATTATAGTAATAATAACACCCGGGTGTTCATGAAATTATAATTCTACTTACGTTATAGTATAAAAGCTGATTTTTATATATAATACTTAGGTAATAAGTAGATGATGTTTCCTCATCAGCCAGACATTTTTGACAGTTCCAATCCCTTGCCAGACAAAGGAAAGTCTGTACCTGCCAAAGCCACTACAAGCCAAACTTCACAATAGTCCAGCGTTCTTACCTGTGTATAGGAGCATGCCCTGACAAACTTTCAGCTTTTATAAAATAACGAAGGTCTGGGGTTCACGGGCTCTTAGTCTATAGGTAGTTACCGACATTTTCCCGGGGATTTATTTATTTATTTATTTCAAATGTCGCCCAGACTTACAGTTTAAACATTAAAACGTCTGGACAGCTATATTAATGTAGGTAAATACATAGGGACTTTCTAATTATAACTAAAATTAAAAAGACATCAAGTTTGTATAATATCGCATAGCTTAGTCAGTTAATACATGCATTCGTAAATTGCCCCCGATTCGAGTGAAATATATGGACCGCCTCGTACCGGTCGATAACCAGCAGGTTCAAAAGTGTTCTTTAACGCGTATTATTATTTATTTTCTTACCTCGCCGTTTCAACCATGTTACAGTGTTCTTGGCCGCGAGGGGACTGGACCATTGACTGACGACCAAGACCATTGTATCATGGTTAAAACGTCGAGGTAAGAAAATAAATAATAATACGGGATAAAGACCCGGGAAAATGTTACTATGTTAACAAATCGTGTGAATTTAAAAAGTTTAATAATGGGTAGGTAAATATTTTAGGTTTATTATCTACTAGCTGACCCGGCAAACTTTGTTCCGAATAAGAGGCAAAAAAAAGTATTCTATGTCCGTCTCCTGGCTTAAGCCTCCCACGAATTTTCGGCCAAAACGGTTCAGCCGTTCTTGAGTTATAAATAGTGTAGCTAACACGACTCTCTTTTATATTTGTAGATTTGCAATAGATTTGGTCAATGATGAGTAATGCTGATGACTTACCTACTGTGCCGACCCCGGATAGTTTTTTGGATTTAGCGGACCCCGGGCTCCCGAGAGGAATGCAACCGGGAACATCGCTCAGATGAGGCGATAATACGTACCTATATTGTATAGCGTACTTTACGTGTATAATTTTTACCTATACGTACGGAATAGGTACCTAAAAAAAAAAACGATAACTAGTTTTAAAAACAAAATTGATTGCGTGTTTCGTAAAAAATAATGGAGAATCTGTCAAAAACAGCAACATAGAGGCAATCTACTCTAATATAATATTATAAAGAGGAAAAATTTGTATTTTTGTGTGTATGTGTGTGTGTGTCTGTATGTTTGTAATGAATAAACTCAAAAACTACTGCGCCGATTTAAAAAAAATCTTTTACCTTAGAAAGCTACATTCACCCTGAGTAACATAGGCTACTTTTGATCCCGTTATTCTCACGGGATCGGGACTTACGCGGGTGAAACCCCGGGACGCAGCTAGTAGTATGTATATATAAATAGTAGGTATCTATGTATTTCATGATGATTGACTAATAAGCACTGAAAATTCAAACTGTTTAACAACCAACTGATTTACCTGACACATTTCTGTTTAAAACCAGCTGTATTTTATTTCTCCCGAAAGATATATTGGGTCTTAACAAAACGAAAACAAATTAAAACGGGTCTGTGTACAAGAAATGCATAAATCTTTTAGGTAAATAGAGGAACTTAACTAAGTGACCTATGTACACCCCGACCGGTATTGCGTAAACATTTTTAGGGTTCCGTAGCCAAATGGCAGAAAATCGGAACCCTTATAGATTCGTCATGTCTGTCTGTCCTTCCGTATGTCACGGCCACTTTTTCCGAAACTATAAGAACTATATATTGCTTCTGGACATTATGACATGCTGGACATTTTAACACTCGGGCCAAATTGACTTGTGGTGTTTATGGCATCTGGACATCTAGACCCCTTGGACATTTTCACACTTGGGCCAATACACCCCGGAGGCGTTGAAACTTGGTAAGTAGATGTATTCTGTAAACCGCATTAAGGTTTTCACACAAAAATAAAAAAAAAAACAATATTTTTTTAGGGTTCCCCATACTTAGAACAAAAACTAAAAAAAAAAAAATTATCAACCTCATACGTGTGTATCTAAAATGATATTGAGGTTTCTAATATCACTTTTTTCTAAACTGAATAGTTTACCCCTGTAACTTCAAAAATAAGAGAACGATTACACTAAAAAAAATGATGTACATTACAATGCAAACTTCCAACGAAAATTGGTTTGAACGAGATCTACCTAGTAAAGTAGTTTTTTTTTAATACGTCATAAATCGTTAACCGCAATTTACCTTTCAAAACAAAACCATGTTGTATAGATAATGGTACGGAACCTTTCGTATGCGAGTTCGACTAGCACTTAACCGTTTTTTTATTTCATACTCGACTGGAGTTTGCTGAGCCCTCCGCCATCCGATAATTAAAAAGTTGAAGCACAGTGTTTGATGTCGTTAACTTCGGACAAATATTAGTTTCTATCTAGGGTTAATAAGCCGTACGACAGAGGGTATAAAAAGTAGGAAAAAACCGGCCATGTACGAGTCGGACTTGCGTATGAAGGGTTCCGTACCACTATCACAATTAGGTACGGAAACACTTAACCAACCAATCCGTGCACGCAACGCGGGCGTTAAGTCTATTACTCCATGAATAGACGGCGCTAGTGGTGAAAATACATTGCGGTATCGTTGCGTTTTTATGTCAAAAATCACGTTTGTTGTTTGGGAGCCCCTCTTAAATATTTGTTTTGTTTTAAGTAGTATACCTAGCGGCTACAGAAATACATCTTCTGTGTAAATTACAACTGTCTATAGCTATCACGGTTATGAGATTCAACCTGGTGACAGACGGACAGACAGCGGAGTCTCAGTAATAGGGTCCCGTTTTTACCTTACAGGTACGGAACCCTAAAAAGTAGGAAAAAACGTGGATGTGGGTAAGTCTTTGCACTATAAACTCTGATAGCTAATTAAGTGTACCGGACCCGGATGTTTGCACAGCTCTGCCTCGAAGAAGTTTTCATCAGGGACGATTGGAGCCCGTTATGTCACCGTATCTACTCTATACAGTTACACCTCTTTGGATACGGTGGAGGTACCTATACAGAGTGTTCCGAGAAGGGGGTATTAAGCCGAAAGAGGGTTGTTCTAGAGGTCTAGACTAATACATTTTGTTCTACAACTTTTGGAATTCGAGGTAGTCTAAGAACATATTTAGCCTTATTATTAAACGTGGAGTATCATCATCATCATTTCAGCTGTAAGAAGTCCACTGCTGGACATAAGCCTCCCTCATAGATTTCCAGATGCTTCGGTCATAAGTGGCCTGCATCCATCGTGAACCCGCGGCCTTAACTAAGTCGTCCGTCCATCTCGTTGGTGGACGTCCAACGCTGCGCTTTCCGATCCGCGGTCTCCATTCGAGAACTTTTCGGCCCCAACGACCATCTGCTCTCCGTGCTATATGTCCGTGTATAACGTGGAGTATGGTCGGAGTAATTTTACCACTTTTTACCCGACTGCGCGACGCAAAGAAGGGTTATGTGTTTATCAGTCTATGTATGTATGTATGTATGTTTGTTTGTATGTTTGTTCCTATGTGGCGCTCCAGAGGCCAAACAGATGGACCGATTTTGATGACTCACACGTAAATCGATTCGTCTTAATCCTGGAAGTGTCACTGAAAACGTGAAAGTTATCAAAATTCAAAATGGCGACCACCAGCCGCCATATTGTAAAAAAGAAAAATTGACTGACTATGTCGAGTGGGGTATCGTCGAATAGGTATTTAAAAATCAATCTTAGATTTTCTTGACCATTTTTTATTTAGTTTAACTATTTGGGATCCACAACGACTTAAAGTTGACTAAGAAAACAAAAGTTGACTGACTATATCAAGTGGGGTATCGTTAAATAGGTATTCGAAAATCATTGTTAGGTTTCTCTAACCATTTTTTATTAAATGTAACCATTTTGGATCTACAACGGTTTAAAGTTGGTTAGAAGTCGTCCATACCTTAGATTACCGCAACTTACTGAACTGTGTTACTGAATAATCCTCAACTTAAAAACCCCCTTAACGAAATGATGCAATTGCGATTAAAACACAATATTGTTTTTTAAAATAACACGTCTTGCTTTTAATGGTGACTAAAAAGCGCAAAATATTTTTTTTTAATAAAAATTTAAAAAACCCGCCTGCTTAAAAAAACTTTAAATAAAAACATATACATAATAAAAACTGAAAAGAAAATAAAACAAGTCCAGTAGTCACAGAACATAGTGACTTTAACAGTCGGGACCCATTATTGAAAAGGTATTGAGCTACATGAGCTAGATTTTAGGTAGTCAATGGGTCACGAGTTCACGACTGTTAACTGTTAAAGTCGCTATGTTCTGTGACTACTGGACTTGTTTTATTTTCTTTTCAGTTGTTATGTTTTTATTTAAAAAAAATTGAAGCAGGCGGGTTTTTTAAATTTTTCATTTAATTTTTTTATTGTTTCTTTCTGTCAACTTTGAAAGGTCTCGTCACGGAAAAAAACAAAGCATGTTCTCGCTTCCGACCTTACTAAACGTTTATTAATAAGGCTTTTAAAGTTTACGTGAAAATCATTATACGTGTTTCTTAAAGCTTGAGCCCTTAAGCTGTCCTTTTATTTAGTTTGGACCACTACAATCTAAACAATAATTGCCTTTATTTACAAAAACCGCTGTTATTTTATTTTCAGTGTAACAACTTCAAAATTTTCGATTTAAAAAAAACGTTCGAATTTTCAAAAGCTGTGGAACAAAAGTTGTTCGCCTAGACGTCTAGAAGATTCGGTTTGATACCCCTCGTCGGATCACATTGTATAGTACTCGTAGTAATAGAGGTGGTTATGTAACACTTACACAACCACAGTAGCTGTCGTAACAGTAAATGACCTTTATTTTACTCGCCTGCGGACCGATTTTGCCTTGCGTTACTGTCTAGTGAGGAGAGTTTAAAGAAGAAACTTTACAGTTTGTTTTATTTTAATAGTTGGTGCAATTTAATTTTGTTACATGAAAACGATTTTATTTAATAGAGCCACATAATGTGTGGTTTGTTCGCCCAGTTTTATGTAGGTTTTCGTTGTGTAGGCGACGACGGTTAGTGGTTAAATTTCGCGTTGTCACAAATGTGATACGTTATTGTAACTATGGTTATGTTTGCTTAGTACCTACCTACCAATAACGACGACCTTAGAGGCGCGTCGTGCAAAATCACGGCTGCAATGCAGAAGGTTGTGGGTTCGATTCCCGCCGGGTGCAAGTATTTATGTTTAAATATAAAAATTTGTGTCTGGTCTGCGTGTCCCTCTATGTATAATATGTATGTATTTACAAAAGAAAAATATATGTAGTATATCCGTTGTCTAGTCACCGTAACACAAGCTTTGTCACTTACCACGGGGCTAGATGGCGCAGTGTGTTGTTGACAGAATTTAAAAAACAATAAGTTAAGTGTTGAGTTATTTTATTATGTAGGTTAAGATCAATGGTTTTAAGATGACAAATTAACGGGCTAATAATTTTTTGACCTTGACAAAAAAAGGAAACTGAAATGTACGATGCCTTCTGGAGACTTATAATAACCTAGTACTTACTGACCAATTACCTTTCTCACTGCACACCTCATCCAAAACAATAGTGTACCTACTTGCTATAGTACGAAGCAGGATAATTACCTACTCTAAGTCCTTACAGCCTGGTACAAATCATATGCGTGATAATCCGTGTATACGGTGCACACATTTAGAAAAACGGTGGCGACGCACTACCCGATCTAGATCAAAAGTGGTCCAAAAGTCAGCAAATGATGATACAATGGGCGGGCATACAAGTATGGTACAATGTGCAGCCTTATCGCATAAGGGCGATAAGGGCAACGCAGTCAACCAATGATTAGTATAGCATCCAAGAATGTCTACACTATAATTATTAAGAGGAAAGATTTAAATTGTATTTTGTGTGTGTGCCTGTTTTTTTTTTTTTTTTTTTTTTTTAATAATAAATAAATTCTGTGAACAACACACAGCGCCATCTAGCCCCGTGGTAAGCGTTTAAGCTTGTGTTACGGTGACTAGACAACGGATATAATACTTATATTTATTTTTCTTTTGTGAATACATACATATTATACATAGAGGGACACCCAGACCAGACACAAATATTTATTTTATAAGCATAAATACTTGCACCCGGCGGGAATCCAACCCGCAACCTCCTGCATTGCAGTCGCGCTTTCGCACGACGCGCCACAGAGGTGTATGTTTGTAATAAACATACTCAAAAACTACTGTGCCGATTTCGAAAATTCTTTCACCATTAGACCTGCTATATTTACCCTGAGTAACATAGGCTACTCTCGATATTCCGATATTCCCACGGGATCGGGACTTACGCGGGTGAAACCGCGGAACTCTGCTTGTGGTTAATAATCTAACACTGTTCGATCCCCTTACTTATAAACGATGACTAATATTATGTTACGTTTCACTGTGACATGAAGTTTCAAAGACAGAGACGAACGTTACATAAACTTAGTCATCGTTTATAAGTAAGGGGGTATAATAGTCTCCGATTAGATAAATTCGATTAAAACCTCACATACCAAGTGTTTTATTTGTGTGTAGAGATAAATGTTTTCATCATGAAAAACCGACATTCCAAAACTAAGTGGGGTGTACTTACAACAACTTTATATCGTTCCCGTAGGTTAAGGTAACTTAATAAAATTCATTCTGTGGACCAAGTTAAGGGGACAGTCTACCTACTCTTTTCTCCATACAAACTTTACAAACGTAGTCGACTGTTTTCTCCCTGGATAAAGATATTAGATAAAATATCTTTATGCCATAAGTCCTATATCTTCCATGACCATGCTCCTACGTTTTGATTTATTTCATTTTCTAATTTTTCTGAATTTTATTTCTATTTAAATTAGAAAATGAATAAAATCAACACGTAGGGGCATAGTCATGGCAGATATAGATTTTATGCCATAAACATATTTGCTCTAATATCTTTATCCAGGGAGGAAACAGTCGACTACCTACGTTTGTAAAGTTTGTATGGAGAAAAGAGTAGGTAGACTGTCCTCTTAACTTGGTCCACAGAGTGAATTTTATTAAGTTACCTTAACCTACGGGAACGATATAAAGTTGTTGTTATTACACCCCACTTAGTTTTGGAATATCGGGTTTTTATGATGAAGACATTTTTCTATACACACAAATAAAACACTTGGTAGGTGTGTGAGGTATTAATCGAATTTATCTAATCGAAGACTATATACCTCTTTACTTATATAAACTATGACTAAGTTTATGTAACATTTAAGAGAGAGTAGGTGAACTGTCCTCTTAAGAGGAGTATATACGCCAACGACCTTGAAACTGAAAATCCCTGTCGGGCTCATGGAAAATTGTTGATTATTTCATGACGAAATGTCGTAGAACTTTTTTTTGTGCACAGATTGTAGGTGACATTGTTTCCTACATTTTGGTATAGTTTTAAGACAAGAACCTCCTATTGGTGCAAAGCCTATCCAAATTTTAGACAAAAAATGTCTGATTTGGCCAAAATGTCGATAGGCTTTAATACTTTTTGACATACTTGTATGGAAACTGCACTAAAATATCGGAAACAATGTCGCCTACAATCTGTACACAAAAAAAAGTTCTACGACATTCCGTCATGAAATAATCAACAATTTTCGATGTGCCCGACATGGATTTTCAGTTTTTCAGAATAGGGCCCTTAAAGGTTGTACCTATTGTAAGTAGTTTTGTCCACCCACTAAAAGCTTTCTGAATGTAAGTCCCGAATGACCAACACGCTCCGACTATTCAATTATACTTGTAACTTTATTATCCTAAATAATTGTGTTTTCTACCGAAATTGAACTAAAATTGTTTTAATTTTAAAGTTATTTTGGATTGCGTTCTGTGGTTTCATTCGCGTAAGTACTGAACCGGCGGGAATATCGGGATCAAAAGTAACTGCACTTTTTCTTATGGGTATGTTATATTTTTTAATCAGATACGCACACACTTCTACACTTCTTCATTTTCAATAATTATACATAGGTAACCTTCTTGTAACTTTATTATCCTAAATAATTGTGTTTTCTCCCGAAATTGAACTAAAATTGTTTTAATTTTAAAGTTATTTCGGATTGCGTCCTGTGGTTTCATTCGCGTAAGTCCTGAAACCGCGGGAATATAGGGATCAAAAATAACTACACTTCTTCTTATATTATTTTATTTTTTTAATTACACACATACACTTCTACATTTCTTTTTCTTCAATAATTATACATAGGTACCTTCCTTGTAACTTTATTATCCTAAATTGTGTTTTTTTCCCGAAATAGAACTAAAATTGTTTAAATTTTAAATTTATTTTGGACTGCGCCCTATTGTTTAACCCGCTTGAGTCTCGAACCCATAGGCTTTATCTTCTTCAAGATCCCATCTATTCGTCATTTGCTGATTGAATAAACGAAATGGTTAGACTGTTAATCAAATGGCTAAAATATATATAGTAGCACATTATCTATATTCAGTCATTGCAATCATAATACTAATCAAACTGAAATACACAATTATTGAATGTTAATTATATCTACGGATTGATAATAATTAATAATCTACAAACCATAATATTGAGGTGGTCTAATTAGTAAAGGCAATAATAGTTACGGACGGCCGTACCTAATAATTATTCTATTGTCTAATCTCATATCTCCGACGATGCATGTCAATCTTTATTGGCGAAAGGATGCTAGCAATTCTTGTGACAATTGAAACATTCATCATTCGGTCTAAATAGTAATTGAAATAATGGTTTAAACAAAGATGTGAACGAAATTCAGTTTCTCTACTCTATTACCTAGCTATTGATTGAAAGGTTGTGATTTTGAAACAAAAACATTTCTAAGGTTTCGTGCGCAAAGCGTTACACGACTTTCTTGTAATTTGTAGGACAATATGACTGTTCAATTATATAAATACTAACTAATATGAAAACATATTTGTCCTACAAAATCTATGGTTTATTCAAAGAGTCCCCCGTTCAACATATTATCGATAACGAGGTCATCATAAATCATTACTAATCAGCTATTTTTTTCATTTTTATTTAGTTAGTATTTATATAATTAATCAGTCATAATATTGTCCTACAAATTGCGAGGTACGTTAGCCCAATCCTACGCTTAAGAGGATAGTCTCCATTCTCTTTCTCCATACAAACGCAGTTTAAATTTTCCTCCCTGGATAAAGACATTAGAGCAAATAATGTTTATGCCATAAAACCTATATCTGTCATGACAATGCATCTACCTTTTTATTTTCAAATTAAAATTATAATAAAAAATAAAAAAATAATAAAATGAAAAAAATAAAAAGGTAGATGTAGTCATGACAGCTATAAGTTTTATGACATAAACATATTTGCTCTAATGTCTTTATCCAGGGAGGAAAATTTAAACTACGTTTGTATGGAGAAAGAGAATGGAGACTATCCTCTTAAAAGTAGGTCCTACCACTGTTATCTACCACAATCGAGAGTTTCGTATAGGAAATTGTTAGCTTGATAGTAATTAATTTGCAAAAATGTACCAGGGATCCTGGACTAGTAGCTTTCTATTCGTGAAATATTTTTTTAAATCGGTCCGATAGTTTCGGAGCCTATTCATTACAAACAAACAAATCTTTCCTCTTAATAATATTAAGTTCTTTAGATAGAATTAATTTCATCCCGACATTTTCAGACTATTCGGAGCAGGCAAAAACACGGAGCACAACAAGTTGTAACTAAAACAATACCATTGTTTCAATATAACCTTATTACAACTTTTTCAAATTAAGATAATGCAAGTTGTAAACAGTTGCCGGCAAATCCGAATCTATGTAGTCACGCCATAATTTCTCATACGAAATTAATTAAAAACATTATTTAAAAGCTGTCAGAGATTGAGAAAACAGAAAAGTTATTTGTTGGAAAGCCCCAATTAAGGGCAAAGCTTTCTGGACTTAATCCAATAAACCTACTCATTTAGCTGGAGGAACAGGAGGTAAATATTTTTATCGGAATGTGGGAGTTTTAATGCGAATTGGCATTAGAACGGGAAATACTCGTATCCTAGCGAGTTTTGGCGTTGAGATATAAACATACTTTTAGATAATGTTATTATATACCTACCTATTGTTTTCTTTCAACTTCGGCGTCAAATTAAAGGCGCGAGTGATGTGAAATGTCGATCAAATTTTTCGCGCAAAAATAAGCCACAAATCACTTGGTTTTTAAGGATTCCGTACCCAAAGGGTAAAAACGGGACCCTATTACTGACTTCGCTGTCTGTTTGTCTGTCTGTCTATCTGCCCCTCCGTAAGTCCGGCTGTCACCAGGCTGTATCTCATAAACCGTAAGCTAGGCAGTTGAATTTTTCACAAAAAATGTATTTCTAAAAACAACAACAAATACTAAAAACAAAATAAAACAAATATTTAATATCCCATACAACAAACGTGATTTTTGACATAAAACGCAACGATACTGCGATGTATTTTTGCTACTAGCGCCATCAAGTACAGATATAGCTAAATCTCTTCTTCTTTTATATATTACTAGCTGACCCGGCAAACGTTGTTTTGCCTTATAAATTATAGATAGTAGCCGATTCTCAGACCTACTGAATGCGTATGTGAAGTTTGGTGAAGATCGGTGAAGCCGTTTCGGAGGAGTACGGTAACTAACACTGTGACATGGAAATTTTATATATAAGACTAGCTGACCCGGCAAACGTTGTTTTGCCTTATAAATTATAGATAGTAGCCGTAAAATCTCATAAAAATCGGTCAAGCCGTTTCGGAGGAGTACGGTAACTAACACTGTGACATTGAAATTTTATACCTATATTAGATATACAATATTTGGGTCATATACTATTGATTTATGCTTTTTTAAAATCGCGTGTAATATATACCTACCTAAAGTTTGCGTATCGACAATAGACCACTTCCGAATAGAGATCATCTGTGGGAAAAGCCCTTTTTTGTCAAATACATGACTTTAATTAATACTTTAATAGAGTGCTCGTTGTGATCTTCAAGGAGCGTGTTTAGAAGCACTACCCCTTATAGGAATACAATAAGACGATTATAGATTGACCAAGGAAACATTTCTATTCATGAGATTATTACTAGAATTATGATTCTTATCAGATGGAATAACATGTCTCAGGGACTTAAATACGCACATAAATTTTCTAATACGTGAAGTCAATTTCTCTATATAGGAATACCAAGATAAATTCTGGAAACTGAAAAACAGCAGGACACTAAATATACAGGGTTATTCATAACGAATTATGAAAGCGGTCGGAAGCTACTTTTTGACATCCTAAGGAACTACTTTTGTTTTACGACTTTTGTAATTTTGAAAAAAAAAACGAAAATTTTGAGGTTAAAAAAATTCTGAAAGCAGCTCTTTGCGGGGCTCAAAAGGCAATAAACCTAAGATTTCACTATTATTCTTCCAAAACTATTGAAACCAAGAGGTTATTGACCTCTGTACCCGAATAACAGCTGATTTTAGAAATTTTCTAACCTCAAAATTTTCGTTTTCTGCTTTCATAATTCGTTATGAATAACCCTGTATAAAAATAATCAGATTATTACTATCTAATCTAACTTTAGAGAATAAAGCGGAAGCAACAACATTCCTTCTCCCGGTATATTATTGTTCCGTATTGTATTGTGATACAGAACTATGCAGTGTTTCATACAATGGTATTACGCTGTATTTTCAGTTCATTCAACCTGGATACTACAAGAATGCAAGAAGATTAACCGAGTCTATTTGGTTTAAACTATCTTATACAAGTAGGTAGGTGTCTATCCACTTTTGTTCTGCTTGAATATTATGAGGTAGATTTGTACTGGTTTAACTAACAAAGGAATTGTTTAAAGCTAAATTATAGTTTGGTCGCGCAATCTAAACGGGGTAAAAAGTAATACTTGCCAATCTAAATAATCTGGACCAGGATTCTACGAAATAACGAAAGAAAGAATATCTTTCGTCCGTCCTTCAAAACCGTCAAAATTTTCGGGACGGATGGATGACGGATTTTCTTCTGGAATTATAGTTTTGTTTTATCGTTCGTAGAATTAAAGTAGTGTATTATGTGTAAAAATTTTATCAGTGACTAATTTTGGTAAAAATATTTTCGGCTAGTGCTTCGGCGCAACACGTTAAGCAGGTTGTCCCGGTTGTTATCTCTGATAGCAGTCGTTAGGCCTCGGGACGACCTCGAACAAGACCTAACTGATGTTTCGCATAATACTAATTTTATTCAAATCGGCGGAAGGAGGTAGCACCGGTCAATTTATCAGAACAATCACTTACTTCTTCTGCGGCGCTACAACCCTTTGTGGGTCTTAGCCTCCTCTACATTTTTGCGCCACTTGCTTTGATCTCTGGCCCTCTTTCGCCATTTGGTGAATCGTCCCATGGCCCTTAGGTCATCTTCGACGCAGTCGATCCACCTTTTTTTTGGCTCCCCCCGTGGTCTTCTCTGCTGCGATGTATCGAAACATGGACACGTTATATCTATGTCGTTGATAAGTGCCAACCAGTACAGTGCTGATTTGACGTAACGGGGCACCAGTGAGAGGTACGGCTGCCGATATGCAGCGAGAGGTACGGCTGCTGATATGCAGCGAGGGGTATGGGTGCTGATACTTGACGAAGTGCAGATACGACTTAAGTCGGTGGGTATTATAACAAAAAGCTGCGTCTCTTTAAAACAAACACACAATTCTTTTAGCACAACCATCATTCAGGGACATTTAAAGCAAAGTTTAGCGCTTCGTTAAATTAGGCGTTGTTTACTTAATGCCAGCGACTAGGTCCACGTAATAGAATTTTGACCAACCCAGTGACTGGATTCTTAAATTTTCGCACTGTACCGTCACTTTTATTATTGTGCCAATTATTTTATACAAAAATCCCGTCGGAGCGATGGGGGGGATGGCACGGGATTTTTGTATGTAGAAATTGGCACGTCCCGTCCGGGAAACGTTACGTATGCTCCCTTATGTAAAAATTAACGTAACTAGGCTTTACAGTGAAATCATTAAAAATGAAGGTAAACCAGTTTTACAATGACAACAACAGTGTTATTTCAAAACGGCTGTTTAAACTTTGACCGCAGAAAAAGCAAATGAAGCGTAGACTGATCTGTGGTAGATAAATTGTTCTACACTGAATTATCAGTGAAACCACAGAAATCAAACAAATTAGGTTTACGATCTGCGGTCTACAAAATGCAACAACCACTAATTCTGTACAACAAAACTGTACGCTAAACATACGCTAAATAACAAAGTTTTTTTCCCTGGTCTTAATCGCGTATTGTTATTTATTTTCTTACCTCGATGTTTCAACCATGTTACAATGGTCTTGGTCACGAGGGGGCTGGATTCGTCTATAAATAAGGATGTAAGTTGTGTTAGATAGTAAAATACAGATGCAAAGATTCAGCGTGTGTGTCACTAATTGAGTCAGTCAGACTAATTGATTAAGTCGTTGCTCCCGCATTGAGTAAAGATACGTTGTTGGTTCGAATCCGGCTCAGAGTCGAACATGCGTGTATTTACAGAAGTATTTTTTCTTTAAATATTTATCTAGGAAAAGTATAGACTAAGAAAACATAATATAAAAGCATGAACTTTTTCCGATTGTATCAATATTTATTTTATTATTTAACTAGGTATCATTATATTTATTTCGCGTAAAAGTAACATTGAATATGTTCGACACATGACCTCTAGTAAGTACCTACTATAATATGAGTTTGACATACTAATAATGATACCTACCTTGACATTAAAGATAGATAGATGATAGATAGCTATCTAAATTTTGTTTTGGATTAAATTTTAAATTTTGGACTGTTTTGAAACTGAAACACACATATCACATATCTGAATTAGTTTGTTTAAAATCTGCAACTTAGACACGCAAATATTATAAATCCTAGAATCCAGAATTCTTTTTCAATAAAATAAATAGCAAAATCCAATACCCCACTGAAATTTCATTAGAAATGTTTTTGCAGCGAAGCAAAACGCAAAAACAAATCGTATTCCTAAGATGAAAACAAAAAAACAGCAGATACGTTACCTTGTCTCGGAAAATGAGACGATAAAACTGGAGGGTTACTTCAGTTCGTTTCGATACGATAACGATACTGTCATAACGATGGTTCTACTGTCACCCTACTATCAGAATGTGACAGTAGAATCATCGTATGAAAGTATCGATGTCGTATCGAATCGAACCGCAGTAACCCTCCTGTGTCTAGCTGACGCAATAGCCTCAGTCGTATGTCGAACCGTTGCCGCGTAAGCACGTGCTGTCACACTGCGATTATCTTCTTGAAATCCATAAAAATGTCTTTTTGCTTATTTACAAAAGCCTGAATCATTCTTAAAGACAAATGTTTTTAAATACAATAATTTCATGAAAATGCATGTAGGTGTTTCTAGCTCATTTTTCGAATACGCAATGTTAGAATATACCGTATCTACTATTTTTGTTTTCATCTAAGTTGTATTCATACATTGTTGGAATCTCGTTGGAAATGAATCAAAAGGAATCTAATTAACATGTCTTGTATCAGATTGTAGTAAAACATAAACATAGAATCTATATCTATCTATACTAATATTATAAAGAGGAAAGATTTGTACTTTTTGCGTGTGTATGTTTGTTATGAATAAACTCAAAAACTACTAGACCGATTTCAAAAATTCTTCACCATGTAAACCCACAGCCTAAATTTTAGACTATGCATTGATCCATCAGTCAGTCAGTCAGGTCAGGACAAAGCGTTTTATGGTATACTAGCTGCGTCCCGCGGTTTCAACCGCATAAGTCCCGATTCCGTGGGAATATCGGGATCAAAAGTAGCCTATGTTACTCAGGGTGAATGTACCTTTCTAATGGTGAAATAGTTTTTAAAACAGGTCAAGAAGTTTTTGGGTTTATTCATAATAAACATACGAACACACACACAAAAATAGGTACAAATTTTTCATCTTTAAAATATTAGTATAGGTAGATATAGATTTTATGTTTATGTTTTACTTCAATCTGATACAAGACATGTTAATTAGATTCCTTTTGATTCATTTCCAACGATTACATGTGTAGATTACATTTTAAAATATTAAAAAGTTTACAAAGATATTTCTCAAGGTTATACTCCCAAAGATATTTTCCTAAATACTTGTATCAAGTTGTACCTACCCATAAAATAGTTTCAAAAGAAAATCCTTAAAATTTCACTAGTGGCTTGCGCGCTGAATGCGAGATAACGTTGCATTATGCATTTTGCTAACGAACGCGTGCCACACAGCAGACCGCCTATAGAAAATTTGAATATAAAATGTTAAAAACTGGGCAAAACTTTCGCAGCACACTTAGAAAGCTTTTAGCAGAAAAAGTTGTTAGATTAATTTTAAGTTTACGACTTAAGTCGCGAGGAAAACTGTGATTTAATATTTTTTGTAATATTTAGTGCCGACGAAAGCTTGTGTTGTGAAATTAATTAGCAAATAAACAAGTTTTTGTTGTAATAATAGTCGTATCTCTTAACTATTTTAACTAGAGACAAAAGATGAGTTACAGTTAAACTAATGCGTGCTAAATCTTTTACCTCCCATAACTAATTAACACTTACATTTCTTCTAGTCAATTAATACGTGCAATTAATAGGTTTTATTAGTGTTACTAATATTTATAACATCAAGAATTCAGCAAAAAGGGGGATTTTGAAATATTAGAGGCGCGTTCCGGCCGTCAAAGAGAAATGACTCTTTCACCTCTTTCGCGCTTTGAAATAATATACAATGAATTGAATTGAATTCATCCGTCAAATTAAATTTACGGATTGATACATATTATGACAGATTTTCTTTTGGAAACGAAAATCGTTTCGTTTTTCGTCCGTAGAATTAAAGTAGAGGCCCTGGACCGGTATTACACTAAATGACACAAGATGACTATACTGTTACGGTTATATCGACACACTATTGCCATTATATCGAGACTGTGACAAATTTGGTAGACTTCAATAGTATCGTAATGGTGTCTCAGTGGAATTGCAATAGTAACCATGGTAACCAACCTTCTCTGTCTGTCTGTCTGTCAAGTCTGTTAAAAATCCATCCTGTCATTAGAGTTTTGACAACTATCGAGACTCCATCAGTGGCATCTCAGTGGTATCTCAGTGGTGTCAAATAAAAACCACGCGATTATAACCTAAAAATCAATTTATTATCTATGCAACATCGCGAAAACAGAAGAAATATCTCTGTCTTATTCGAGCGATGTTCCCGGTTGCATCCCTCTCGGGAGCCCGGGGTCCGCTAAACCCCAAATATTTGGGGTTGGCGCAGTCGGTAAGTCATCACTGACCATATTTTCTGCTGATAGATTTGGCAATATTTTTACGGCCAGCCGCCTGCCTGACACCAACCCTTCTTGGAGGGAGAACTTAAGTTTTGCTAGTCCCCTTAAATCCCTGAGTCGCGTTTTACGACACCCGCGGGAAGAGATGGGGTAACCCTATTCTATGCCGGAGATACACGGCGAAAACAGAACAAAAACCTACTATTGATTAAATCAGTTCTTTTAGAGAAGCATACTAAACAACAGTTAACAGTTCATAGTAACACGAAATTGCGCAATGGGCGGGCAGTCCCGCGCATGTGGTTATGCTATGTGGTTAAATTCCTGTTTACATTACGCGGTAAAAGGAAAATGAGTTTTGCATACACCCGCTTTATATGAGCCTTCATTAAAACCTACCTTTTCATTTTGTCATTTGGTTGAAAATGTAAAATTCAGCCGAATGTTAGGTACCTACTTTTAATAGACTTTGTGTAAAATTGCCCCAACATATTATTTTATGATAAAAAGTTCATTTCTGAAAAAATAATGAAGGTTTACGTAGCTGTGTAGAATTCTGTAATACCTACACTAGGTACCTATTTTTATAAAATGCTTGGAGAAAAATCTACCAAAGCGGTTCTTCATTATTTTTCCATAATATACTCGCACCAATTTACCGTCGAATATCGAGAAAAAAATCCGAGAGTTTAGGCTTAAGCTCCCCATTTGGAGAGGTAAACTTGCAAGTGAGAGGCTGTAATCCCTTGTTCACGTAGCAACCCTGGATAGGATATGTTGGAGCCTTGTGTTTGTTACAGCACTGCTATTGAGTTAAGGGGTAATGTAGACTCGATGAACGCGGTAAGCGTATCCTTGTATGCCAGTAATTTACAAGCTTATTAACCTTAAAGTTAAAACAATTAGGGTAAAAGTATACTACAGACTAAACAATAGCTTGACACTCTACCAATAACAATTTAACAAACTTACGTTTAGATTTTTCTTCTGTTTTCGCGATGTTGTATTGAAATTAAAGACAATTTTTTGGGTTTTAATCGCGTGGAGTTAATTACTTTAGCATTATTTCAACGCTCAACGTTTCGTGACTTTTACAGGTCCCTTCTTCAGGATTGACTGAGATGTGATTTGTCATTCTAATGTATTATATAAAACGACGCGCAGCCCCTCGTGTGGTGTAATAAACACCACGCGATTAAAACCGAAAAATGTCTTTAATTTCAAACTTCCGTTTTGTTAAAAAAAACAGAAAAACAAAAAATACGTGCCTGTGCTTATTTTTTTTTAAAGTAAGTATCGATTTGGTATAATTCATAGTCATTGTGCAATGTGCTTGCAAATCAGGAAAATAACTCTAATTATCTAGGTATTATAAATACCTACTTATAAATAAATAAAAAAACTATAATCAAAATTATATGTAGGTATTACAATGTCTATTAGACCAGACGTGAGCGTTTAGACATGGTTCTACCACTAAGCAAGTACAGCTTGCATCCAGTAACCAAGTTGCCACAGTATAATGAAAGACGGAAGCGTCAATAATTATGATGCGATTTAACTTTTAATTTTATATTTTCCTGGGTTTTTAGTTTTATTTTAAATTATGAGTTCCAATCTGGTTAGATTTAAAAGTTTATAAAAATAGTTTACACACCTCATCGGATGATAACCTAACCAACTATCGGCCAATTTCAAGTCTTTCTTTTACATTAGACCTATTTTTAAAGGTGTTTCATTTTACTACAAGATAGGATACTAAAACTCAGATTGAACGATTATTATCTTAATAATGTAATGTTTAAATATCTAGCGTCGTTTTAGAATAACGAAGTAAGAAGTAACATTATTTTATAACGAAGTAAGTCGTTATTATTAATAAAATTATTGCTTGATAGATACAGGGTGTTAGAGTTTATAAGACAGTTGCTTGGACCAGTTGTTCTACACGTCCAGGCGAACAATTTTTTACTACTTTTTTCGAAAGTCATGCCTACATGTATTTATTTGTTGAAAATGTAATTTATTAAGGTGGAAACATATTTAACTGACGTGACGTGACGTGACGTGATACGTCAGTAGCCTATCGGTTTCATATATTCTCTACGCTTAGTTAGGACACATTTGCGTCACGAGTACGACCAACAAATGTGTCTCTAAGCGTACAAAATATATGAAGCCGGTACTTACTCATCACGACACTTCACTTAAGGTAAATACTTTTCCACCTTTAGGATGCAAGTTTGATAATTGCTTGAGGTTTAGTAGTTTTGTGTAGCGCCATAATATAGTGTGCGTGTGTGTCCGAAAATGTAGTTGTAAAAGAATTTTTATAGCTTTTATTGAGAAATTTAAACATTATAATTTAGCCATATTTTAAAGGAACAATACTTCTGCAAAAACACAACGCATGATCGACGGAGAGCGGGATTCGAACTAGCAACGCATCTTTACTCAATCCGGAGGCACTGACTTGACCAATTACGCAGCGTCCTACGTGGGCGATCGGATGCGAACGCGATCCGATCCGGTGCGGTGCGGACACAAGGAACAGTCGAGAATCGCGCCGCAACGCAGCTTACGTGCGTTTGGTCACGTAGGACACTTCAATAGCTATCGACTGTTTGTTCTTTCCGCACCGCACCGGATCGGATCGCTTCGCAATCGTGTTCGCATCCAAACGTCCACGTAGTACGCTGCGTTAGTCTACCTGCGTCGGTTGTTTCCGAATCGAATCCTGCTCTCCGTTGATCATGCGTTGTGTTTTTGCAGAAGTATTGTTCCTTTAAAATATTTCTAAGAAAGCCCAGTAAAGGGCGTAAGCACTTAAAAATAAAATATAATTATATTTAGCCATTGAAAATTCTATATAACCACGGCTTCACTCTTAATAAGCCCAGTGTACCTATTATTAATTCAATCAAAGCAAAATCGCGGTTTCGAGGGTTATTACCATGACAAAATCAAAGAAAACTCTCTGTTGGAAATGTCGTCGACAGTCGACAGGTTAACGACGAATTTACGATCAAGGACCTAACCCATTTCAATTATACTCAGCGATATTTTGGTTGGCATTACATCAGTCCCAGGATCTTTAACAAAACCCGCCATCCAATTACCTGGCTAAAGGGAGGAATCAGAAATACTCATAGGTACAGTCAGCAACATTACTGCCTGCCCACCGTAAGGTCTGATTTAGCTTGCAAGGTAAATTTAGGTTGACTTAGTAAAGATCCTTTTTTTTTTTTACGAGGGCAATCTTCTTAAGACCGTCAGGCCGCTCCCGGGGGAGAGCGGCCCGGTGTGTGGGGGTCCCCCCGGCCAAGATGGTGTGCGGCCAGGGTATACCCACTAAACCTCTCGGTGTCCGTCTTCTCCGCTAAGTGGAGAAGACAGTGTGGGGACAGACGGGAAACGCTCTCGCATACTACCGTCTGCCCCACAGCGGTTGGCCGCGTCCGGCCTCCTCGCCAAAAACCTCCATAGGAGGTAAACCCTCACGAGGGGCGGCGTGGATACGCCGCCGCCACCTCAGGCTCAGTGTTTGGCGACGAACTCTCCCGAGTCCGCGGCCAAGAGCCGTTTAGGGGAACCAGGGATGTCTGGACACCCCTGGTTCCCCTGCGACGGGTGAGGTCTGTGGCCCCGTCGCCGACCACTTTTCGGCTGCAGGGGATAGGGCGAGCGGCAACGACACACCGACATGCCTCTTCCCCTGCAGCCCCACCGCGTCCGCCATCTAACGGTGGCGGCCCCGCCGAGGCCGCGGCAGATAGGGAGAGCGGCAACGAAACACCGACACTCCTCTCCTGCCGCGGCCCCGAAACCTCCTCCAGCCGCAAGCCGAAGCTCAAGCAGCTCCTCCCCGGGTGGGTTCCTCTTCGCTTCACCGTGGGTGACCAAGCCACCAAGCCGGTTACTAAGCCCCCCCGCCACGACAAGGCGGGAACCCTTCGGGGGGGGACTTAGTAAAGATCCTAATGACGTTATTGTTAACTAGCTACGTCCCGCGGTTTTACCCGCGTAAGTCCCATCCCGTGGGAATATGGGGATTAAAAGTTACCTATATAACTCCTGGATAATGTAGCTTTCTATTGGTAAAAGAATTATTGAAATCGGTCCAGTAGTTTCACCCCCAATATCCATACATACATGCATGTTACCAACGTTATTTCTTTAAAATATTAGTATACATTGTTACCTTCCTACTACCTATCATCTGCTAGCATGCGATACAGAACTAAACGCTTGATTTGACTACTTGATATTTTTAGAACTTATACCAATGTGTGTCAATTCCACGCTAGGCGCTCGGTTCAAACGAATATTTCGGCTATCTGGGTAGCCACTTTTGTTATTGATAGTACCTACTTGTAAGCGAAAAGATAAAATAAGTTTGGTTTATTTTTAGTACCTACAGAGCTTGTTTTATACGAAATTGAGATAATACAAACGCTTTGTGATTACCTCAATCGAAATATGTCTCCTATATTTTATTTGACGTATTCTTACATAATATTAGGTAGGTAGGTCCTAACGACTGAGGAATTCGAAGAACTTGATGTATAATAAAAGGAAAGCGATTCAATATTCGCATTATTTCTGATAAATATGGGATTTCTGTAGGAATTTTTACTCCAAAATGGAATAACTTTGACATACTATATCCTAATGTTTTTATAATTTCATTGATCAAGTTCAAAATTAAATGTAAGCTATTACATAACAGACATATAAGTATATATCTACCTTCTTGTTTAGATTCTTATACCGAAACGTAAAAATATGTTTTCTATGATTTGCAAGAGCGATTGTTATGTCATCGACAGAGTGAGAATCTTGAATTTAATATGAGGTTAAGGGAGATTTATGCACTTTTGTTGGATGAGGGTTTAATTTATTGCTTATAGCCGTTCAACAATGGAAAGGTTTGTAAGTTATTCGTTTCATCAGAGAAAACATTAAAACAAATGGACTGACTGGTACTTCCATCGTACTTTTGAATAATTCATGTTCACAATCTATAAACCCGACAACGGAGAGCATTTTACAAAACAAACAAATTTTATTGATCTCTCAGGCGTTGTTTGCGCCTCCACAATACAATATTTACATTTACTTCGTAGCACCTGGCCTACTAGAATCCGGCAACCACAAGCATTAGAATAATGAAACGTACTCCGACATCTAACTCTCCATTTTTGAATAAAACATTTTTTTCAAATGTTGAGTAGACGTCCGTGGCCCTTTTTAACTCTTAAAAGATGTCGGACCGGAAAAGACTCAGGACATGAAGAGTTTGTCGCCCATCTGCGCCCTCCGATCTTGTATTGAATAATGTGCATGGCAAAAAAAAACGAGCCGCGCGAGACTGCCGCGGTAAAGCTATTGCTTAGCATTTTTTATCAACCTATGCAATTATAATTATTTTTTTATATTGTACCACGTTGCCATGGTAGGCGGAGCGGGGGGGGGGGAGTGCTATGCAATAGCTTAAAAATCTCTAGCTCCTCCGTCGTTCGGAAGGTACGAGTACGTTAAGCAGTTAATTCCGGCTTATCTCTAATTACAGTCGTAGGTCAAGTTAGATGCCTTAGGGCGAGTGAAAAACTGAATACCTGAAAACTCTAACAGAAGGCGAGTCACACCAACGTACGAAAAGAAAAAGATGCCAAACCGAAATAAGTGAGCGAACAAGAGGTTGTTCTATACACCTAGGAAAACAAATTATGATTTACGGTGGTTCTAGACCTCTACTTTAACCAAAAAATATTGGACATCCTTTAGGCAGAATTTTTGGAATTTTATGATAATTTTATTATAGCACCTTCTGTATGTGAAATTCTTGACCAAATAAATTACCTTCACAAACTGACCTGTCCTAGGACTCACCATAGTCCGAAGGCATGGGACATTCGCCAATCCGGAGTAGGCTCCCGTAGCGTCTTACTACCTAACCTCTCTAAGAGGAGGCCCTTGCCCTGCAGTGGGACAAATTAACGGGCTAATTATTTATTTTATTTACCTTTATAACCCTCACTGATTTCTTGTAACCCTGTAACCCATTCCATCCATATGTATTGGAAGAGCCAAACAATTAGCGATAACTTATGTTTAGGAGTAGGAAAATAACTATCTAGATAATCATGATTGCGAAAGGTACCAAACAAACACCTCTGTATATTCAGAATGTTATTTCCCAACACAGGTAGGTACCTAATGCTTTTGTAAATATTTGAACATCTAGAGAACGAAACGAAGGCGTACTTAGACGTTCGTATCCAGCCTCAACATTTGTGTTCTTCAAACAGTTTATTACTTTCCCTTGTATTTAATATTCGCTTAAAAAAACATACGTTATAATGATATTGTGTGTTAAAAGTGCTGCAGTCGAGGCATGCTAGCCTCATGCCCGGCGCTCATATGGTAACTTGATGGTTTAAATTATAGTAGATGTTTTAAGTATATAATTTACCCTGTGTAAATTCTAGTCATTAAAATTTGTTGTAACCACTTAAAATAATAAGCATAATGCGAAGTTGTAACTACAACATTTAGAACTAAAATTAAAGTTTAGGTAATTGTTTTCAAATGTACCTATGTAGGTACACATTATTATTGAAACACAAATTTGAAATTAAAGTCATTTTTTTCTCTTATTCAGGATACGTAAAGGTCTCGAAACGTTGCGGTTGAAATAATGCTAAAAGTAATAATTAAATACCACGCTATTAAAACCTAAAAATTAGTTTAATTTCAATCTAACATCGCGAAAAGAAGAAAAATCTAATAGTTTGGTAACAGAAAATGTAACCCCTAAAATCTATAGTCGAGTACCTATAGAATAATATTAGCTCTAGAACTTTCCAGAATCCGTTGTGTTTTCGAACGAGTTAAGAGTTTTTGTGAAACGTTCGTTCAATTTGACTACGTGCAAGTTTTAACAACATTGATTGTTTTATGACGTTTTGTCGCATGGCGACGACCGAACAGTCTATTTCACACTTTTCTATGTTCTTTTAGTCCAACACTAACTTTCTACATAGAAGTTTACACGTTTTCTCATTAAAATAGGTATACCTTATGCAAAAAAATAGTTCAAATAAAGACACACCAATGGAAGTCTGTCTTTGTAAAGTACAAAAAGATACATTTGAATGGTTCTTATCAGTTGGCGTTCATTCACACAACTAGCGACGAGGCGTTTCTATTATTACTTGTGATTAGAGTTGGGCCGACTGTGGTTTTTGCTGACTAGCCGACTAGTGCGTTTTATAAATGCCGACTAACCGGCAATGCAAATCATTATAATTCGCAGATTTTTCGGTTATACATTATCAACACTTCTAAAAAAATTGTTCAACCGTTCTAGAACAGAGCTGAGCTGAGTAGAGCAGAGCAGAGCTAAGCTTCATATTGAGATATTTAAGATGCGCCCTGAATGTTTTTCCAGGCACCCATGTTTTTCTGGTCAGAAAAACCTCGCAGAAAGTGGGTAGTCACCTTAGATTAAAACAAAAAATTAAAGATACGGTACCTAGTCTCGGAAAATGAGACAATAAAACTGCGTCTAGCTGACGCACTAGCCTCAGTCGTATGTCGAACCGTTGCCGCGTGAGCACGTGCTGTCACACTGCGATTCTCCTTTTTAACATCCATAAGAATGCCTTTTTGCTTATTTACAAAGCCTGAATCATTATTAAAGACAAATGTTTTTAAATACAATAATTTTATGAAAATACATGTAGGTGTTTCTAGCTCATTTTTCGAATACGCTATGTTAGAGTATACCGTATCTACTATTTTTGTTTTCATCTACGGTAGTCACCCACCTTCTAACTATACTACTAATTTAATAAATATTGGTTTGATTACATAATTGTTAGTTCACTAACTAGTCGCTTTACCTACTACTTGGTAAAGCTGCCGACTACTCGGTTTTCCCGACAAGTCGGCCCATCACTCTTGTGATCAATTGTCAGCGTGGATGAGGTAACTTTGTATCATTATAATATTCTTGGTTCTATTTAAAACACTCTATTATCAGAAGGTGTCAATAAAACGCGTCGCCGTGGAGTATCCAGAGGTAATAAATTCGTTTTCAGCCCCGTAGAACTAAGAGCTCGGATTATTTCACACCATTTACTCCTTTCATCCACCGTCTTCATAATACAGCTTCTATAAAAAGGATTTTTCCCGGCAAGATTGAAATTTTCGACTACACCCTTAATCGAGCTTAATCGAATTCCGAAATTTTTTTATTCATGAAAAAATGTTTTAAAACATTGATTTATAAGATCTCGGATGGACACAAGTTTTTCAATCAATACGAAATTAGAAAATCGTTTGCGGAATAAAGCGAGTTTTTGATCGTTTTTAATTTTCTCGAAGTCTTGAACAATTGAAATGTTTTATTGTTGATTGGATTTTTGTTGGAAGATTTGGAAAAGTTTTCCTTAATGGACAGAACTTCTAAGAAACTTATGAGTCCTAATATTAAACGAATAAAGCAATAAATAAATGAACATTCTAATCTATCTAGAAAATGGAAATCCTGCAGTGCTAATGCAAATAAGTCTACTGTGAGTGGAAAATAAAAGTACAATTTGAACGATTTTACACATTCGATTTCATTTGTTTGTTTTATTCCCATAAATTACAAGTGATTTCATCTAATTCAAAATATGTTTTAATTTATGTATGTTACCTTCTTCTAATTCAATTAATGGTTAATTTAATTTAATTAATTAGGCTATGAGAGTTTTGAAATGTGTTTTATCGAACTTGTATTTTATACCCACGACGGAGCAGGTACAGTGGCCAGCAGATAAGTTGAAAAATTTTGACGTGGAAGGGGAAAGTTCGCGAAATATATTTTACATCCGACTTCTGTGCATCCGCCATTTTATCCAACTAATCTGCCGGCCACTGTAAGTATATTCGTTTTGGGTGAGAGGTTACTCGTTTGTAAGTCTGTGAGCAATCGATTGCTCCCACTCCAAAAAGGCTTGACCGATTTCAATATAGTTTTCTGTAAAATCTTTATGATTATCATAAATCTTTGGGTACCTACCTAGTACTTATCAAATATCCATATATTGAATTACTTACTACTCTTACGAATCGATGGCAAAGTTGTCATATAAAGCTTATATTGGCTATGAGACATTGGCATGACAGAAACAGATGTGTATTCGTACACAGATATACTATGAATCTATACCCAACCAGCTACATTCAAATTCTGTTAGCATTCACGGTCCAATCAAGCCAGCATGATACTGACAGCAAATTCGAATACGTTTCCCTAGTTTTCCACATAGGAATCTCTTTGATACGCAGTAAATATCTCTGGGATCTAAAAAATGAGTTAGTCTTCATTAAAGTATGATATGGCATATGGCATCGGAATGAGTAGGCAACGATTCTGATGATGTTTTACCGTAGCGAAGGTAGTAGGCGTATGATCATCTACACACATTGAGAGAGCGCGATTTTTTATTGACATACGTCAATAAAAAATATTGGTCAATTTTTGCTAGTTAACAATTTGTACTACTTTGCATTAAAATAAATAAATAATACCCCGTTAAAAACTATATAATTTACTTACGTTTGATTTTAAACTTACATGGTTGTTTTCACTACAAAATATTATTATACAACGGGGTATGTACCATGTAAAGGGAGAACAGGAACTAGACGCAGCGAGCGCCTTAGGAAGAGGGTAGTTCGATATGGACGCCCCTAACTGTCATCACCTACCCGCAATCTCCAGTCTCGTGAACAAGCCAGTTGAAATTACTGGCAAAATATCGAGCTCCGTGAAAAAACAAATTTAAACATGGTAAATACCCCGTTGTATAATAATTTTTTTTTTTTTTTTTTTTTTTTTGTAGTTTTTTAGAGATAAAAACTATTATTACAATTAACGTGTACGCACTTAAAACACTGTAAATCGGTAATGACATGTGTAAATAGGTGTATAGAGCGAAGTGAAGAGTACCTGCGGCTTTTGGGCAGCCCTGAAATCCGTTACCGCCAGTAATTGCACAACTTTGTTGTACCACAGCGGCAATTCCGCTTCATATGACCATCTTTGGAAACCGTACGTGCGTATTTAAATGTAAATTCAAATGTGTTTCGTACACTAGAGTTTTAGCCAAATAGTTTAAGTATTTAGTTATAAGAGTAACAAAATAAATATAATATTTGCAATTTTACCATTAGAATGAATTCAGAAGAATTAACTTTGTTTACTCTTATTTTAAGTTTTCATTGCTCCAAAGATGATTTTTAGCTGTCACCTCTCTTAAAGGATAAGATTTAAAATATTAATTTATTTATGTAGGTATACCTATCTAAATAAATTAATATTTTAGAATAACCTATTTTTCTGTTTTTCTGGTTGTGTTTGTGGTGCTTATCGCACGCTCAACGCCTTACCTACCTGTGTACAAAAATCCACACTTAAACGGATGACCGCAGGGAAGTACCGAAGCTGAAGCGCCTGACATCATCAGTACTTCGATAGGCCACCAATTCAATTTGGAGCGTTTGTAGGTGTTCGAACAACGCAGACGGAATCGCAGGTTCTAAAGATTCATCGGATCTGTTCGTATATATATCCGAATCCGTCTGGACATACGGAAATTCTTTATTATACTGTTTTATATTTCAACAATGGCAACTAGTCATTGTAGGAACTTAGAAGACTTTCAGCCGTATTCACAAACGAACCTATGTGAATGATAATCAATGTCAGCGAAAATGTGGCAAAAGTTGAGTCCAAGCCTAGGATCCTTTGAGATTACGGCTGTTTAATTATATTACTAAGATTTAGTATTATTTTGAACCACTAAAATATTAACTAAGAAAATAATATTCCATGCTTAAATATTCTTATAAAGTTGTTTTTATTACTCTTGTGTAATTGGAACTAAAACAACTAATAATTATAAGGAGAGAACGTTATTTCTACATTTACTTTTGTAACAGGATAACAATTTTATTGTCTTTGACAAAACATTAATACCTACGTAAAATTTATTTTCACTAATTTCGTTGTTGTTCTTTTGTTTATCAAGTCTATTTGGGTAAATAAGAACTTGTTTAATTCCTTTTATTTTTATAGCTATATTATTATAAGTTAAATCTTCAATCTGTATCTATAAATAAAATGCTTAGTATTGATTAATGTATCAGTGCACAGCCTAAACCGCTGATAGTAGACTACTTTAACTTCAAATCATGTATTTATAGAGAAGTCAAGTAATTACTCTGGCTAAGTAAAAATCTCTGTCAATTTTTCGCAGACGTTGAAAATCACTGAGAAGAGCAAGACATATGCAATACTTACAGCCGAATACAGAAACGCCACTTAAAATTTGAGACGTAATTAAATAATTGAGCAGCTTCTAAATTTAAAAATTGTATGGGAATTTTTGTTGTTTTAGTAGAACTCAAATTTTGAGTTGCGTTTCTGTATTCGGCCGTTAGCCAAAGTAAAAAATAACTCGACTTCTCTACATTCAGTGGTTACTATTGGTGAAAAAACCCGCCGTCAGTAACTTAGGTACGTATTCCATTTCTACAAGTACATTTCTAATCCAAAATATCGCAATCTACCAACAAAATAATAAAACCTTTACTTGATATCACCTGGTTATTTACTCAGATTGTGTCCTTACCGTGCAATCTCACTTCCTGATGAGTTTTATCGGTCTCATCTTTATCTCTGTACCGCTTTTATGTCTACGCTATCTGTTTGAGAATCGCTCGCCTGTTCGGATTGACTGTTCGTTTACTTAAAGTGTCATTTTTTTAAGGGAAAGTACTTAAGGGCGCAGTGCTCGATTTTTTTCGTCTTAACTTTGAGATTGGTTTATTAAAATTATTAGTGGACTTTGCTACGTTTTTTGAACGGTCCAAGGATACATCGAGATGGTTTGTTTTAAACGGCAACGTGACCTCGGCTACTGTCGCATTCACACTACTCAATCAGGTGATCACCGATCGCGATCGGTCTGAAAAAGACATAAACGTATTTAGGTATGCTTAAAAATATTCTGCTTAACTCAGCGACAATTTGTTGTTTTTGTAGATTGGATAAAAGTTACTTATTTTTAAAATTGTATTTTAATGTTTCCAGCTCCTTAGGCGTTTTGGCACGTGTCTAGAAGCAACTGCGTAAAAAAACAAATAAATATTGCAATGTTTACAACCAAATAACTTCTGCTTTAAACTAATTGCTCTAATACCTATATAATATGATGTTTACGATGAATGCTCTAATACAAAAATGAATTATGATGAAAAGGAATGTCTTATAGATGGCATGATAATTTTATATATTTTTTTTATAATTTTTAAACATTATTTTAATATCCACTTTTTAATTTATAACTTTGTGTGATTTTATTTTTGAAATAGGTAGAAATATGCCTGAAATAAAGAATTATTTTATTATGATTATACTATAAACTAGGATACTGCACCCTTAAGTGATCAGGAGAATCGTTTATTTTTAACTGGGTACCTAAACTCTTAAATACTTCTACACACCATGCTGGCGGCCTATTTAGGTAGCCAAGTGAATTCTTGATGTGCAGGCCATCAAGACATCAATTCCGCGAAATCGCTATGGTGTCTCAGCGGAATCGCAATAGTAGTGTTATCTACACTTCTACACTAATATTACAAAGAGAAAAGATTTATATTTTTGTGTGTCTGTATGTTTGTAATGAATAAACTCAAAAACTACTAAACCAATTTCAAAAATTCTTTCACCATTAGAAAGCTACATTCACCCCGAGTAACATAGGCTTTTTATCCTGATAATGTCACGGGATCGGCACTTACGCGGGTAAACCGCGTGTCGCAGCTATACCTAATAAAGAATTGAAAACAAAAGAACATTGGCGGTCTTGATATCACCCAACAAAAACGTCTAAAAATGAGTGTATAACGAATGAATTTCAATATTTTTTTTGTGATTTTTGACACTATTAGTTTAATCAAAAGGACGAACGTTTTTAAAATAAAAAAATAAGTTATTATTACTATTACTTCAACTTCCGATGCATCATATTAGACTGAAACTTTTTTTTTCTTTTTTGGCCCCGGACTCTCGAGATGCCATTTGTCAAGATACTGAAACTTAATGTCAAAACAACTTAATTATGTAATGCTGTTATTGTAATTGCGTGTAACGTCTATATTTTAATCACGTATGTATTTTATTTTCTAATATCAAAAAACACGCAACTGTTTTTTTAATTCCTCATTAATCCAACATGGCGACAACGGCCGAGAAGGCTATTTTAAAATACTCTTATCTTTTTAACTTCGGTGATATAAGGTGTTTTAGTTAGTTTTATGTATTCTGGGAACTCTGTAGATTCTTCTAGTATTTTTTTTATATCTAGACGCCTAAGTTTTAAATTGATAAAAACGTTGTTTGGCGACCTGCCATTGTTCTTTGCGTTATTGAATATTAGACTCTTATTTCTTACAATAAAGCGTATACGTATTACGTTTAAAGTATATAAATATGAGTATCTAAAAAATCCGTGCCGAGTGAGAGTTACTAACCAGAGGTGGTTATCTTGCTCGCACTATTGTCATTACGAAATTACATTTCTAAATGGTGAAATGCGAGAATTATCTTGCGACCAATAACTGTATGACCCATGTGTAAGTTATTTGAACACTGTCGTTTTAGAAGAATTTAGCTAAAATTGCTATTTATAATGAAGCATGTTTTCTTTACTCACAGTACTCAATCCTGTTTGGTAATATATCGATGGTGGTTTCCACGGTTACCTACTTATCGAAATATATCTTGTAATTAGAGTTTTGACAAACGAGATTCCATTGAGACACGATTTTGGGAGCAGACAGGCGTCAGAAGCTAGTAGGAAAATATAGGTAGGTACACTAATACCTTTCAGGTTTGAAACCGATTTATCGATATTACTTTGTAAATAAATTAATACTCCCAGAACATCTTTGAACATGCTCAAAGTAAATTTACTAGGTACTCGCATATGTCATAGCTTTGAAAGCTTTCAGAGAGCTTATGTCTTGACTTAGCTATAGCAATATTATCGTTATAATTATATTTAATTTTGTTGAATAATGTTGCCGTGTAAAATAAAATAGGACAGAATTAGAATCACGGCAGAGGTCTAAACTGTACTTAGGTACTTCGTTTTTAACCGACTTCCAAAAATAGAGGACGCTCTTAATTAGTAGGGTTTATTTTATTTTTACATGTTTTTTTTTATGTATAATCGGTGACCTCGAAGATTCCTGGACCGATTGGGGTAATTCTTTTTTTGTTTGAAAGAAAATATATATCACAGTTTGTCCCATAGAAAATTGGTGAAGATCGGATGAGGATCTTCGGAGTGATGAACAGGATTGCACCTCGAGAATGCAGTAAACTGCTCAGTTTTTGGATTTCCACCAGTAGAATAATTTATTGTAGACCTATTCATAGATACCCCACACGTATAGGTTTGAAGAAAAAAAATTGACTTTCAGTTCTAAGTATGGGGAACCCCAAAAATTTATTGTTTTTTTTTTTATTTTTGTGTCTTAAATCTTAATGCGGTTCACAGAATACATCTACTTACCAAGTTTCAACAGTATAGTTCTTATAGTTTCAGAGAAAATTGGCTGTGACATACGGACGGACGGACAGACGGACAGACAGACATGACGAATCTATAAGGGTTCCGTTTTTTGCCATTTGGCTACGGAACCCTAAAAATAAATAAATTCCGATGAATTGAGAACCTCCTCCTTTTTTGGAGGTCAGTTAAAAATGTCAAATACAAAGAACCAAAACGTCAGATCGTAATTAAAAAACAAGGATGACTGATTAAACAAGAGAAATACAACTTGCCTGCGTCATGCTTGACGGCCTCGGTGGCGCTTCGGGCGAAGGTCCGACTCCCATGCAGAAGGTTGCGTGTTCGATTCATTTGTCCTAAAAATAAATATTTGTTTCTGGTTTGGGTGTTTTCTTTGTATCTATTATGTATGTATTTCCACAAAAAAAGTAGGTATAATTTGTAGTATATCCGTTGACTAGTACCCATAGTACAAGCTTAGTGCTTAATTTGGAGCTAGATTGCGCTGTGTGACGTCGTGCAATATTTTATTTATCCCTGTAGGTAAAAAAAAAAGGTAGAGGGGAGGTATTTAAAAATCAGAAATATTTTACACATCATTTTTTAACGACATATTTCTCCGTGGTTATCTTGCTCGCACTATTGTCTTTATTGTGCTCGATTATTACAGTCAACAAAATAATAAATAAACATTGCACGACATTGCACACAGCGCAATCTTGCCCCAAACTAAGCAGAGCTCCGAACTGTATATAGAATTACCCTTGAACGATACAATTGTACATAGAAATCATTATTCGCCCATCATCGATTCAAAGAGAATATTTTCTACCGATACCTTTTTTCCCAACAGCTCCACTAGGCTTGTGCTATGGTTAAGTACTAGACAACGGATAAACTACATCTCATACCTTTTTTGAAAATATACATATGATACAATAAAACACCCAGACCAGAAATAAATATATTTTTTTTTAAGCATAAATACTTGCAGCTGACGGGATTCGAACCCACAACCTTGTGCATTGCAGTCAGGCCTTCCCCCGACGCGCCACAGAGGTCGTCAAACATTATAATATCTCAATAGTTAGGTACCAGCCTATACAACTTACCTAACTAAATTAGCCCTTAGTTCGTTACGCAGAAATCAGAACAGTATACGTTCAAAGACAAGCACTCACACCATACAACAAACCACAATACGGCCTTAAAGACGTGTACTGTACACAATTTGTGGTCTCCTGCATTAGCATATCTCTACACTGTAAGTTACGGCTTAACTAATGATAGACTGTACGTACGATGTACTGACGGGTGCTTACAACGTACGACATTGGAAAACTATGATTCAGTGGTTAAAATAAATAATTAAATATTTCATGACGTTGCACACAGCGCAATCTAGCCCCAAACAAAGCTCTAGGCTTGTACTATGTATACAAGACAACGGATATACCTGTACTATTGGTACTAGACAACGGCGGTCTCCTGCATTAGCATATTTCAACACTGTAAGTTACGGCTTAACTAATTATAGACTGTACGTACGATGTACTTACAACATACGACAGAGGAAAACTATGATGCAGTGGATTAAATAAATAAATAAATATTGCATGACGTTGCACACAGCTCAATCTAGCCCCAAGCTAAGCACTAGGCTTGTACTATGGGTACAAGACAACGGATATACCTGTACTATTGGTACTAGACAACGGTCTCCTGCATTAGCATATTTCTACACTGTAAGTTACGGCTTAACTAATTATAGACTGTACGTACGATGTACTTACAACATACGACAGAGGAAAACTATGATGCAGTGGATTAAATAAACAAATAAATATTGCAAGACGTTGCACACAGCTCAATCTAGCCCCAAGCTAAGCACTAGGCTTGTACTATGGGTACAAGACAACGGATATACCTGTACTATTGGTACTAGACAACGGTCTCCTGCATTAGCATATTTCTACACTGTAAGTTACGGCTTAACTTATGATAGACTGTACGTACGATGTACTTACGGGTGCTTACAACGTACGACATTGGAAAGCTATGGTGCAGTGGATATACAAGCTTTGGTTTACAAGCTTACACTGAACGATTTATTTTAATTCGATACTAAGAAAACGGTGTAGTACCTACCATTTTATAAATTTACTAGCGACCCGCACGGTGCTTAATATTTCTCTTGAATCAATTTATCTATAAAAATACCGCATCATAATCCTTTGCGTAGTTTTAAAGATTTAAGCAAGCATACATAGGGACAGACAGCTGGAAGCGATTATGTTTTATACTATATAGTTTAGTTCACCCGCGTAAGTCCCGACCTTGTGCGAATATCGGTATCAAAAGTAACCTATGTTACTCCTCGATAATGTAGCTTTCTTTTGGTTAAAGAATTTTTCAAATCGGGTCAGTAGTTTTTGAGTTTTTTCATAACAAACAGACAGACACACACACAAAAATACAAAATCTTTCCTGTTTATAATATTAGTGTAGTTATAAGTTCACAATATACAGTGCATGGTCTTAGGAAAAAAAAGAAAGGGATGCTTTTTAAAAATGATTTAAACACATTTTATTTTCAACGGAAACAAAAGCCGATCGTAACAATTCTTGAAAAAAACAATGGACGGCGGAGCAGAAACAAGAGACGATGGAAATAAAATCTAAACTAAGTCACACACGAGCCACCGACAAAATGCTGCCAACCAACGTGTGCTCTTGTAAATTATATTGCTAAATAGATAAAACTGTCTTTGCCACAAGTTATTACCTATTTGAAGTGCAGATTATTACTTATCAATACAGGAAAAAACAATGTTCAAATATATCTCGTTTCGTTGTAAAATGAAAATCGCTGGTAATGAGTTGTTTTATTTTTTTTATTTATGTTGTAAAAGTTAACTAATTGTGTAAAATCAGTCATTCACAGAATCGGTCCTTTATATAATCGGTAATTTATAGAATCAGTCATTTATAAAATTGTACATTTCAAGAATTGATCAATAAAATTACAACCTCATTTCGAGAATCGGTCATTCCTAGACTAAACCAACAAAACTACCAAAATGAAGGAAAAAGAAGGATAAATTAAGTACCAAAATATGTTCCCCGTATTTTTTGTAATTACTGCAATATATTGACATCCAAATCTACAAATTCCTTAAGTCGTCATCTTTACTACCTTATCTCTGTACGACCTACGAAGTTCTTTCTAAATTCCCAGATTATCTTTGTTCTTCTTAACAAGGAAACTAGCGAGAATGTAATTGGATGCCCAACAGCTATTCGTGGTTCTATAGGTACCTACATATGTACGTACATACAGACAAAGTTAGTTACCAAACTATCTGAACTTGTAACTGGCCTTGCACTATTGATTTGAAAGTAGAATTTAGATAAGAAGTTTCTTTGTGCTGAACTAGCAATCCACCTGGTTTTGAAATGTTACTCTTTCGGAAGAGTTTCTCTACGATGAATCGCATCAAAATCTATTCACGCCACTGACCTCCATTATATGGACAGGAGGTATTGGACTGATTTTTGTGAGCTCCGAATGGTCAAGGTTTAATCCCAGGTAGGTTGGCTATTACAATTTGGGTGTATGTCAATCGCAAGTAGTCTAGGACAGCGTGCTTCATCTTAGACCGTGTCAATGGCTGACCATCACCTTTGTATGATTGTGCTAAAACACCACAAACCTCAAACTCCGCCAGTGTTTTAGAGTGTGGCGACCGCAACGGCGTCCACCGTCTGCGGCAAAACCATATAAAATGTACGATAATTAATATTAAACGAGAAATACTGTTTTAGCTTCGGTCATAAGTGGCCTGCATTCATCGTGAACCCGCGGCCTTAACTAAGTCGTCTGTCCATCTCGTTGGTGGACGTCCAACGCTGCGCATCTGGAAATCTATGAGGGAGGCTTATGTCCAGCAGTGGACTTCTTACAGCTTAAATGATGATGATCACTGTTTTAGCGCTTACGACGCCTCGCAACTCGATCTAGCAACCGCGCGGTTGAGTTTTTAGCTTATCAGCGCTTCACCTTAACTTCAGAAATCATTGATATGAGGGAACTTTTTAAAATTTCAATATGTTGAATAGCAAGAAGCAATTTGTTATAAGTGCCGTCGTGTAAAGTTGCGCAGTTTATGTGAAAAGTTGTAGACACGACGGGACGTGGTAGTCTAGTGCCAAGCAGCAAACTTGAGGACAAGTGTTGCAGACGTGACATCCTCCCATTTAGTGCCCTGAAATCTTACCTAGACAAATATACTCGAAGTTGTATGTTGCCTTTACTACCTTTTCTGCAAGAATTGTTATCTTTATGCATGTTGGAAAACTAATGGATTTTTACAAACTTTTACAATTTATAAGTTTATATTTTCCCGGGTCTTAAAATCGCGTGATTTTTACAATTTACACTCTTTACATTTCCTATTGGTGTCCTTGCGATCAATAATATAGCTGTTGAAATGTCGAGGTAAGAAAGTGCATGAATAATAATTCGCGATTAAGACCTGGTAAAATGTAAATATTATGTTAAAGGATTTTAGTGTATTTTTTTACATGTAATTATATGACAGGTATTTTTTTTTTCATAAACTACTAGCTGCGCCTCACGGTTTCACCCGCGTAAGTCCCGAAGGAATATCGGAATAAACAGTAGCCTATGTGTTATTCCAGGTCTCCAACTATCTACATACCGATTTTCATGGTAATCGGTTTAGCGGTTTTTACGTGATTGAGCAACAAACACATACACACTCATACATACTCACAAACATTCAGTTTTATAATATTAGTAGGAAGAATAGATGAGCGTCTGACATCTCACCTAATGGTAAGTGATGCTACAGTCTAAAGTGTAGCACGCTCATCTAGAAGAAGGAAGTCTGGAGTGGAACAGCATCCGACCCGATTTGCTTAGTGACTGACGCAGTCCCTCCATTTCTTTTCGATCTTCTGCCGCTGGAGCATATAGAGCACGAGAGAATTTTTGTCGATCCGAAAAAAAAAACATTTTTTCTCAGACGACGAAAATTAGACGAAAATTCGACAAAGAGTTTCTCGTATCTTATGCTACCACTGCTAGTAACATTTTGAGTGGTTCCGCCAAAGGGTAAAAACAAGAGCCTTTTGATGAAACTTTACTATCCGCCTGCCTGTCAACTGTATCTTACAAATCCGACTCGCACTTAGCCTTTTTAAATTAGAATAACATAGAAAATAATCCATAAAGAATTACAAAATTAAATTGCACCATGAAACTGTAAGGATGAATTTCAAATTAGGATTTTCATTAGCGAGCAAAGTTCGAAGTCGATCGGCAGAGAAGTTTCAGATTACACAGATAACTACTTGAATCCGCGTAATCTATCTTCTCGTTTAATGTCTCGATCGGATATTCCCTGTCATAAGTACTTAGCAGATCTTTGCATTAGATACATACTAGCTAAGTATCGAATAGACCGTGCGAATGTTGCCGAATTGAGGAGCCGAGGAACATAAGCAATTACTTGCTTATCTTCTAGCTTCTAGCATCAGCAAAATGAAATGTAAGCAGCGGAATGTAAGTTCTTACGATACTTTTACAGGATTCCGCAGTCATAGGGTAAAAACGGGACCGTACTACTAAGACTCCACTGTCCGTCGGCCTATTAAAGGAGAGCTACCTCATGCCTAAAACGGCACTACCAGATTGTCCAGACTGGTATCTGAGCAATGAAGCCGCTCACCACTCGTTCCTCGGAAGAGGAGCTAACGACAACCTTGCTGGGGCCGGCAGAGAAGCCACCTACCACATATCCATGTGTGGTACCGAAACTGTTAAAGGCACGCTCACTTCCCGGCATGAATCCACACCTTTAAACCTACAAATCCTGGTAAGGACCGGTCATCCCTAGCTAGAGCCGACGCTTACGCTACCGAATCTAGCATTTGGGGACATGATCGGTCTATAATTGATCCCTGACGGTTGCCCCTGGGGGTGGCCTGGCGGTACAGCGGACCCCTCCTGAATACCTAAAGCTTGGCTGACGTTGGGGACGCTATAACATAATAATATATTGTTAGATCAGTTGTTTCAGGTGTTGTCCGTCTGTCAGTCTGTCTGCGTACTTTCTGTTTCTACGGACTGTTTGACTGAGATATGAGAGTTCATGAGATCATAAACCGACAGTTGAGATTTGCACACATAATATATGTCCTCCGTGTGTATTTCTGTTGCCGTTATAACAACAAATAAAACCGATTAAAATAAATATTTAAGTAAGGCTCCTAAGGTAAGGTAAGTAATACAACATTTTATTTTTGTGGTAAATTGGTAATGGTATAAGGAACTCCTCGGCATAGAAATCGGCATCGTATAAATGGTACCTACATAGTGCAAAGTTAACTAAGTACTTATCAGTTACTCGCGTATAGCTCGTTCGTATCGAAATTTGCTGTAAAACCATAACAAAGTATGACGAGTAGTTCTACGATCAGTAGACCTCGCGAACCTTATGTGAACTCCAATCATAGTTTACGTAGAATTTCATTTTCTAGCTTTCGCCATACTAAAGAAGAACTTAATATTATAAGAGGAAAGATTTGTATTTTTGTGTGTGTTTTTGTGTGTCGTATGTTTGTAATGAATAAACTCAAAAACTTCAAAATCCTTTTACCAAAAGAAAGCTACATTATCGAGGCGAAACAAAGGCTACTTTTGATCCCGATATTCCTACGGGATCGGGACTTACGCGAGTGAAACCGCGGGACGCAGCTAGTCTTCTACACTAATAATATTATCAAGAGGAAATATTTGTATTTTTGTGTGTGTGTGTGTCGTATGTTTGTAATGAAATCAAAAACTACTAGACCTGTTTCAAAAATTCCACCATCAGAAAGCTACATTCACCCTAAGTAACATAGGCTACTTTTGATCCCGATATTCTCACGGGATCGCGCGGGTGAAACTGCTAGACGCAGCTATGTATAATAAAAAAATGCTCTCTGTTGGTGTGTGTGTATGTATACAAAAACATAATCATTTTGTTGAATGAACGTAATACCGGTTCGTTCCTTTTAAATGTTTGATGCTTTCGTTCGTTTTGTTTCAATTTTCCATTCATTCAATCGAATGTACATAATTCATGCGCAAAAAGTTAACTAGCTTTCTACGTGCTCCACTATTTACATTTAAAACATTCATACCATTGAAATATCGGACGCTAAACCTACTGAAAAGGTAATAATGAAATGGGTAAAATGGAAACTGATGCTGTGTTATTTTTCCGCGTAACTTTCGATCCCGTCGGAATATCAGGATGAAGAGTAAACCTATGTCTTTTCCAGGTTTTCCGCTATAGTCTATATGCATACTGAGTTTCATCGTAATTGGTTAAGCGGTTTTTGAGTGAAACAGTATAACAAAGTCACTTTCATACATTCACGTTTATAATATTTTAAGTAGGATAAGATAGAATAAATTAATACATTCTTTATTATAAATACCACATAATTTACAATTCAAAGAAAAACATCCACAAATTAAAGCGAGATGGTCTTATCGATGACTTCCAGGCAAAATTTAGATACGTAGATGGACAAGAATTTAAGAAAAGTAAGATAAGATAAGGTAGGATAGGTGCACAGGAATAAAGAATAGAAGGATAGGATAGGAACTAGGATAGTTACAAAAATTGTCTCATAATAATTTTAAATAAGTTTGTTTATAACGACGTAGGTATTTGAAAACCCAGAAAGTTCGCGGACTTTTAAATTAAAAATAATTTTAATTCACACTCTGCAAGTTAGTTAACATAGTTTCTAAGCGACTCAGTTTAGTTTGTTTCAGGGCGACCCACCATGTTGAAAAACCAGATAAGTTAGTCCTCAAACAAAGTTACCGAAAGACTTACAGAGCTTGACGAGAAACTTCTGCGGCGTGCATTTGGTCGGCTTCTTATTAGGAATTTGAGAGAAAAAACTGAACTAAACTTAACTGCGCCATGTTTTTTTTTTGAAACCGGTCAGGTTTTTTCGTTAGGTAACGGACATTTGATAAGTAGGTACCTACACTTGTCTTTACAAACTTATATTGCACGATTTCCGTCTATCATTATTATTATAAACACGGGTCTAAATCGCGTTGTAGATAATAATTGTTAATTAATTACCTTGACGTTTCGGCAAACGGGTCACACCGGCTGTGGTCGCGAGAAGACTAAGACTTTCCCGTCAAGCTCTGTCTTCTTGCGACCACGGCCAAATAAAAATTTGGCGAGAATCTGATTGGAATCTACGGAGTGATGAACGGGATTGCAACTCAAAATACTAATGGTTTAAGAACGTGGCGACTGTTACCATTTCCATACAAACTTAATACCAAAATAAATTATGAAAAATTTAGTTTTCTACCTTAATATCGATATTATTCGGATTAAGATTAATTAATATTTTGGAAAACCTTGCGGTGGGGACCCTTTAAAAGTAAAATCTTAATCCGAATAATATCGATATTAAGGTAGAAAACTAATTTTTTCATAATTTATTTTGGTATTAGGTTTCTATGGCAATGGTAACAGTCGTCACGTTCTTAAGGATGTTATTAACTAATTCTCGCTTGAACAAATGTGGTAAAGTTTCAATTTCACTTAAAACAAATAACATGTTTTCGTGGCACTCAACTAGTCAGTGCTCTTTCTATAAATAGTTCCTCGTAACGCGCGTTCAGCAAACAGGAAAGCGTTTATGGGAGAGCAGACGAGATGCAATAACTATAACCGTGCCTTTAACTACGACTTACCGAGTTATATATAGAGATTTGTTATTTCAACACTCTTCGAACGTTTCCAGGAATACGTGAGCTTTGGTTTTGACTTGGAATAGTATTGCTTCTGATTATTCGATATCATATTCGATAGTTTGCAAGAATGCTGTATGTGTGTTTTCGATAGTTTGTTCCGTTAACAGCCGTCCGTGTATCCCCAGTATCGTCCGTGTATCCCCGCCCCGGTATAGAATATACCGATAGAATAGATGGGTTAAACCATCTCTTCCCGTGGGTTCGTAAAAGGCGACTAAGGGATCTGAGGGAGACTAGCAAACCTTAAGTTCTCCCCGTGCGGTGGCGGGTAAACTGCTTGGTCCCTTGGCGGGTTGGTGTCACGCAGGCGGCCGCTCGTAAAAATATTGCCAAATCTATTTGCAGTAGGTATAGTCAATGATGGCTTACCTACTGTGCCGACCCCAAATTATTTGGTGTTTTAGCGGACCCCGACCTCCTCGACGATGCAACCGGGTACATCGGTCAGATGAGAAGAAGTTCCGTTGACGGGCTCTGTGGCGCAATGCAGAAAGATGCGGGTACGATTCCCGCCGAGTGCAAGTATTTACGCTTAAAAATAAATGAGGAGAAAACCGGACTTTTTTAGGTACCTACATACAGCGACGACGTGCTATAGTCGATTGCTAAAAACGTAAAAGTACCTATTGTAAAAAAGCAATGAAAACAGGTGTGTCGAAGTGTCGTTCACTCCCAATGAATAAAATCAAACCATTAAAAAAACATTATTCATAGGCACATGAGTAAAAGCCAAAAGCCTCCTCTGACATAGGCAGGCAGGCAGGTAGGTAGGTTGTATATGAAAATGGAAAATGTATTTATTGTCAAAACAATAGCAATGCGAATTGTAAATTGTTTTTGTTGGTTTTAAGGGAACAGTCTACCGAATCATTTCTCAATACAAACTTTACAAACGTAGTCGACTGTGCTCTCCCTGGATAAAGATAAAACCCATTGGGACAGTCTACCTACTCTTTATCCCGGGAGGAAACAGTCAACTACGTTTGTAAAGTTTGTATGGAGAAAAGAGAAGGTAGACTGTCCTCTTAAATTCAATACTGTAAATTGATATAGGTTCCTACGATTTAAAACTTACATCTATGCTTCAGTCAGATTATCATATTGTTCCGGAAACGGTTCACCACATGTAGGTAATTCTACCGGGACCTACGCCGGGGAAACCGCAAGACACAGCTACTAATAAATATGGATGGCCAAGTCTGTGAGTTGGCGAGTCTCTGTCATTTTTAGATGTTTGTTGAACATTGTTAATTCTGTAGAAAAAAATAATTTAATCAAAGGTACCAAATAATAATGACTTGATTATATTATAAAAGAAAACGCAATTAAATGATACAATTAAACTTATCAAAATTAAACAAACTAAACACAAAAAATAAAATAAAATACACTTAACCTAAAATAATAAAACATTGTTAATCCATATGTTGTGTGTTTGTTCCATATCTGTTTAAGTTTTCACCCTTTTGTTGTCTATCAGAATGTGTCAAATGTGTATCGCTGACGTAGGTATTATTTTTATAATTTTACATTTGTTAACTCTGTTCTAATGGTTGCCTACATGACAGGCTTAGCCTAGTGTAGGGACCATGAAAACATCTGTGTATATTTTTGTCTTTGGAGTGTTAATAAATTGTGTGTTAATTTTTATTATACATTTATTTTTTATTTATATAAGTATATGGATTATGGGGAAGTCCCCAGTACCTACCCGATCCACTGCCATCAATCACCATAGTACAAGTAGTTTTAATCCAATCAGGTGTTTGTCCTTGGCTGCGTTTTATAATGCAGACAGAGATTATCGTCGGTTTGGTGTCCAATTTATAGTTTGCGAGTAAAATTATTATTAAAAAGGCCCTCTACGTATTGAATTAGGTTCCACGCACGCCTTTCAAAGGCTCCATAGCCCCGTGATATTGGACGTAGACGTAAACCAGACAATAGGTGATTTATTTTTGATTTCTCCAGCCGGGTCCTACGAGTCCTTTATTGACTAAAACATTGAACAGAAGCACACAAAACCTTCCACCGCATCTAACAGGTTTGTAGCAAAAAAAATTAAACACCTTTCAATTTCCCGACTGAAAGCCCGACTGCAATGCAAAAGGTTGCGGCTTCGATTTCAGCCGGATGCAAGTATTTACGCTTAAAAGTAAATATTTGTTTCCAATCTGGGTATTGTTAGGTTTCATTATTATATGTACTTACCTATTTTCAAAAAGAAATGTAGTACCTACTTATATCCATTGTCTGGTACCCATACAACAAGCCTAGAGCCTAGAATTTGGGGCTAGATTACGCTGTGTGTAACGTCATGCAATATTTATTTATTTAAGTGACTCGCTAACCCCATTCATTTAACGAAAAAAAAGACGCAGCTAAAAAACCTGAGTGTTTTATTAAAATCAAAGGCATCTCAAATAGAGTTCGATACGAAGAACCGCGATGATGAATAAACCATTCTGAGATGAATAATGGTCGACTGCATTATGTATTGCCTGTGGTAAACTTCGGAGCGTGATCGAGAGGTGCAAATGAACTATTTGCTTGCCGTTTAGTGGAAAATATTTTTGTGGGAGCGAAGTGTCGCTTTGTTGAGAATATGAAATTCTTCTTCGTGAATAATGTTGTGTGAATTTGTTTATAGTTCGTTGTTTGCGCGATGTGCTGTGTGGCTGAAAATTGTACAAACTTTGAAAAGTACTTACTTATAATGTTGGTGTTCTATTCAAATGTGTTATGGGGTACAAAATATCTATTTCTTTACTGATATTATAAAGGGGTAGTGTTGGTAACATTTATGCAATTCTTTGACTGTATTTCAACAATTCTTTAACCAATAGAAAGCTATATTATCTTGGAGTAACATAGGCTACGTTTTATCCCGTTATTCTGACGGGATCGGCAGGTGAAACAGCGGGGTATAGTAGTAGTTTTTGAGTTTATTCATTACGAACATACAGACACACATACATGTACATACATACATATAACAAAATAAAACTTAACTTAATCTTTCCTATGTTTATCTACATCTAGGTACACTAATATTATAAAGAGGAAAGATTTGTATCTTTGTGTGTATGTGTGAATCCCATGAATACCTACTTACACAATTTGTCTCACAAGTATTACATAATATATTAAATTAGACTGTTTAGTGCGATTGCCAAGTTAATCTATTTATTTAAAACATAACTTTTTTTAATATTGTTATTATGGTCTCTAAAGATGTTGTTAAAGTAGCTAATTACGTAATAATAATTTAAGACAGAAGGTCCCCGACTTGGAATAACATACATGGATCTCACAAGTTTTTACAGTAGAAGAACTTAGTTGCGAGACTTGCTTTTTTTACAAGCATATTTGTTTGCCTTGAATTTTCATTGTTAATTCAATAAAAAACCCAATAAACCCCAAACAACATCTGCAACAGCAAATCTGAATTTAATTAATGCTAAATCTAGTCATCTGGTTTATCTTATTGAAGTTGTACTGTCTGTATATGCAAAATTTCTGAACAGCTGCTATCTGGCGACATCGCATGTTATTTGCCAGTAACTTAGAACAAATTGCACTTGTATTGCTTAGTTCGAAACTAATTTCGGTAATGTACTGGTAAATTGTACTCCAAGTATTATGTAAGTATCTATTCAAATTCACTAATTTACTATTTTAACTCTACCTATATACAAACGCGAATGAGTTTCGATCGACGACACGAAATTATGTCGATGAGTATCGAAAAAATAGCGCTAATGAATACCATAAACTACCGACAAAATAACGTAGTTCAGAAACAATGACGTTTAGTTTGCAGCACGACCTGTAGTAGTTATGACTACGTTTGTAGATGATCGTAGCTTTTCCCGTAACACCTCGTAGTCCATGGCTCGATGCGGAGGAGGACCTTCGTAGTTTGGAACCTCGTAGCAGGCGGACGTAGCCTCGTAGCAGAGAGGGAGGGGGGGGGGGGAGTGTTTGGCGACCAGCCTGAGAGGACTCAATGATGTAATGTAAATATTTACCAAGTAGCTATCCTGGCACATAATACAAATACGGTATTATATGCCAGGAGCTGAAGGACACTTAGAACACCGTACGGTAGTAATAGGAGTGCACGAACAGCTACCTAGGTGTTAAATACCGAGTAAGTACCCTGGAGGAGCGGATATGAATCCTGAGTCAAATAACAATATTCTCGGACCTGGAGGGTTACTTCGGTTCGTTTCGATACGACAACGATACTGTCATAACGATGGTTCTACTGTCACCCTACTATCAGAATGTGACAGTAGAATCATCGTATGACAGTATCGATGTCGTATCGAAACAAACCGCAGTAACCCTCCTGAGGTCATTCGTCGGTGAGCGACAACGATAACGCCATTTACAATGCATACTGACAGTGACATCTAGGATCGAATGGACTGTACTAAATACGCATACCTACGTAATATTATATTGTCTGGTAATGATAGGCGGAACCAAACATTGAATGCAATAACATAGGAGGCGTGGTTCTACAGTTCACTTAAATGCAGCTTCTAATTTGCGATTTTTGAACACATTAATAGGGTTTTAAACATTAGTGTAGATTTTTATGGGATCAATTTGGGAGTTTCACCTTCCAAATACAAAAATAACTATCAAAATCGGTTCCTAAACGACGAATATATATAAATTATATACGGTCGAATTTAGAACCTCCTTTTTTTTTGAAGTCGGTTAATTTTTTTTACAAAATCGACAGTGGCTGAAATTCACCCAATTACCCACTTTATGTTCTATTAATCAATTAAACTGAAGAAAATCGTAATGCACTGCAATTTCGAATAATAGATAAAACTATATAAAAATACGTTCATTTGATAATCAATAACTAAATAATTACTAATTAAACGGTTCGCGTCGTCCTACGTACGCGAATGCAATTGCGAAGCGATCCGATGCGGTGACGTGCGAATTCAATGCGATGCGGTGCGACCGTGCGTCGCGGCAGTTATAGTGATGTACTTTTACGAAGATAGATAGATGTACGCTTTATTTACACAACAAATAATACACAAAATAACATACATAATGTAAGACAAATACACAGAAAGCTTAAAACCAAAACGTTGCACAAATGGCGGCCTTATCGCTAAAAGCGATTTCTTCCAGGCCACCTTTACATAGGTATGATAGCCAAAATCCTGAAATTTTTAGTATAATATGTATATCCCGAGTTTAATCAATTTGAAAGTGGCTCCTCCTCAATCTAAAAATCTGGGGATTGAGGAGCCCCCTTAGAACACGGAAAGTATTTAAAGTATCTTTTAAACAATTGTGTATGAATAAGTAGTAGGTACTCGTATATATTTCCTATTATAGATATATCTATCCCCTGTAATGTTGATATTAAAGATTATACTTTATGTTTATGTTTAGATTAAGTAGCCACTTTCAAATTGATTAAACTCTGGATATTATTATACTACAAATTTTTCCTACAAAAATTATTGCAAATGTTCGTTCCCGTTTGCATCGCTTCGCACCGCACCTTGCGAGCGTTTGGTCAAGTATCATGTATGACACTTCTTATTTTATATCTATAATTAAAATTTTATTAAGTAAAATAATTAGCAACAAAATAATAAATACGTTGGTATACGTAATATACCTACTACCTATATATTTAATCCAGTGGTTGAATTATTCGGTCGTGTAAATTTTTATTTAACAATTTTATTAACACTAACTTTTAAACGGTTAATTTAGCTATGGCTAGAAAAAAGACTAAAGAAGAAAAAGAAGCAGAATTTTTGTAAGAGTAAATTACACTCGTTTATTTTTTTGGCTTCTACACTAATTTTATAAACCGTATTAATGTGTTCAAAAATTGCAAATTAGAAGCTGCAAGTTAACTGTAGAACCACGCCTCCTATGTTATTGCAATCAATGTTTTGTTCCGAGTTCCGCCTATCATTACCAGACACTAGAATAATATTACGTAAGTCTGTATGCGTATTTAGTACTGTCCATCAATCCTGGATATCACTGTCAGTATGCATTGTAAATCGCGCTATCGTTGTCGCTCACCGACGACGAATGACCTCAGGTCAGAGAATATTGTTTTATTTGACTTAGGATTCATACCCATCCTCCTCCTGGGTTCTCACTCGGTATTTATGACTTAGGTAACTGTTCGTGTACTCCTATTACTACCGTACGGTGTTATAAGTGTCCTTCAGCTCCTGGCATATAAGACCGTATATGTATTATGTGCCAGGATAGCTACTTGGTCAATATTACATCATTGAGCCCTCTTTCAGGCTGTTCCCCTAACACTCCACCCCCCTTCTCTGCTACGAGGCTACGTCCGCCTGCTACGAGGTTCCAAACACGAAGGTCCTCCTCCGCAACGTGCCATGGGCTACAAGGTGTTACGGGAAGAGCTACGACCATCTGCAAACGTAGTCATTACTATTAATACAGGCTGCTACAAACTAAACGTCATTGCCTGGTTTCTGAAGTACCTACATTATTTTGTCGGTAGTTTATGGTATTCATTAGCGCTATACTTACGATAGCGATAACTTACTCGTTAGCGTTAGGCGAGGAGCGAGGCGAGGAGCGAGGCGAGGAGCGAGGCGCGGAGCGATGCGAGGGGCGAAGCGAGGTGCGAGGCGAGGAGCGAGAGCAAGTGAAATAAAAGCTCAATTCTAAAATCGAATTCACTCCCTAAAGTTACTAATGTTTTTAAGAAAACACTGGGTTTAAGTTAAATTTAAATAAAATTAATAAAAAAATAATTAAAAAAATTTCAAGGAATAATAGCATTCAAAAATGAAAGCTGAAAAATAAAAGCTATATCAGCTTGAATTTTAAAGCTGATTTTAAAAAAGATTGGTAGTTTGGTGGGTTCACAAACTAGTAGTTATCTTAATGCTTCTGGCATGTTCAGAAACAGGGCGACAGATGACTACAGTTTATCATAACCTTGTTGAATCAATAGCTAGCAACTCTCTCCCTTCTAAGTTCCACTACGTGAAAACTTTTTTTTTTTAATTTGTCTTGTCGTATTATTTGTTGTTTATCTTTTGTGTAGATAAAGCTGTGTATGTAACTGTTATTAACACAATCATAGCATTAACATTAAACACTCGTGTGATTTTATTATTAACTAGCTGTTGCTCGAAACCCGTTGGGTTTCGGCTAGTTCCGATTCCATCCGGTTGCGTGGTGACTAAATTCGATTATTTAAAATAGTAAAATGTCATTATTGTTATTCAATATCGCTATGAAAAATAGCTTATTGTGACTTACTCAGCTATCTAAATACATCACATAGCTGAAATAGCTCTTATAGAGAAGTAGAGGCTTTCGACCTGGTGGTCAAATATTGCGAGAGTCCTCAAGCAAGCCAAATTGACAGATTAACTGGCAGCTGTTAAGTAGAACATAAATAACCGCGGGATAAAGGGAAGGAAGAAGAAGAAGATTCAGCTATCTAAATACATAATCGTAATCGGTTCAGCTGTTCTAAAATTTAAATTTCATAATATACCTACAATATACCCAATTTAATTTTGTGTATATCTGTATATCGCCTACTTTCAGACGACGGTCCATTTCCATACTTTAGGTCTATCTCTTCTAACACGTTACCACCCACTGTGCTTAATTCCACACTTAAGCGGTGGCCCATTTAAGTACGGACCGTGCAAGTACTTCCCTGGGCGACCGTTTAAGTGTGGAATTTTGCACAGTGGGAGGTAACGTGTGGAGGTAACGCGCGCTGCTTATCCATAGCTACTAATGTTATAACAGGTAAAGTTTAACATTACATTATACAAAAGCCTAATCTTGAGTAATGTCATTTTAAATAACAAACACACGATATTTCTTCAATAATTGTAGCTAATGAAATACCCAGCTCCTTTATCTTCCTTAAAATACGTAAGAGAAGTGTTTTGACCGCTATCACACCTGATGGTAAGCGTTGATGCCGTCAAAGATGAAACACGATGACCAGTGTGATAACACCTATTTCAATCAGGTTTCTTACAGTCTCTTCGAAAAAAAATCACTAGTTACATACTTAATTTTGGGACGGGGAATATCATAGGAAGATCATCCCATGATATTGCCCTCCGCATGATATACTTCCTTTTTGAAGTAAGTTTAAAACAACCATTATAAAGAATTTCCGTACGGTCAGAGTTCATACAGATCCGGATATATGGAGACACATAGGTATACGGTATTTCAAGAATTTCCTGATAGGTATCCGGTTTTTTTTTCACATTGTTGGATATCCGGTCATTATGTATTGATTACATACAACACAACACACTTCTTCAAAACAACAATCAAAATAATTAAGAAAAATTACCAGATATCTGTTTTTTTTTCAAATTGCCGGATACCCAGACATTATGAGTTGATTCCATACAACACATTTCTTCAATACATCAAAAAAAACTAATTAAGTCAAATTTCCAGACACCCGGTTTTTTTCAATTTGCCGGATAACTGGACATTATATCCGGATAAAAAGTAGCTCAAGCTATCAGCATTCCAAATTTGGTTAAAATCCGATAAGCCGTTTCTGAGATTAGCGGGAACAAACAAACAGGCAAACAAACAGACAAGGTCTTTAAAAACATTGGATTCGTGTTTAGTTAGCGATTTTGAGACAACCTGCATTTTTTTTCTGGATATAATTCAATTACAGATTTTTTATCGTGGGGTCTTATTATTATTATTAGTATCTACTAATAATAATAAGTCCCCAGGGCACCTTGAAGCGAGGTGTCGGGGACTTGCGACCCCGCGACTTCCCGAGTGCCCCAGGGGGAAGTTACCGTTCCTCACCCCCGGCTTGTCTTAGTTAGCTGGTCGGAGTGAACATTGATGAGGAAGCGGTCCCCCGCCTCTGGCTTCACTGGCCGGTCGAAGTGAAGTCGCAAGAGCTGAAATGCTCGGAGGATAGACACCTCACATCAGTGAAGAGTGGGCCCGCTCTCTGGAATACCAGTGATGACTTGAAATCCAGGGAGGTTTTTTGGGTGGTGATCTGAACGGTCATGTGGGTGAGATGGGGGCGGAATTTGAACGTGTTCATGGAGGCTACGGGTATGGCAGTCGGAATGCGGAAGGAGAAGAAATTCTGCGTACGTGTGCCACTGCCGACCTGGCACTTGTGAACACATATTTCAAAAAGAAGCCCGACCACTTGATCACCTACAGGAGCGGGGGGCGCGCTACCCAAATCGATTTTCTAATCACTAGGAGACATCATATCGGCAACGTGGCCAACTGCAAAGTCATACCCGGTGAGAGTCTCACTGCCCAACACCGTATCCTTGTCATGGATCTCTGTGTAAAGACCAAAGACAAACGACCGGAACCATGTCAGCGCCGAATCAGATGGTGGATGCTTGATGAAGTCAAGTCCCAGATGCTCGCCTCAGCAATCGGCGACAAATGTGCCAATGCTGAAGGCGAATCGGTGCAGGAACACTGGGACCGGATTCAGGTGTCTATCGCTGATTCGGCGCGGTCGGTCCTCGGTATGTCTAAGGGAGGACGCAAGTGTGACAAGGAAACTTGGTGGTGGAACGACACAGTCCAGAGGGAGACTAGGGTGAAGAAAGCCCTCTTTAAAAAGTGGCAAGCGTCCAACTCTCCTGAAGATCGCGACGCGTACAGGTCTGCCAAACGTGCCACAAAGAGAGCAGTAGCCAGAGCCAGACGGGACCACTTACAGCCATTGTACGATAAGTTGGAAACGTCTGAGGGGCAGAAGCTTATTTATAAGTTGGCACGTTCTAGGATCAAAGCGGCACAGGATATATCCAAGTGCCGCTGTGTAAAAGATCCTAATGGTAACCTGCTATGCGAGGACCTCGCGGTGAAGGAGAGGTGGCGCTCTTATTTCCACGAGCTGCTCAATAAGCAGTATAAAGAGGTGCAGCCACCGGAACTCCCTCCGAATCTAGGACTTGTGCCACTGATAACGCCTGAGGAGGTGCGCAAGTCTCTTCGCTGCATGAAGAATCGGAAAGCTGTCGGCGCCGATGGAGTCCCCATCGAAGTATGGAAAGCTATGGGTTCTCGTGGTGTGGGCATCTTAACCAACCTTTTTAACCGCATACTCGAGACCGGCAGAATCCCCGCCCAATGGAGACTGAGTGTTATCACTCCAGTGTACAAGGGCAAGGGATCTGTGCAGGAGTGTGGAAGTTATCGTGGTATAAAGGTCATGTCCCACACCATGAAGCTCTACGAGCGTATAGTTGACTCTCGGATCCGGCAGGAGTGCACTGTCTCGGAGGGGCAGTATGGTTTCCGCCCCGGTCATGGTACCATGGACCCTGTTTTCGCCCTAAGGATCGTTATGGAGAAATACAGATCGAAGAATACGCTTCTGCATTTTCTGTTCCTGGACTTGCAGAAGGCCTTCGACTGTGTTCCTCGCGTGATGATCTGGTGGGCGCTGCGGTCCAAAGGGGTGCCTGAAACTTATATTGAAACCATCAGGGACATGTACCGAAATTCCGATTCAGTGGTGCGAACTGCTGTTGGTGACACTAAATCTTTCCCCATTACAGTCGGAGTCCACCAAGGATCCGTCCTAAGTCCGTTTCTGTTTAGCGTAATACTGGACGCACTGTCCGTTATCATCCGAGACGCACACGAGCAGCCCCCGTGGATGCTCATGTATGCTGATGATATTGCGCTAGCGGACTCGGATAAGGGACGGCTTGGAAGGCGTGTAAATGCGTGGAAAGAGTCACTTGAGAACAGCGGTTTGCAACTCAACGTAGCGAAGACCGAATACTTGGCTAGCAATACCACAGATCCCACACCTGTCTGCGTAGACGGTCACATGGTCGAGCGGACAGACCAGTTTAAGTACTTGGGATCTGTGCTTCACGAGTCCGGCGACATCGATTGTGACGTCAAGTCCCGCATTTCGGCAGCTTGGGCCAAGTGGCGAGAGGTAACTGGTGTCATCTGTGACCCGAAAATGCCGGTTAAACTGAAGGGACAGGTCTATAAAACGATCATTAGACCTGCCCTTTTGTATGGTAGTGAGGCGTGGCCATTGCTTGAGCGACACAAGCAGGAGCTGCGTGTCACGGAGATGAAGATGCTGCGCTGGATGTGTGGAGTGACGCGAAAAGACCGCGTCAGAAACTCCCGCATCAGGGGCAGCCTTCATGTCCGAGACATTGCAGACAAACTGCAAGAATGCCGCTTACGGTGGTACGGCCACGTTCTACGAAAACCGGCTAGTTACGTGGGAAACAAATGTCTTGCTATGGCGCCTCCGCCCGGCCGCGGCAGATTGGGAAGACCCAAGAAGTGCTGGCTTGACGTTGTAAGATCGGATATGCGTGCTAATGGCCTCACTACACGGGATGCCGAAGATCGTGCGAAGTGGAGACGTAAAAGTAGGAAAGCGGACCCCGGGCTCTCGAGAGAGATGCAACCGGGAACAACGCTCGGATGATGATGATGACTTGAAATCCAGGGAGGCCTCGCCATCCTTCAGCCCCTCATGCCCCTGTTGCCCCCTAGCTGTAATTTGCTCGGCTTCATTTAGGTTGGCCCAGTTTGTGAGTTGGCGAGTCTGCGTCTGCCATTTTTACGTGTTTTTTGGACATTTTTACGGCAGGCGCCATAATCACCATAGTTACTCCAGTAGCCAATCCACTACCATAACATCACTATAGCAAATGTTGTTTTCATCTGTAGATTTCACAATAGTTCTGTCCGATCCGCTGCTTTTCCTTGGCTGCATTTTAAAGTGCAGACAAGGATCATCACCGGCTTGGTGTACACTTCATAGTTTGCGAGTAAAATTGTTAATAAAAAGGGCCTCTACGTGTTGGCTTCAGCTCCCCGCACGCCTTTTAAAAGTCCAATATACCTAATAATAAAGCCGGGTTTTCGGATTTTAATTCATTATTTTATAATTTGACATTTTATTGTACAAGAACTATTAAAAATTATGGATATCATCTAGTGTTATCCACTATGAAACTATCTACTACCGTGATACCACCCACTGATAAAATAACATTAATTTAATTCAGGAAAGCGCCAGAAGATCGCACATTTCATCAGAAAATTGCGTTTATTCTATTCCTTCTTGGCCTCAACAGTCAAGTGTGGTCTTGGTATGAGAGACCAAAAAACAAGTTCATTCAACTGCATCGTTGGTTGGTGGTGGTAGGCCAACCAGTGGTAGGATTGTTACAAATTATGTTCTTTTGCTTCAACTACAAGGATTATCCATTTGCGGATTTGACGGCAATGTTATCAATTATATCAATTTCGTCTAATATTTCGGTAAGAATATTTCATACTATAGTACTAATCGGTTCAGTACTTTTAGTTTATTTTTCCTTATCAATAAGAATTGATATATCAATAAACTAAGCAGATTATTTTCCTTGAAAATATGCCTAGTAAGTACATAATATTTTATTTGTATCTATGTAATATCTTATTTGTTTTGTGTTGGTGTCTATATGTATACTGGGCATGTTCACGTAAAAAGCTAGTAGGTACTGTCAACTGGTTACAAGCGCACCTGCACATTTATATACTTTCTCCCCTGCTCCAATCTAGAAAATAGATTGAAGTAGGGGAAAAAGACATCCTGTCCCGACCTCACTTAGTGGTTAGGGCAGGATCGTTGCCAAATTTCGGGTGTAGGCTCTGCTTGATGATGCAGTCTTTAACGGTGAAGGGCTGTTGGCAGTTTTATTTGCCTTGGTATTGTATCAAGTTGGCCCTGCTCCACTATCGGGTACCGTCCTTAACGCATAACTTTTTTTGTCCTAAACACAAAAGGCCGAAAATATAAGGCATAATTACAAAACGCATAATATTTATAAGGCATAAACTAAAAAAGCATAGACTCTTTTGGCATAATTTAATTTTATAAATTTTTTATAAAATAATTTATATATTTTTTTAATAATAATTTATAATTTCATAATCAAATTGGCATAACATACAGAAGGCATAAACAAATAATTCCTAATACTCACAAAGCATAACACACGAAACGCATAACATTAGAACGCATAATATTCTAAAAGCCTAACATCAAATACCATAACCTACAAAACGCATAACATTAGAACGCATAATATTCTAAAAGCCTAACATCAAATACCATAACCTACAAAACGCATAACATACGAAAAGTAAGTATAACATAGTAATATTCAAAACTCATTTAAATGTTCATAAAACCCATAAAGGAAAACTCCTAGCACAACAACTAATACAATTATCAAACTAAAGCTTTGCTTGAATTAAAGACTCAGGCGCATTCAAAAACATTATTATAAACTAAATGAGGGTAACTTTTTCACAATTCACAAATAATTACAGAAATACCAGTTTGTGCTTTAGATCGATTATCAAAACATCTAACCTAACCTAAACCTATCCTACTGGGTTAGTTATTATTCAGATAGGTACACAATTTCTGGTGGGTCTTCTACTTTTCGATTAAACATTTTTCGCATAATCTTCTTTTGTCACAAAGTTTTTATCATAAATTTATTAATAAAACATACCTTATTCAATATACTTTTCTGGTATGGAAAATGATGAGACCAAAAGGAAATCGCTCGCTTCGCTCGCATGTGCTTAATCACAATATCTAACCTAACCAAACCTACACCTATTATTTTCCTCTTAGGTATACCAACGTTTAGGTATAGGTAAGAAAATTGTATCATGATAAGGCCATGAACTTCAATTAAATGTAGTTTTGCCATTAGTCCATTATGTTAAAAAATATAATGTCATTTTAAATTATGTCAATTGACTATTATGCCTAATGTAATTATGCCAAAATATCATTATGCTAAACTATATTATGCCATATTAAATTATGTCAGTTGACTATTATGCCTAATGTAATTATGCCAAAAGATCATTATGCTTAACAATATTATGCCATATTGAATTATGCCAATTGACTATTATGCTTAATGTAATTATGCTATATAACCATTACGCTAAAAAATATTATGCCATTTTAAATTATGACAACTGAATATCATGCCTTATGAAATTATGCCAATTGAGTTATGCCTTATGAAATTATGAGAAAAAAGTTTATGCGAAGTGTGGTGTTCCCTCCACTATCAAGCCCCTATGTACTTGCGGAATACTTTCGCGTCCTACCTCTGTGATAAGGCACTCTCGTTTGAGACCATAGAGAGAGACGGAAAGAGTGGTCCATATCTTGCGGAATTTCACAGGGATCGATCATCGAACCGCTCCTGGCCTGACGGTACAGCGGACCCCTATCTGCATGCCCAAAGTGGCCATAGTCGGGGACGCTAAAACATATTATAGAAATAGGTATTAGTGTTCGGGGTCCCGTTGTGGAACTGGAGGGTTACTGCGGTTCTTTCGATACGACAACGATACGATACAACATATGTCATACGATGACTCTACTGTCACCCTACTTTAGTTCTTTATCAGATCGAACCATTTACATCGAACCCATAGACAATTATCGTATGATTATCGTTGTCAATCGTGGATGATTATGGAATGACAGAAATGTGTAGGACAGAAAGAAATAGTTAACCAAGAAGGCTGCTGATAGACGGAGGTCGGCTAACCAAACTCGAGGCGGCACTGACCTCCATGGTACAAGTCACTGGACAGGTCATAGCGCACTGAATTTTGTGCCTATTTGATCTGCGCCGTCCGTAGAAGTAATAGTTCCGTCGACGGCAGTCACCAGCACTTTCAATAGAAAACGCGCGACAACAGCGCAACATGGCGCAAATAAAATCGGCACAAAGATCTAATGTCATTTAGTATGGTATACCAATGGGGTTAAAAACTAAAAGGTCAAAACAGCCGGCGCTATTTTGGCGTGATACAAAGTTTTTGACAACTTCATAGTTTTTTCGTAAACAAACTAAGTAATTTTTAGATAAATTTACAAAATGACGCTTTGTATAGCTGTGAATTGCAAAAACAAAACAAATTATGTATTTCCTAAAGATGCTAAAAGAAAAAAAACAGTGGATAAAAGCTGTGAGGAGTAAAAATGGCTGGTTTAGCGACCTAGCTAACAATTCGAGGTTATGTACTGCCCATTTTAAACCTGAATATTATTATCAGAGAAATTTCTACACAGGTAAGACGTTTTCCTTCTTAAAACTACAAGTAAACTACTAAACCTAAGGGCTCCCGCACACGAGCCACCGGCCACAGCCACAAACGCCGCCACGAGAAGCTAGATGCAGCTACAAAAGTAGCTGAAGCGCGCGACAGCCACTTGTGGCCGGGGGTCGCCACTTTTGGTCGGTGGCTGACATCCATATTTTTAACAACACGAGACAAGACTACGTGCGTGCGTTGCCTCCGACTAGAACAGGTTAACTGGGGAAGAGAGATCGGGGTGCGGAATCGCGCGAGTGGCATGTGGCGATGTTTTGTGTCGGCGTTTAGCGGCCGGTACGGGCCACAAGAAGCGAGCAGCGACGATTAGAAGCGTGTGGCGGCCACCGGCGTCAACCGTGTGCGGCGAGTCCATATAAAATGTATGAAAACTACAGGAAATATGTCGGTGGCGGCGTTTTGTGGTTGTGGCCGGTGGCCTGTGTGCGCCGACACTAAGAGAATAGATATACATACTTACACAGATTATCAGTTTACAGTGGTACACTATTATTTCTTAGATCAAAAGGTAGGTACACTGTTTTTTTCATTTCGCATATTTGGAGAAAACATAATTTTTTATGTTTTTGTAATCCACAGCTAAACAAAGCTTCATTTTGTAAAATTATCTCAAAATAACTTAGTTTGTTTACGAAAAACTATGAAATTTTTAAAATAGTAGGAATCGTGGAATAGTAGCGCCATCTGAAGTGAGCAACTGGTAGTTGCTCACCTCAACCTCATTCCAGCGTACTTGTATAGTTTCATTTCAGTGCAAGGCGGTCTACATTGATTTCTGTCATTTAGGCGCACAGCGTCCCGTTCGCAAAATGCTCCTCTGACAAAAATAGTGTTCGCAAAACTTCCCTTTCTCAAATTGTCCCTTTGAATGAAAAATTACAGGTAGGTAATAAAAAAAACGGCCAAATTATCAAAATTGGGTATAGAAACATAAAAACACCCCGATTTACTGTGCATTCACTACTGTTATGTGAAATTTTATTTTTTTGTTGTCATATTAAAATTTCGGTTTAAGGTCTTAATCACTGGACCGAGTTTATACAAAGCAAAATATCTACTGTTTCAAGAAGTTTATTAAAACAAGTTTTACCCAGGACATTTTGAGAATGGGACATTTTGCGCCTAAATGATTTCTGTTATCTACATAATAATATATTTCCTCAGTAAGAGTTCTAAGTAACAGTTACTAGTGTGTAGCTTCTCTTACCCACTTATAAACTATCATGTCTAGATTAATACAGGGTACTCTTTCAATAAAACTAATATGATTTATTATTCTCATTCATTTATTAAACATTAAAACTACAATTGATATCCCTATTAAACTAGTAGTTCTGTTCCTATTAAACTAGTGTCTACTGACCAGGTGGTTCCAGAAGAGTGTCATCAACATAGTACCTACCGTGTAGGTAAAAGGCCGAATTTACTCGTATATGTAGAAGTCGAAATACAAACATACACACTGACAGACGCAAGCAAATTATATCTTCGGTTCGGTACTCTGCCCCACAGCCCCTTGGACTACCAGTTGCGTAAAATTGCAAGGCTGTAAGGATCTGAAAAACATAAATCAGGCTGAGCATTGACATATAAATATATTATAAATATTGCATGGGTTTTCCTACCTTAAAACAGTGGGTTCAATAACGCCGCGAGCTTTGGAGGTAGAAGGTGCACTGCTCCTGGCTCAATCCTTCAAATAACTTATACTCAATCTGTAATTCTTCTGAAATTTGGAGTCGGGAATATTGTAGATGTTAATTTGGTTGTGCAGCTGGCGACGGCTCCTTTTGCGCCTCAAACACTCTTTTCGCAATGTGGCGAACAGAACAGAAACAGAAGGATCTTCCCTGCTTGCCAATACATATTATTATACAACAATGGATTTATATTATTTAATTTTATATTATATCAACAATAGGTAGCGATAGATCAATTTAAAATTTGACACTAGTTACTGTCGCTAGGCTATCGATACATTGTCGATAGTCTATCGATAGATTATCGAAACTAGACTAAGGGTGCTTTCAATTTAGACGTTCGTGTCGGACTGCTGTCGCCCGATTACAGTGCCGCTGGTTATAACCCGATGCCGCGCCGTGCTGCAGTACGGTAGCAGTCCGATACCAAACGCCTAATTTGAAAGCGTATCTGACTGCCGTGCGTTTGTATGCTAGTGGTGTTTTAATTCATTTGACAGCAGTTAAGGGCGCGACCTATGTGAAATGACAATCTTAGAAACAATTTTTTCACGTTAAAACAAGCCACAAATAATGTGTTTTTATATATTTATAGATAATCATTATACTCTAACTGTCCACTTCAAAGTAAAAACATGAAACTTTACATTTTAAACAATAAAAAATAACCTCGTAACAAAGTTACGTCTAATTTTCAACTAAAATCAATTTTTAAATCTTTGCGTACTGAGTAAATATTTTAATCATCATCATCATACTTAATAAAACGCAAGTGTAACTGACTGACTGACTGACTGATGGACAACGTACAGGCTAAACGGCTGGGTGTAGAGACTTGAAATTTGGAACAAAGGTTCTTTGGGGGTTGACAGTGAGCACTAAGAACCGATTTTTGGAATACCGCCCCTAAGGGGGTAAAAATGGGAAAAAAGGTTTGTATGCAACTTCGTAACGGCTTGACCTAGAAACTTGAAATTTGATATAGAAATTGATATGGGGTAGTAAGTTAATCTCTAAAAAAAATTTTCAGAAATTCAACCCTTAATAATATTTAATTGGGGATGTAAGTTTCTATGGGAATTGATTAAAAGAGATTTTGTTATTGTTTTTGGGGGTACTATCCGAAGCAAAGTAACCAAACTATTCAAAGTAACTGCCCAGGATTATGATTTCAGTCATTAACTATCGATAGTCAAACAATCGACAATTCGCCTCACTATCACTTATAGAAAATTTCATTTTGACAACGATTTTCGTTGTCAAAATGAAATTTTCTTGACACTCGAGAATTATAGTAGGCTTCGATGATGTTTACGTCATACAATCGACTATCGTACGATAGTCGTGAACCATGGTAGCTAATATCGGTCGATCGACCGATATTTGCAAATTATCGTAAACCAAAGTAACCCTCCTGATCATAAAGGGTTATAAAGACCAATCTGTCTCTATTGAGCAGTATGACATAAATTTGAATAGTGACATTTCTGATGAAAACCTTTCATCGAATAATTTAAATTACAATCTGAGACAATAGAGGTATCCTCTAGCTCAGCGGTCGTCACACTTTTCTGGCCAAGGGCCACACAGGACAATGTGGGTATCAGCACTGGGCCGCAGAGTAAGGGCGTTTGCCTACTAATACGTATTCGATTAATTCTGTTATTTATTTCGCCTTAGGTAAATTGATAACAAAATCACAATATTTTTAACCGCCTTAAAAAAAACGAGGAGGTTCTCAATTCGTCGTATGTTTTTTTTGGGATGCTGTTCACCGATTACTTTTAGAAGGCTTGACAGATTGAGATGATTTTTTTTTTAATTGCAAGGTGGGAAGCTCCAAAATGGGCCCGAAATGGATCTGACCTGATCTGATCTTCGAAAATCGAACCGAACGAGATTGGTCCTCAAAATCCAGTTAATATTTCACTTTCGATCAAAAGGCTTTAATTTCAGTAGATGTATGCGCTAAAACTGATGAAATAAAAAATTATTTAATTAAATTAAAAACTAACTTCAAATACGAAGAAAAATAATAGAAACTCGCTAAAAAACCAGTAAAGTCTGTAGTCGGGCAGATGAATTATAAACAAATCCAACGTAAAACTGCACCACTTCAAACTTCAGGCGTTATTTTACGGTTTTTTATTAATTTTTCGTTTTTGAAGTCGGCTTTTTTTAGAATCATCATCATCATTTCAGCTGTAAGAAGTCCACTGCTGGACATAAGCCTCCCTCATAGATTTCCAGATGCTTCGGTCATAAGTGGCCTGCATCCATCGTGAACCCGCGGCCTTAACTAAGAATAATATTAGAAAAAGAAATTTATTGTAACATGTTTTAAAACAAAATAACGTATTTATAATTTAAGAATTATGTCGTTGAACTTTTTAATTATTGCTTGTAAATATCGACATCTGTGGATGCATGCAATCCTCATTGTGTCTTCTTAACTAGTTGAAAGACGTTTGCGGTATTTGTTTTTCAAGAAGCTTATTTTTGAAAATTAAGTATCACAGAGATAATAAGTCCAAAAAAATAAAGTTAAAACAAATTGTGCGCAGTCTTTTAGGTAAACGTTTTTAGTGAATATGTAGTTTTTCAAAAATCAAATCTGTTTTGATATTTTTTATGTAGCGTAACTAAATTATTATTAGTAACTACAGTCCTTTTATCTCACGAGCGCAGGTTTAGCTTAATTATGTAGGTAGCTTTATTGTCCTTGTATCAAGTATATTGTCAGTGCGAGCTCGAGTGCCTTCAGCATACACATACAAATTCGCGTCAAAATCCCAAAACTTTACTTAGTTAACTATTGATATAATTTGTTTTGTCGCGGGCCGCACAATATTCGGCCGCGGGCCGCATGCGGCCCGCGGGCCGCAGTTTGACGACCACGGCTCTAGCTCATTAGTGGTAGAAAATAACAAGAATAATAAGGACATTGCTCAATTTTTGATAGCATTGTCCAAAAACTCAAATAATAATGGTTACCCAAATAAATACCCCTCAATCAAATAAAATTGTACCAAGATAAATTGTAATATACACCTGGTGCATCTAAACATTAATCGTTTGACAAAGGGCAAGATACTAACACTGGAATTATTCATGAACTCGGATAATATTGATATTGTCTGTTTAACTGAGCATCACCTGCGGGCACACGAGCTCATGTTTAATTTCAGCAATCACCAGGACGGTTGCGCATTCTGCAGAAAGAGAAGAGAAAGCCTACGCTCCCCCTGGAATATGGTGTAGAGAAAAACACCGAGTAGTTTTAGTGGGTACATCTCTGGCCGACCACCATCCTAGCCCAGTACAGAGCAATTCCCGGAACGCATAGGACACATAGCCGACACTCCCCTTGGATCGGTAGGACAGTGCATAAGATCGCATTTCTTCCCGTTAAAAAAAAAATGATGGAAAGTCTGGGATAAACGAATGCAATTAAAGTTATTATCATCACGTACCTAAAATAAGCAATCGTATCGTAAATTTATAAGAGCGCAGTTCCGCGAGGCACAGGTGCGCTTGTCTCCAGTTTTCAGCAACAGTAGACCTCGCGAGAACTTTATTGAAAAGTACATAATATGGGCCTACATCCATATACAATATGGATGTAGGCCCTTCAAATAAATATTTGATTTTAAGTGAGGAGTTGATGATGAAACGGTATTTTTTTTAGGTGAAGCTAATATTAGCACAAACAAATGCCTACAAAGTTTTTGCAAGAGTTCTCATGAGTAATATTCATTTGCATAACCTGTATACCAAGAATCCTGGGGATCCATATGTAAAAGAGGTAAAATAAAATAAATAAACGTTTGCTTCCTTTATCGGTTTTTGTCCTAGCTTGGTCTTCGAACGGCATCAGTCGTTCAATAAATAGTTGAGAATATTTCCTATACCTATTTAAAATGCTCCAAATCGACCAGATATAATTCCAAGGAAAAAATATATACCTGCATAAATTGACTCACGTCAAGTCTCGAACACATCTGTCTCCGTCTGATCGTTAGAACCACAGACCACATATGGTTTGTAGTCTTAACCAACTTAACTCGAACTCGTGAAGTGTTCTATCTAACCCCAAAGGCGAATTTAAATACGCATAATATTTCCCTGTCTACTATTTCGCCTTACTATTTACGAGAAAATATTTTTCTTTGTAAATATTTCTGAGAGTACGGCTGTTATATTATTAATTGATTCTGAAAAAAAAAACTACCTACTGCTTTGACTGCTACATGAAAGAAAATGCTTTTTCTTTATATCTAATGTCTAACTCATTTGACGCCCTCATTTTTTATTTTTTCAATTTAGCGCCTAGTAACGGCGGAACGCTATTCCAAATACACATACTACGCCTCTGCAATTTGCAGTTATGTATGCACAGCTGGGTGGATAGCTGTACCAACCCAACGCAGCATTATGAAAAATCCAGATTTAAAGAACATTACCAGCAGATTGGAAGTTGCTGTATACATGTGGTCCCCAATAAACTATGAGACCAACGTCAATTACTGGATAATGTTCATATTCGTACAATCATACTTCATGTATGTTGGAATTTCTGTTATGTGCTTCTTTGATTCTGTAATGCTCAGCGGTATGTACCATTTCATAGGGCATATAATGATATATATTAATAAATTGAAGACTCGTTTCTCGATAGAAAAGTCGCAGAATAAGATTAAAATGATACTTATTGAAATGTTCCTGGATTATATATGGATTAAAGAGTAAGTAATTTCTAAAATAATCATCATGATAGCTTGTTTCCACTACCTGTAATGGAATTCAGCTATCATGCTTTAACTGCAATATCTGATTTTTTAGAACACTCAACATAATTATAGAATGTTTTGAATGGTACATTATATTTATCTATACGCAGAATTTGTTTCAAGGGGCTGTAGTACTTTATGCTTTAACATCTCGAAACTTGGTAAGTTCATTTTTGATATAAGTTAAAACCTATACATTTAAAATTAAAAGTCATAAACTGGTTCAATTGAACTCTGAAAACCACTGCATGGTCCCAATAAAAGTCATGAAGACATGAAATTTTGAGGGTGTATTGCGTTTTTAGCCTCTATGGCTTAAATTATGCGATTAAGACTTGTGGCATAAAAAAAAAATGGAATGCTAAAATTCACACGATCATTGTATGATCGTATGAATTTTAACGTTTTAAATTTAACTATATACCTCCATTTTGTTCTTTGCAGAGGACATTGAAAATCAATACAAGGTTACTTCTGCTGCATCATAAGCATTACAGTGATGTATATTTTTTTTCTTATACCATCTCTTTGTTTTTTCAGGACGTTGGAACTATAATAACCTTTGGACTTATGATTCCGTACCTTCAAGGCTTTCTGATATTATCTTCATATGTATTGGAATATATTCGAATTTCGGTTTGTTTTTTTTTAAATTATAAAATAACTGTATGACTAAGTGAAAAAACATTTTTTTTTCACAAATAGCACCTGTGCTGTGCAAAACTTTTTTGTTTTTCAATTTTAAATTCTATTCTTACCTAATTTTGATTGAATTTTATTTCAGACCGATGACCTATCGACTTTGGTTTACGATATACCTTGGGAACATATGTCTGTAAGCAATCAGAAGATGGTGTGGATGTTACTGTGTAGAGTGCAATCTACATTGGAGTTCACGGCTGCTTGTAACATGAAGACAGGAGCACAGCCGGCTATAAACGTACGTACCTTACCATGTATAGGTACTAAAATAAACAAATAGTTACATATTTCCACTTACTGGGTGTATTAACCAAGACCATCACAAATTTAAATTAGCAAGTATTCTAGTAACCAAAATTCTAGAAATACTCGTAATTAATCTTACTATACTATTTGATTTTTCGTTTTTCCCATTTCAGATAATTAAAGCTACGTTTTCATATTACCTTATGATAAAAAGAAGAAATGAAGCAATAGCTTAAAAACTAATAGAACGTTGTAACTGGAGTTACTGTGTTATGTTCAGCACTTGTACTTGGATATATGTATTTACAATAGTAGTACAATATGACTGTTTGCTAAGAAAATAATATAATGAGTTCTTATAGCCTCCTTCAGGCACCTTAATATGTGTATCTTATAATATCTATGCATTACATATATAACAAAATGGAATGATGCCTTTTTTATTTTATAGCCAGTAGGTACTGAGATAACGATTCGTCACCATAGCTTATAATTGAATGGGTCAGGACCTGAAAGATCGGATAGGTTGTGTAAGGGAATTCCAAAGGATCATAATTATTATAATGGACAGTAAATGATTTATTATAATATAAAAGGAGAAGTTGTGATCAGGGATTTGATCTTGAATGAGATGAGTTTCAGATGAGCTTGCTAATTCTAAATTGCCTTATATAGAATTAAGGAAGAAGCCAGCCAGGCAGTGTGATGGATGTAAATGGTCCAAACCCCTCACAAATACCCCTCACAATAAAGATGCCCCTAGTACCTGGTAATTCCAGGGGCCTCACTGGTGTGGTTGATGGGCATCGGTGTTGTCCTGGAGGTGAGGGCCAGGTGAATCTCCGGGCGAGATCCTACCATCAAACGACCCATGCTAACGCTATAAAGGATACCGATATTCTGAAAGTTTTTACATACAATGTTACGACACTGGCAAAGGACGAATATCTCATAGAATTGGAGATAGATATTATAGAATCTCATACAAAACAGAAACGTTATGGAGAAACAAGCGGTTTACACGGATTCGAATTTCTTGTAGCAAAAAAATGGAATTATATTCGTGTTACATCCTTCTAGGTAAGATAGATAGATAGACTTGTAGTACCACATAGTTTGCCCACTTTAGTCGTAAGTTTTTTATGCTGGTATCCCTTCCTACTTCCCGCTCATCTCTAGCGTCCGGCTTGGCTTCATTCGCATTTTAGTGCGCCTCCACGATAGTCGTGCGCTGCGGTCTCGATTGAAAAAATAATAAATATAATCGAAACGCGCGCATAAAGAATATTAGCAAAATAAAGAAGAAATCTAGTGAAAAAGTTAGCAAGATTCGACATCATCAAGCAGCACTCAAGTTCTTCGTGATCCATGCCGTTTCCGGACAGTGAAAACGTGGTTCTTACCTACCTACATTTTTAATAAATGCACCAGATAAGTCTCAGAGACTTTTTCACCGCATTTAATGTATCATGCATCAGAATTATCTGTGGGATTCTTCGCCGCATGAGTACCCATTCTATGGGGCAAGTTTTCACTCGCCCCATAGCGAGTGTCTTTACACTCTCAGTGTCTTTACACTGTACCTACACTATCGGTTTTTTCAAACCAGAATCAAATTGTTTGTTTTTCTCAAACCATTTTTTCTGCAGTTATGCACTAACGCTAACGGCGTTTTTTACACTCGGGGTCCGAGGGTCCCAAGTCGGGGTCCGTATCCAGGGATAACGATAAAAATCTCGTCTGATTCAGACGTGCCAGCTGTTCAGCCAACAGCCTACAGCCGCCACGGAACCGATCGCTACACCAGCAACCGATTGCTGCGCCAGCAACCGATCCGTAGCAAGGATGGACTCATTTGGGCGAACCAAATTCCGAATTACTACACCATTTTGTAGTATGTCCAATAATATCAGTAAAATTCCACCCGGAACTGTTTTTAAAAGCTAATCTACGTCTAGATTTGCACATTTCACAACCAAAAAAAAAAAATTACGGAAAATTGCGAATAATCTTTCAAAACAAATTTTCTTATGTGTCAGTTAACACTGAGAAATAAAGCTTAGGAACGAGTAATTGTTTCAAAAACAACAACAACATTGCTTAAAATATCAAAGCAATTGTTATGTAATCTCAGCACTTAGGCTGAATACCGAAATTAGAACGGTAATTTCGAATAACTACGAGACAGATCTATCGAGGGTAGACAGAAACGAAATATGGCAGTAACCAATTATTGTGCTTTTATGGAAAGTTATTTCCAACCAGTTGCCACGTGCTAACTAGGTATTTGTACAGAATCAAAACTAATGGTGCGGCCACACTGTTCCTCTCGCCTCTCTTACGACACGCTCGCGCTGGTCTCGCTAAAATGAATATACTTAGATATATATCTACCTATATAAAATATCGTAGGTATCTACGCATGGCGAGTAACGTGATTAATATTTCTGCTCATGAGCGTTTCTACGTGGGGCGTATTCTGCTCGCTAATCATGTTGTTCTCAAGCCCTTCGGGTTTCCGCGCTATAATGAACAGATCATCTGTTGTTTGACTCACAAAACGTCAATTTTCTTAGTCAATAGTGACTCCACCCTATTTTTTGGTGAATAAATAACTCAAAACAAAATAATAAATATTTTATTTGGTTTAAATTTAAATTTAAGTACATGAGAGTTGAAAATCAGCCTCAATATCCAGAAGTTGAGCTAAAAATATGGCAACAAACTAGGAAGTAGCAAAGTCTAGAAGGTACATTTGTTCGCGAACCTACAGCGGGGTTCCGATGACCTCAGCGAATGCATCGCTTCAAGGGATTTTATCACAAATGATTACACAGCCTCCAGCCCAACTACGCTATGCTGGTAGACTTGCCTATTTTTATAGTGTTCGGAGCTCCGTAATTACGCCACGATATATTTTATCTTGGTTTAAGGTTTAGGTTCTCAATAAATAAAAATTTGTTCGATTGGTTAACAAATCGTACATTGATAAAGCCAAGGCAAAAAATACAAGGTAAATTCACAAAGTAAACCTACTAATGACTAGTAAGTACCCTCGTGTGACGGTAACCTACCGGTAACTAGATTCAATGTATAGATATAGCTACAAAATACAACATTTTACAAGATGTTTGTAAAAAACGTACTTTATATGTATTGCTAACTTTACAGTTACAAGAAGCATATATTTAATTAATGTACAAATTGTACAATAGTCTAGTTCATTAAGACATTGGGGTACTGACCTAAAGACCCGAGTTCAAACCTAGCAGCCAGTGAATTTCTGAGGATGTATTTTCCGTTAAAATATTTACAATGTATATTGTACTTTGTTTTCACTATTTGTCCGTTTTGTCCCATTCTAGATACAAAGGTGAATACTTTTCCTACTCCTTAACCAGTAAAGTATGAATGGGCAAGTTTTACACCATCCATAGGTAACTAATGGACGCCTAGTACATCAGCTCTAAAGTACTTAACCTTATTCGATGAGAATAATTGGAGATACTTATTATAAAGATTTACATTCCCACTCGTTGTCAGTGGGTACGATCGAACGGTAATCAATGTCTTCGCCATTGATTCTCTGTAGGAACGTTGCTAGGGCAATCGTGTAGAAATTAGGAGATACGCTAACAGCTAACCTAAATACACAATAGGATAATTAGTTCCTAAGTACCTGGTAGTAGAATAAAGACCTAAAGATGATTACAGGTTCACGTAATCAACGGAAACATAAAGTAGGATTTTTAAGAGATCAACTTTACATGACTACTCCACGGTCCTTTGTAATTCCCTGTAGGAATTCTAATTTAATTTATCAATCAGAGTTGGTTCTTACGTGCTAGAGATATTAGTATTTACTATCGGAACTCTTAACTGCTGGGTGTGCCCTGTAATATCGAAAGAGCCCATGGCGGCGGGTCTAAAAAATAATCTCATTTGCAATTAACCAATTAAAACGTTTGGCAGCAGTTTTTGTTCTAAAACTTTAGCTAAAAGTTGTAGTAATTCTTGTTTAATGCTTCGAATTGACAACCCAACGTAACGCAGCTAAATGCTGTATCAATCACACGAAGGATGCCCAATATCCCCGTGTTCGTAGCAATATATATATATTTTTTTTTTTTTTTAATTTAAAATAATTTTATAAAATACTTAAAAAAACAAAATGCAGGCCGTAAATCTCGAGGATTTGTCTGGCGTGCTGATAATCGTCTAGGTATTAAGACTACATTCGCAATTAATTCTAAACAAAACATCAAAAGAAATACAATGCAAAGTTTTCATTAAAAACATTTAACTTACGCATCACCATACAATAATTTTTCGAAATTATGTAAGATCGGTAGGTAGGCACAACAAAAAGCCAACATCTCATAATTAGTGTGAGTGAGACGACCGATTTGTGAGGTAGGTTTGTGCAGGTACACTGCGCAGAGTGAGCGAGTAGTGTTTCTCCGCTTCCAGCTAATCGACAATGCCCGGTGCGGGCACAGCGGCCAGCGTCAGCAGAAAACTGGTTGTGCACTTACTACAGGGTGTCAAGGAAATGGGCTTTTAATTTGTTTTTTATATTGGCAGATGAAATTGTATTTTTAAGAGTATTATCTAAGTTATTTAATAAACGGGGCACTATATACGCTGTTGTTCTTGTACCATAAGTATTATTCGGAGCTGCACTTATAATTAAATCTTGTTTTACCATTTTCCGGGTCGTGATTTTATGCCTTATTTTATGTTGTATATCTAAATTAAAATACTGCTCCTTTATCATATTATAATTAAATTTGTACTCAATTGGTAAAACACAACAGTGTTTGAGCAATTTTTTATAATCATCAGTGAATTTATTTTTAATATTGGGAGAAACGATTTTTTTAATAATTCTAGTCTGTAATTCTTGTATTTTGTTTATGTACGTTTTATATGTTCTACCATAGCTAGTAATTCCGTAGCTTATGATCGAGTCAGCAAGGGCATTGTACAGCATTATTAAGACGTTATATGGAATTCTATTCTTAATAATAACAATATTAGCCAAAAATGCTCTTAGTTTATCGCAAACGGTATTTACATGAGGAAGCCAGTTGAACTTATAGTCAACAGTTAGTCCTAGGTATGTGTGTTCGTGTACACTTTCTATGGCAGGGCACCTGCAATTTCTGAGGCTAGCATGAAAGCATTTGTGGTCATGAGCTATTAACTTATTGCTTGTATCACAGTAGTTCTTTGTATAAGGTGATCTGATGTGAATAAGCTTTGTTTTTGAGGCATTCAAAACTAAACCGTTATCGTGACACCACTTATTCAGTGAATCAAAATCAGTCTGTAACCTCTGAAGGGCACTTTTCACATCTTTCGCAGCACTTACAAGGCAAGTGTCATCGGCATATTGATAGGACGAGCAGAACTTTAAAACATTGTTCATGTCGTTGACGTAAGCAATGAAATGGAGTGGGCCTAACACCGACCCTTGAGCGGTTCCTTCTGTTACTGGCATTGTGTCGCTTACAGTATTTGATATTTTTACCTGATATGTTCGATTTTTTAGATAGTTTTGACACCAATTTAATAGGGGGCCTCTTATACCAGTATTACTGAGTTTAACTAATAGCATTTTATGGTCAAGAGTATCAAAAGCCCTAGAAAAATCAATAAATAGAGTCAGTACATGCTTTCTATCATGCAGGTGCTCATTTACCTCGTCAGGAAATTTAGACAGCAGAGCCGTGGTACTTTTTAGCGGTTGGAAGCCATACTGACTTGGGCTTATTATATTATGTTGACGGTAGAATGCATGAATTTCGTCGCTTACAAATTTCTCAATAATTTTGTCTATGGACGGTAAAAGAGATATCGGGCGATAATTGCTTATGTCATTATGTGGGCCCTTTTTGGGAATAGGTCGTACACAGCTTTGTTTAAGTTCGTCTGGGTAGGAGCCTTCCTTAATACTGGTGTTTATTAACTGTGCAATTGCTTGGGAAATTCGACTTGCTACTATCTTTACGTCTACGACTTTTATGCCATCATTGCCGGGTGCCTTCCTATTATTCAACTTGCCTATAATCGTCTCAATTCTTCTAGGTTCAGCTTTTTTAAGGCGTAAGCTGACTTCAGCTGGCTTAGAATACTCGCTTTCATTCAAAAGTTTGATCGAGCATGTCGGGAGAATAGACTTTACAGCTTTCTTAAATTCTATAGCGAAATTGTTGGCAATTGTCGAGTAGCTCATTTTCCGAGAGTTAAAAGCTTTTGAAATTATCTCATCGATCGACTTTGTCATTCTGCCGCACATCTGATTTAATATCCGCCATAGATTTCGAGGGTTTATAATATTATCATTTATTTCATTTTTATAATATTCATTTCTACTGTGTTCAATTATTTTATGAATTTTATTACGCAATTTATTATATTCTAACCTAATGCAGCTATTTGTTGTATCCTTTCTCCATTTATTGTACAAAATATCTCTTTTATCAGTTAATTTTACCATAAACTCTTTAACCCATGGTTGTTTTATTTTTGTCTGTAATCGTTTATTTTTCTGGTTTAAAGATTTAGTATAAACCGAAGCAAAGTTCGATTTAATGAATTCATATATACCTTTAGGACACGACATATTATTCGTAATCGACCAGTCAATACTACCGTCAGTCATAATATTTCTATCATAATAATTAATTTTCTTCCTAATCGCAACACGCTGTATACGGGATGAGTGCATACTTTCACAAGCAACTAGAATCGCTCGGTGATCCGCCAGAATAGTGTCGACTGCTGCCGAGCGCGGATTCATGGAAGTTAGGCGCGTAAATAAGTGGTCAATACACGATTTAGTTACCTTATTTAGTCTTTTTTCGATGCGGGTGAAATCTGTTATTCCTGCCATGAATCCGAGCTTTGATAGCATGTTGGTGTAAGAATGCTTTATTGTGTTATGTTTCTTTAGATCAATGTTCGCGTCTCCGAGTATGATGGTGTTACCTGTCTTATGTTTACATAGGACAGTGCATAGTTCTTTAATTGAAACGAGATTTGACAGTGACAGTTTAAATCACGTAAGATCTTTTCTTACCAAATATTTCGAATAAAATGTATGACAGTTTTCCTTTTTGTGTTAATAATGTGGCCTTAGACAGAAGCTTTTAGGCTCTCTTTTTACTGCTGTTAAATGATTTTTAAGATTAAAATATATATATCTAATATATAAAATTTCCATGTCACAGTGTTAGTTACCGTACTCCTCCGAAACGGCGCGACCGATCTCCACCAAACTCCACATACGTATTCAGTAGGTCTGAGAATCGACTTCTATCTATAATTTATAAGGCAAAACAACGTTTGCCGGGTCAGCTAGTATATAGATATATATATGTCTGGGAAGGCAATAGATGTCTTGGTACCTTACCATAAATATGAGGTACTAGTCAACCGTGATCCCTCAACGGTTATGCAATTAATTACCTCCCCTAATCGTATCGAGGACTACTGAGTATTATCAATTTAATTCTCACTTCAATTGATGTGTTAAGATAAATAATTAAGTTATCGGTATTCTAATGAAACGGTAGTTTTCAATCGCAACATTCAAACGTACATTAGTGTATGTATGTTTCGAGGGTAACTATTGGGTTATCAGTTATCACGACGGCAATGCTAAAACAAAGCATCTCGCCTAAGGCATTTATTGACATTGGCATATTGGCCTAGCTGCAAGGTTACACCCCACAGTAATACGATATTTCTTACATACCTACGCTAGTACAACTATTGTAAACAAACTAGCAATAATAGGTAATTGGATCTAGATTTAACATTTAGACCATCTTATTCTAGGAGTCTTTGCGATATTTATAATAATAATAATCAATCTATTGGTACATATTTGTCTCAGACCGACACTGTCCTGTCCTTATAGGTGATTTTTCCTGACGAAGTACCAAATTTATAAATTTTGTAAAGCGCGGGCTAACACTTTTCGACATAATGATTAGACTTTGTAAAGGTGCTTATAAAATAGGGCTTCTTTGTAGGATATAACTACAATACATTAATGACAATAAAGTATTTGGCGTTTGCTATACCTTAATATATAAATATTTCACTTGAACTATTATCCCAGTAAAAAGTACAGTAATAGTACAGTGTCTAAGTCATAGTAGGACTAGTTAATCAGTCCAAATAGAGAGTAAGAAAACGTTCTGATCTGTTTAAACCTCTAAGCATAGAGTGCAAATCAACCTAGGGGTCGAACATTTGTCATTTTACAATAAACAAGATTATGTATTAATGGAGTGGTATATCCTGTGTTTGCTTAATTTTAAGTCAAAACGATACGTTAGCATTCATTTGTTATAATCAGACCTTAGCCAGGTCTATATTACAAGTAAATAATACTTAACGCTAAGCTGATTAAGATGTTATCCTCTTTTCATAGATTAAATTTACTTATTGTATTAAGTAAGTAGGTATCAGACCTACCTAATAATTAAAGTTCCTGTAAAGGTTGTATAAGTTCTATAAGAGTTAAACTTAAGTTCTATAAGTGTGATTATAGTTAAGTAAAGATTATTTATGATAGGTTATGCCTATAAATAAAAGATCATTGAAGGGTTATCCTTTTCATTGTGATATTTCCTTAGATATATCTACTCTCAACATCTACAAGTCTATCTATCTATCTTACCTAGAAGGATGTAACACGAATATAATTCATGATTAAACGAACTTACCTGTACGTGAAGTTCTATCATAATTATATGAAGTGTTACATCCGAATAGGTAAGTCCCCCCCATCCCGGTAAACCCCATTAGGCAGAAACATCACAGAAAAGGTCTCCAGACTTAATGAAGCCAAGCCGGACGCTAGAGATGAGCGGGAAGTAGGAAGGGATAAAAAACTTACGACTAAAGTGGGCAAACTATGTGGTACTACAAGTCTATCTATCTATCTTACCTATTCGGATGTAACACTTCATATAATTATGATAGAACTTCACGTACAGGTAAGTTCGTTTAATCATGAAAAAAACAACATTATAAAACGCAAAGGCTACTTAGAATACTATAGATTTTTCTTTCTAGATACCTTTACAGGTCTCTTCAATCCAATCCTGAAGAAGAGAGTTGTTATGGTCTCGAAAAGTTGAGTGTTAAAACAATGCTAAAAGTAATTAACACTACGCGATTTAAACCGAAAAATAAGTTTAATTTTTAAAACCTTAATCATAAAAAAGTACACAAAACGACAGTTGTTGAAATTCACCCAATTACTCTGTGTTCTAATCAATTAACGTGGAAAAAATTGCAATGCGCTGCAATTAGAGTTGAATAATAGATAGATACAACTGTAGATAAATACATTTATTTGAAAATATATTAAAATAATTACTTGTAATTAAATGCTAACGCAATGTCCTACGAACGTGAATGCGATTGCAAAGCGATCCGATGCGGTAACATGTGAATTCAATGCAATACCGTGCTACGTGGCGGTTATAATGATATACGTTTGGATTGAGGAGCCACACCAAATTTTCAAGGGAAACCCACACCGTTAATAGAGTACCCGGAAGTAGGTATGCAAATATTTTTCTAACCGAAATCCTGAAATTTGTACAACAATATATCCTGAGTTTAATCAATTTGAAAGTGGCTCCTCAATCTAAATATCTGGCCTGAGGAGCCACATTAGAACTTGGAAGTATTTGTGTCTTTTTACTTATTGTGTACGAATTACTAGTACTCGTGTATAGTTTCCACTAAAGATCTCAGACCTGTACTGTTGATATTCAAGATTATGGCTCCTCAGCCCAGATGTTTAAAGATTGAGGAACCACTCACAAATTGATTAAACTCGAGATAAATTATAAAGTAACTGAGTATTATTATTATCTTAGTCGTGGAATCCTTTAAATTGGCTGTCTGTTGTTACCTTAGTTTTATGATTTTTTAAGGAATAGGTAAGTAGCTGTTGGATTTTCAAATAAAGAAATATATTATACCGCAAATTTCCGGATTTCGGTTACAAAAATATTTGCATAGACACCTACTTATTAACAGAGTAGGTTTCCCTTTGAAATCTGATGTGGCTCCTCAATCCAATCGCTTCGCACCGCACCTCGCGTGCGTTTGCTCAATTATCATGTATGACACTTATAATTTTATTATAATATTTATTTTATAATAGTTTTATTAAAAGAATAAGAAACGAAATTACAAAAACGATCGCATACGTATTATACTAACTACCTATAATATATTAAATCCAGTGGTCGAATCATTCGATCGTGTAATTTTTTTATTATTAAAACTTACTCTTAAAAGTTAATTTCGCTATGGCTAGAAAAAAGACCAAAGAAGAAATAGAAGCAGAATTTTTGTAAGAGGAAATTACACACATTTATTATTGTCGTCCACACTAATTTTATAAGCACCATTAATGCGTTTAAAAATCGTAATTTACGAGCTGAGCTGAAGTGAACAGTAGCACCACGCACGTCTCCTATTTTATTATATTCAATGTTTTGTTTCGCCTATCATTATCATTTTGCGTATTGAGCATAATCCATTCAATTCTACATGTCACTGTCGGTATGCATTGTAAACGCGCTATCGTTGTCGCTCACCGACGAATTACCCCAGGACCAAGAATATTATTATCTGACTCAGAATTCATATCCATGCTTCTCCAGAGTACTCTCTGTTCGTGCACTTCTATTACTACCGTACAGTGTTCTGCATATAATATTGAAACCCCTGACCGTTCCTACTGAACTGTAGTTACAGGTTCTTGGTAAATAATATACCATTGAGTCCAGTAGGTACCCTCTTTCAGGTTCTTCCTCTAACATTCCCCCTTTCTCTACTAAAACTCTGCGTTCGGCTGCTACGTGGTTCCAGTGCAACGGAGGTCCTCCTCCGCATCGAGCCATAGACCACTAAGTGTTACGGGAAGGGCTACGACCATCTGCAAACAGAGCCATTATGTGCCACAAGCTATACGTCATACCCGTACTGCCAGAGTGTTCCACGACTCTCTCCCCCCTATCCCACTAACTACAAAACCGATTAATTAAAACAATTGTTATCTTACCTGAGGCAATGTTTGTGTGAGAAGTTTTTTTTTATTTGCATTGTCGTATTTTGTTGTTGTTGTTAATATCATTTTTGTAGATAAAGCAGTGTAAGTTACTGCTAACAAATTAGTTAATGTGGCAATGTGTGTGGGAGATGAGGTCAACCAGGGGAAATGCGTCTATGGGGCAAATGCGGCAAACATCAATTTACCGGACTTATAATTTGTTATTTTGATGAAATCGCCATCTACAATTTTATAGATTTTTTTCTTCTTTATCATGATTGGCTATTTTATCAATATAACAATTGTAAGTCCGGTAAATTGATGTTTGTCGCATTTGCCCCTTAGACGCATTTCCCCCGGTTGACTTGTTTGTTTTTTTTTTTAATTTGCATTGTCGTATTTTTTTGTTGTTTATTGTTAATATCATTTGTGTAAATAAAGCAGTGTAAGTAACTGCTCACAAATTAGTTAAAGATATAAATTAAGGTAATGGCTAGGCACGGTTAAGTATACCAACGATTATGACATGACATGGTACCTACCTACCTAGGTACATACACTATGAAACTATCCTACTATCATGATTCCACCAACTAATAAAATTTCATTAATTTGCTTCAGGAAAGCGCCAGAAGATCGTACTTTTTATCAGAGAACTGCTTTGTTTCTATTCTTTCTTGGCCTCAACAGTCACGTATGGTCTTGGTATGAGAGACCCAAAAATAAGTTAATTCGACTGCATGCTTGGTTGGTGGTGAGATGCGTGCCAATGATAGGATTGTTACAAATTATTTTCGTCTACTCAAATTACATGAATTATTCATTTGCGGAGTTGACAGCGATGTTGTCAATTTTTTCAATTACGATTAATGTTTCGGTAAGAATATTTTGAATTATTACCTATTTTTAATCGGTTCAGTAGGTTTATAATTACAATTTAAATGCAGAAACATAAATTAAAAAAATATGTAAATTCATTTTAGATGTTTTTCTGTTTTCGCGGTGTTACATTTTTTTTTAATTGTATCTGGTGGCTGTATCAAAATGTTTGTATCCGGGTATTTGTATCTACTAGGTACTGTACTATACCGTACTGTAAACTGCGCAGTTCCGCGCCGCGCCGCGCCGCGGAACTGTGCATTCATAGGCTTTCTCCCTCGGTCCGTTGATCTAGAGAATAGATTGGATTAGGAGAGAAAGACATACTGTGCCGACCTCACTTAGTGGTTATGGCAGGTAAAGGTAGAGGAAGGATAGTCTTAGCGGTCAACCATCCATGCCATAGTCCGGGTGAAGGCTCTGGTTGATGATGCAGTCTCCAATGGCGAGGTGCTGTTGGCAGTGTCACTCGTCTTGGTGTATGTCAACTATCACCTATCATGCCCCTATGAACCAGCGGAATACTATCAGACTGCTACTGTGGAACATCGGGTACGACTGGGTGCTGATAATACACAGAAATATATACAGAACTGAATGGGAAAAACTCGAAGGTTGCAGGCAAACAAAGGATGCAGTTCCGGTAGCGTCAAAAAAGTTTCCCCGAAACCTGATTAGACTAAACAGGGACAAGCTCCGTAAAATCATAGGAATCATAACAGGACATTGCCCTCTAAACAAACATATTTTTAAAATAGGTATAACTGAGAGCCCTCTGTGCAGGGGTTGCATGAGGGCTGAAGAAACACCCCACCACGTGGTAATGAAATGCAGCAGTGTAGCAGACCAACGGGCACGGTATCTGAAAGTATAGAAATCTTTTCCGGAGGCATTCAGCAGTCTTAGTGGATTGCTGGTGTTATGGGACGGCTTGGGATGGTTGGAGTAAGATTTTAGAAGATCTATAAATCACGTACAATGGCCCAATTGTGAGGCTAAGTGCGGAAAATGCCCAGCCAAACTAACTAACTAATTCTGAACCATCCGAACGGACGGAAATTGGTCCATCCGAAAAGGTGACAGTTGATGCCATTAGACCGATGCCCGATTAGTACCACAGGTGCTGTCAGGACATGTTTTTTTTGGCAAGGACCTGTGTCAAATTCAACGACAGCCTGATCGCGTTGCCACCACTGTGCCCGTATGATACGGGACAGCACACGTTGGCGATTTGTCCTGCTTGAGACAATTCAGTGATGCGTCTTCATCGCAGCCGTCGGGAGGAATTTGTCGCTATCGACTGTCGTTGGCAGTGCAAATTGCACGATAGATAGTGGACAACGACGAGTCGTGGCAACGATGAGCAAGAAAGGGAGAATACTATTACCGATCCCGCCCGCTCGCGGCGCACTCGGAGGAGAGTTAGGAAATGTTTGCCGCCACTCCAAGGTCACATTACTCCTCGTTGAGGATATTCTAGGATGAACGACTGCAACGAATGTTTTATCATCATCTAAAATAGGCAATCGTATCGAAAAATTATAAGTGCGCAGTTCCGCAGGGCACAGGTCCGCTTGTCTCCTTGATAACTTTATTGGAAGGGTCTACGTCCATATGATACACACATTATATGACCTACAAATAAATATTTTGTATTTTAACTGGTGACTTTGTAATGAAAATGTGTTTTTTAGGTGAAGCTTATATTAGCACAAACGAAACCCTACAAAGTTTTTTTAAGAGATTTCATGAGTAGAATTCATTTACACCACCTGTATTTCAAGAATCCTGGGGATACATATGTAAAAGAGGTAAAATAAAATAAAAATACTTTGGCTTCCTTTATCGGTTTTTGTCTTTACTTTGAATGCAATAGCTGATCTTCGAACGGCGTTAGTCGTTCAGTAAAAAAATGAGGCTATTTCTTATATTTATTTGTGACTAGCTGTGCCCGCGACTTCGTCAGCGTTTTTTGAACATCTATCTATCGCTTTGCAAAAGTCAACAGTTAAACGAACGACCATGGAAGTACTAACCAGAAGAAAATCATGGCAGAGTCTGTTTAAGTGTGGATTTTGAAAAATCAAAACCCGACTTCTCAAAAATTTACAAAATAATTATAAGAATCTTTCCTACATGCAGTGCAACCGACTTATCCGACTTAGCTGAAGTCGGGCAGCTTAACAACATGCAATATTTCTTTTTAGGTGGGTAATGCCCCTTATGCACTGTCACGCCGCTCTCGGGGAAAATGGCCCGGTTTGTTGGGCTCCCACCATACAACATTTTGGGAATTCAACATTTCGGGAAATTCAACATTTTGAGATTCAACATTTTGGGAAGTTCAACATTTTGGCACTAAAGGAAAATAAATACCTAAATAATTGCTTAATTGCATAAGTTAATAAAAAATGCTATGCAATAGCTTTACCGCGGCAGTCCCCGAGTGTCACACGTTTTTTTATTTATTATTTAAAAAAAAACAGACATATCTCATTTACAATTTTATTATAAGTATAGATAGAAAGATAGATGTTCTATGTTCCAAATGACTGTTAATTGAACAGCTGCGATATGCTACAGGCAATTTCCTTTGGGATATGCTTAATGCACTATTTGACTAAAATAAATGGCTTAAATGGCTTTTTGACTGCTTCATGTATCTACTTAACGGTAATAAAAAACAAGTGAGTAAGATCTATCATATCCTACTCACTTGTTTTACTCTCATTAGTTTTTTTTTTCAATTCAGCGCTTAGTTACAGCGGAACGCTTTTTCAAAAAGACTTACTACGCTTCTGCAATTTGCTGTTATGTATGCACCGCTGGATGGATAGCAGTACCAATCCGCCGCAGCATCATAAACAATCCAGATTTAAAGAACCTGACGAGCAGACTGGAAGTTGCTTTATACATGTGGTCCCCAATAAACTTTGAGACCAATTTCAATTCCTGGATAATATTCCTATTTGTACAATCATACGCCATGTCTACCGGTGTTTCTATCATGTGCAGCTTTGATTCTGTAATGCTCAGCGGCATACATCATTTCATAGGGCATATAATGATATTAAGTAACAAATTGAAGACTCGTTTCTCGATAGGACAGTCGGAGAATGAGATAAGAATGTTACTTATTGAGTTGTTTCTGGATTATAATTGGATTAAAGAGTAAGTTGTTTAAAAAATAATCATTATTATACGATAGCTTGATTCCACTACCTGTAGTGGTATTCACGTAGTAGCTGTAGTGTTGTACGTTGGCTGATCTGATGTCAGCCAATGAGAACGCCAAAGATCTCGCAACATGCTGGAGTGGGCGGGTTTAACCACATTCCCTTGACAATTTTTTGTGCCATCGACACGAAGAAAAAGAAGAAGAAGAGTCATCATCATCATCCGAGCGTTGTTCCCGGTTGCATTTCTCTCGAGAGCCCGGGGTCCGCTTTCCTACTTTTACGTCTCCACTTCGCACGATTTTAGGCATCTCGTGTAGTGAGGCCATTTGCACGCATATCCGATCTTACAATGTCAAGCCAGCACTTCTTGGGTCTTCCCAATCTGCCGCGGCCGAACGGAGGCGCCATAGCAAGACACTTGTTTCCTACGTAACTAGCCGGTTACCGTAGAACGTGGCCGTACCACCGTAAGCGGCATTCTTGCAGTTTGTCTGCAATGTCTCGGACATGAAGGCTGCCCCTGATGCGGGAGTTTCTGACGCGGTCTTTTCGCGTCACTCCACACATCCAGCGCAGCATCTTCATCTCCGTGACACGCAGCTCCTGCTTATGTCGCTCAAGCAATGGCCACGCCTCACTACCATATAGAAGGACAGGTCTAATGATCGTTTTATAGACCTGCCCCTTCAGTTTAACCGGCATTTTCGGGTCACAGATGACACCAGTTACCTCTCGCCACTTGGCCCAAGCTGCCGAAATGCGGGACTTGACGTCGCAATCGATGTCGCCGGACTCGTGAAGCACAGATCCCAAGTACTTAAACTGGTCTGTCCGCTCGACCATGTGACCGTCTACGCAGACAGGTGTGGGGTCTGTGGTATTGTTAGCCAAGTATTGGGTCTTCGCTACGTTGAGTTGCAAACCGCCGTTCTCAAGTGACTCTTTCCACGCATATACACGCCTATATACGCATATATACGCCTTCCAAGCCGTCCCTTATCCGAGTCCGCTAGCGCAATATCATCAGCATACATGAGCATCCACGGGGGCTGCTCGTGTGCATCTCGGATGACTACTGACAGTGCGTCCAGTATTACGCTAAACAGAAACGGACTTAGGACGGATCCTAAAAAGAAGAAGAAGAGTGAAATGCTTTAATTGCTACATCTGATTTTACAGAATACTCAACATATTTGTGAAATGTTTTGATTGGTACATTATATCTATCTATATGCAGAATTTGTTTCAAGGAGCTATAGTACTTTATGCCTTAACATCTCAGAATGTTGTAAGTCCATTTTTAATGCTAACTATGCACGTAAAATTAATTTCAATTTCTTAATTGATTGACTGACTGAACTCTACGACCAACGCACACGGTAAACCGCTGGTCCTAAAATACTATAGGCATTAAATTGGAAGGGTGTATTCTTTAGAGGTGTTTAATAATAACAATATTTACAATAATGGGACAATAATTCTCATACTGTTAATATTTTCAGGACGTAGGAACTTTAGTAACCTTCGGACTTATGATTCCGTACCTGCAAGGTTTTCTGATATTATCTTCATATGTATTGGAAAATATTCGAACTGCGGTATGTCTTTTTTTATTATTAAATGACGACAGGTGAACTGACAAACATTAAAGCCGCTCACTACTTCTTGTCGTGTAGTGGTGTGGCTCCCCTAGTGTAAGAGTTTCCAGGTCGCCCTAAGGCCTCTAACTTGACCCAACGACTGCTATCAGGAATAGCAACGGAGACCGATGGCTCGAAGCACGGAGGAGCTCTGGAAAACGTTTTCTGCCATACAAATTATCAGTCACCCATCCAAGTAATCACCGCGCCAAGCGTTGCTTAACCCGCACGACCGTTAAAGATCGGCAGGTACAGCTAGGCCAATGAGCTCCTCACTGCCCTTCCTGCTTTCCTTTCAGCACCCCGTTCCATCCGTAACTCGATTATCAGCACATGCATCATTCTTTCCCCTACAAACTTGTCACCTCCTGAGAAGGCCCATGAGTCATCCTGTCCTCTACTTTGATTCTACGAACTAAAAACGAAACGAAAATTCCAGAAGAAAATCTGTCATCCATCCATCCTAAAGTTTTATTTTCTGACGGTTTTGAAGGACGGATGACAGATTTTCTTTCTTTCGTTCGTAGAATTAAATTACCTCCTCACGTTAGACCATATCTGTATTCGATACAAATGACTGTGAGAAAAAAATGTTTGGCACAACAAAGCGATACACACCATACAGCGATACATACCTAATTTTCTTAGAATTTTATTTCAGACCAATGACCTATCGAATTTGGTATACTCTTTAGCATGGGAAGATATGTCTGTAAGCAATCAGAAGATGATATTGATGCTATTGTTTAGAGTGCAATCTACATTGGAGTTCACGGCTGCTTGCAATGTGAAAACAGGAGCACAGCCGGCTATAAGCGTACGTACCTACCCATGACCCATGTACCTATCAATTTATCTTTTTGGTGTATAAAACAAGACAATCACAAATTTTCATGAGCAAGTACGTACCTACCCATTACCCAAGTACACTATCAATTTATTTATCTTTTTGGTGTATAAAACAAGACAATCACAAATTTCCATGAGCAAGACGTATTCTAGTAGCCATAATTATAGAAATACTCTTAATTAGAAAACTTACCATTTGATACCATTTTAAACTGAAGTGGTTGTTTTCACTACCAATATTATTAATAACGGGGTATTTACCATGTTTAAAACTTGTTTAACAAATTGGTAAATACCCTGTTATTTAATAATATTTGTTACCTTTTTGTTTTTCTCATTTCAGATAATTAAAGCTACGTTTTCATATTATCTTATGATAAAAAGAAGAAATGATGCAATATTGATTAAAAATTAATAGCACGTTGTAAATGGAGCCATTGTGTTATGTTTAGCACCTTGTGCTTGGATACGGTATTACTAAAAACAAATACTAAAAACAAATATTTATCCCATACAATAAACGTGACTTATGGCATAAAACGCAAGGATCCGCGATGTATTTTTATCACTATCCCCATCTAGTGATAGACTTAACGTTCGCGTTGGGTTCACAAATTGGTTGGTCTATTGTTCATTTTAGGGTTCCGTTCCCAATTGTGATAGTGGTACGGAAACCTTCGTGCGCGAGTCCGACTAGCACCATCCGGTTTTTTTTTCAAATTATGTCTTATTATTTCAGTTGCGACAAAAAACCGCTAGTACCCAAAAGAAACAGTGTGTCAGCAAGGGTCGGTCCCACTGATTCCCATTTGTTGAGAATTAGCATTACCAAATAGATTCTTCTTCTGTTTTCGCGATGTTGTATTGAAATTAAAGACATTTTTCGGTTTGAATCGCGTGGTTTTTATTACTTTTAGCATTGTTACAACGCTCAACGTTTCGAGACCTTTCCAGGTCTCTTCTTCAGGATAGAATTTAATTTCAATTACCAAATAGGACAGTTTTCAGACAGAATAAAATATTACTTTTATTTTAGTAAATTATGTTTTTTATTTGCCTTTATGTTCCTTGTTTGGATGACAGCTGTCAAAATTAAAACGAATATCTTGAACAGTTCTATCACTTATGCTAAGAAAGTAATGGTCTAGGATCAATAGTTTTTGAGATATTTACTTTTTAAGTTTGACAGCTGTATTTCAAAACGAAGATATCGAAGTACCCTATCACTTTTGCTAAGGAAGTAGTGGTCTAGGGTCACAATTTTTAAGGTATTTACGTTTTAAGTTTGACAGCTGTCATCCAAAATAAAGATCTTGAAGAGCTCCATCAGTTATGCTAAGGAAGTAGTGGTCTAGGGTCAACAGTTTTTAGGATATTTACGTTTTAAGTTTGATATCTGTCATCCAAAACAAAGATCTAGAAGTGCTCTATCAGTTCTTCAAAGAAACTAGTGGCCTAGAATAGACAGGTCCCTAGATTTTGACGTTTTAAGTTTGACAGCTGTCATCCAAAATGAAGATCTTGAATAGCTCTATCACTTATGCTGAGGAAGTATTGATCAAGTGTCAGTAGTTTCAGAGTTTTCAACATTTTGGGAAGTTCAACATTTTGCCACTAAAGGGTAAAATGCATGGTGTTGGAAACACCAACAATAATTTTCTTTTTATATTTAATTTCTTGTATGGCAACTTTAAGTCGCCCCGCGACCGGTGCGATGTTCGTTCGCGCCTTCTTGAATATTTGGTGGAACTAGCGAGTTGATCGTCTCTTTGTAAATCTAAATAAAATAGATTGTATTGTGTTTCAAAGTGCAAATATAGAAACCAGTAAGTGCCAAAAGGTGTTTCAATTAGAGCCTTTATAGCAGCAGACAATCTCCAGCCCAAACAGCATAATCTACAGTCCATGCTCCCAACACATGGTCTATTATACATATGTATACGAGGTTGCAACTTTGTCAAACGCTGGCCGCGGCTAAATAAGTAGCAACAAGAAAGAACTGCGGAGAAACATGATTAATAATTGTTAGTTTTAATTGCTTCTAAAATCAATTAAAAAAATTAGTTGCATTTTTTCAACTGTATCTTGCAATTAACACGAGTTAATTTAAATAATTGCAATATGCAACTAACAGGCCAATTGCAATTGACTCAATTGTGATTAAATTAATTGCAATTAAATTTTCAATCAATTACTGCGATGATTAAAATATTATTGATTAATGCCCAACACTTACTTACCTATGTTAACAAATCGTGTGAATTAAAAAAAAATATTCAGTAAACGGGGCATGTTTTTACCCTTTAGGTACCCAACCCTAAAAATGTACAACTTACCTAACACTTAATTATTTTCGCGTTGAAGTAAACAAATTGAATTTCCCGTCGAAGTGTTGATATCGTCTTACTTTGATAAATAAAGCTTTCAGACTAATTTAATATAGATCAATGTATTAAGTTTCAAACCTTCTCAGAGATACAATATCTTTTAAGAACAATAAGAAGCTATTCGAGCTTTGGGGACCTCTGTGGCGCATCGTGCGAGCGCACGACTGCGCTGCAGAAGGTTGCGGGTTCGATTCCCGCCCGCGCCGGGTGCAAGTATTTATGCTTCAAAATAAATATTTCTTTCTGGTCTGAGTGTCTCCCTATTTGATATGTAATTATTTACCAATAGTAAATTTTAGTATTATATCTTGTTGTCTACTCAGTGTAACACAAGCTTATTAGCTTATCACGGGGCTAGATGGCGCTGTGTGTTGTACACAGAATTTATTTATTTTATTTATTCGCTTTCCAGTACCCCTACCATAAGTTACTACGTAAATACGTGCACTGTAACGTTGACAGTTTGGCCTAGCACACAACGCACCCAATCCACCTTTTCCCTGCCATACCGATCGCAGCTTGTCAGTTGCGGACATGCCCAAACTGATCAACTCAAGGGAGGGGTACAGTTCGTCGGTAGAATAGTAGGTTTTTGAAATATTGTAATATATTCTAGTCAGTAATCTAGTGTGTCTTCGAAACGCGACCTCCAATGAGAAGAAGACACAAGCAACTCATGGGGTAAGTTTTTTTTTGTAGTGATGAGATTTGACATGTGATTAACATTGTCGCATATTTACAGATATGGGCTAAGAAAAAAACTCTCACATTTTTGCAGACCTTGAAAACCACTGACAAGAGCGAGACAAATGCATTAATTAGCCGAAGTAATTACTCGACTTGTCTATAAATACGGGGATAAGAAAGAGGTCAATCAAATATCCACAGGATCAGGACTTACACGGGTAAAACCGCGGGATGAACCGGTTAAAAAATAGAGTTTAGTACCGGTTTAATTTTTGGTTATACTCCGAAATATCATAAGAACGCGAACGTTTTAAAAACATTATTATCACCTAAATAAATCGGTTAATAAAAACCAATTAATGAAGAATGTAGATTATTTATAAATTTATTAGTTTAACAAGATGGGAACCCGAAACCCGTCGGGCTTCGGATAGTTCAGATTCCATTCGGTTCCGTGGATTAAAAAAAAAAAAAAATTGATAGCAAAATGTGAAATCTTACTCCCATCATACGACCGCACCTATCAAAATAAAATGAAAAAAATAAAAAACTTTGGTCACAAAGAAAATCTGAAACCTATAAGAAACTCTTTGGTTGGTTGAGGCAGACTGGTTATTTGACAGACATGGCAGCCATTTTGAATTACATCAATTCCATGACCTACTGGATTTCACTTCGACCAATCAGAGAGCCCCGTACGTACGGGGGTACGTACGGGGCTCTCTGATTATTACTAAAACAGTAACAAAATCTCTTTGAATCAATTCCCATAGAAACTTTTATCCCCAATTTAACACTCTTAGGGTTTGAACTTTGGAAAAAAAAATGTTTAGATATTCACTTACTACCTCATATCAATCTCTATGTCAAATTTCAAGTTTCTAGGTCAAGCCGTTACGAAGATGCATACAAACGTTTTTAACCATTTTTACCCCCTTAGGGGTGGAATTTCCAAAAATCGTTCTTAGTGCTCACTTTCAACCCCTAAAGAACCTATGTTCTAAATTTCAAGTCTCTACACCCAGCCGTTTAGCCTGTACGTTGTCCATCATTCAGTCAGTGAGTTAGTTACACTTGCGTTTTATTAAGTACAAGATGGGAACCCGAAACCCGTCGGGCTTCGGATAGTTCCGATTCCACTCGGTTCCGTGGTTTACAATATCCAATATTACAATTAAAAAAAAAAAAAACAAATTGAAAAAAAAAAACAAATCGAAAAAGGAAATTAAAACCGATGTCGTAGTCGAAAATGTAAAAAGAATCCGGATCTTAATTCAAAACAGATCCAAACTCAGTCTCAAAATCACTAAAATCGATTTAAACAAAAAGTAGCTTCGATCCTAACTCCCACCCTACGACCGAACCACACAAAATAAAATAAAAAAACAAAAACTTTCGCCACGAATTTTGAAACGTAGTAGAAACTCCTTGGTTAGTGAAGGCAACCTAGTATTTGTCAAACAGGGCAGCCATTTTGATTCCATGACCTACTGGATTTCACGTCGATTAATCAGAGAGCCCCGTACTTACCCCCGAAAACAGTAACAAAATCTCTTTGAATCTATTCCCATAGAAACTTTCATCCCCAATAAAACACTCTTAGGGGTTGAATTTTGGAAAAAAATTTTTTTAGAGATTCACTTAATACCCCATATCAATCTCTATGTCAAATTTCAAGTTTCTAGGTCAAGCCGATACGAAGTTGCATACAAACGTTTTTCCCCATTTTTACCCCCTTAGGGGTGGAATTTCCGAAAATCGGTTCTTAGTGCTCACTTTCAACCCCTAAAGAACCTATGTTCCAAATTTCAAGTCTCTACACCCAGCCGTTTCGCCTCTGCGCTGTCCATCATTCAGTCAGTCAGTCAGTCAGTGAGTTAGTTACACTTGCGTTTTATTAAGTATGATGATGATGATAATACGTTGGACGGACTAATCCGGTTTTTATTGTTCTAAATTGCGACAATAACGTTATGAAAATGATCCCCGAAAAAACGGTTAAAAAATAACGATTTCAGGATCGAAACCGAAATAAAAAGGTTTTCCCCCAATACTTACATGATAACGGTTTGAAAATTTAACCGGTATCCGAGTCCCAAGTCCTGCCTAGCTGTACATAAAAATGCGTACTCGAACACATCACGATAATAGAATCAGCTAGCAATGAAAGTGGATCGATGTGTAAGCACTTAGTTGTAACACGACTGCCCGTGGCAGTTTCCTCGGGACAGCCTATTCAAAAGATGAGAAATAGTTATTTTCTCGTCGCGGACTCCCCGAGACGATTAATCATTCTCACTCAGTGGGTGGCACGGATTGACCTATGCTACGTACGACTCACTACGTCACTTTGCAGTTTTACCATTGTTCTTTCCGATTTTGCGTGCCATTTTGACACGTGGTAGCTCTCCTTATGGAGAAGTGACCACTAGCGTTTGGGGATACGATCTGTCTACAACAGATCCCTACCTGACGGTTGCTCCTAGGAGTGGCCTGACGGTACAGCGGACCTCTCCATTTATACCCAAAGTGGTTATAGTTGGGGAAACTATAACAATATATAAATAGGATTTAGTCGTCCGGGGTTCCATGTTATTTCAGATGTCTATATCATTTAGAGAACACACGGACAGTGTGAGGAACTCATTGGCCTATAATAGCTGCAGAGATAGATAGATTTTCAAAACCGCTATACCTACATCATTTGTGGGGTGTCACAACAGGACTATTATAGGTAAATACAGAAATGAATTTAATGTTTATAGGTATGTACGGCATTATTACCAATTATAAGTGCGTGTTGTCACGCCCAAACCCAGCACGACACTCCACTCGATTCCATAGTAAGTACCGAGTTTTACACTGTTACCTTCAGGTACATATAGGTAGTTAGTTTGTTTTCGCTGGGCCTTTTCCGCACTTAGCCTCACAATTGGGCCATTGTTACGTGATTTCCTAGAAGGGTTAAGCACCAGTAAGACGCCACAGGATCCTACTAATTGGAATTGGCGAATATCCCATGCCTTCGGACCGTGGTGAGTCCTAGGGCATGTCGGTTTCCTCACGATGTTTTCCTTCATTGTAAGAGCGATGTTATTAGCGCACATAACAAGATGTTGGTGCGCGCGGTCGGCCTGGATTCGAAACTCGCGCACGAAGGGTTCCGTACCACTATCACAATTGGGTACCGAGTACCGAACCCTAAAATCGTTTACCAATTTTAAAATTTGATATGAAAATGTGACATATTTAGCTTCGATTCTTACTTCCATCATACGACCAGACAACTAAAAAAAAAATTAAAAAAGAAAAAAAAACTTTGGCACAAAGACAATCTGAAACTTATAATTAAGAAACTCTTTGGTAAGTGAAGGCAGACTGGTATATTTGACAGATAGGGCAGCCATTTTGAATTTCATGACCTACTCGATTCGATGTTTTTGAAACACGTTTGTTGTATGGGAGCCCCTCTTAAATATTTGTTTTAATTTGTTTTTAGTATTTGTTGTTGTAGCGGCAACCGAAATACATCTTCTGTGAAAATTTCAACCGTCTAGCTATTACGGTTCATGAGATACATATCATGAGCCTGGTGACAGACAGACGCACAGACAGCGAAGCCTCAGTAATAGGGTCCCGTTTTTAACCCCTGACGGAAAAAGAGGGGTGTTATAAGTTTGACGTGTCTGTCTGGCTGTGTGTGTGTGTGTGTGTGTGTGTGTGTATCTGTCTCTGGCATCGTAGCTCACGAACGGATGGACCGATTTCAATTTAGTTTTTTTTTGGTTGATAGGTGACTCTTGCGCGAGTGTTCTTAGCTATGTTTGATCAAAATCGGCTCAGCCGTTCATAATATATGTGGGTTGAAGCTCGACAATAAAAATCGAATGTTTTTAAATATGCCCGAGTGGGGTATCAAATAAAAGAGCATAACTTTTGTGACAAGAATATGCATGTTTAATCAAAGTATATGTTCAAAGTATATGTAGGGTCAAACTCGGATATAAAACCCGATTGATTCTAATATGCCCGAGTGGGGTATCAAATGAAAGGACTTAACTTCTGTGACAACAATATGCATGTTTAATCAAAATCGACCTTACAAAAAGGGTGAAATAAAAAATAAAAATTTTAAAAACCCCCGACTTAAAAAATCTTCAAAGTTAAAACAAAACTAAACTTTAAAAAGGTAAAAATAATAAGCCGAAAACAAATTTCATGTCTCTGAGTAGGTATGTGGTACCCTACGTTTCCGCGTCGGGGGACGCGCAATCGTTAGATAGGTACTATAAGCACCGGTAGGTTACCATCAACTTCTGTGACACATTCCCGCGGCCCCCGACGCGGGAACGTAAGGTACCACATACCTACTCAGAGACATGTTTTCGGCTTATTATTTTTACCTTTTTAAAGTTTAGTTTTGTTTTAACTTTGAAGATTTTTTAAGTCGGGGGTTTTTTAAATTTTTAATTACCCTTTGGGTACGGAACCCTAAAAAACAAATGATACATATTAGATTTGAATTTTCTAACTAAGACCTCTACCCGTATTACCCATCTAGTTGGTAACTCAGTTTCATAGGCACTGTTGCTTTGAGGTAATATAATACTTGTGATTACGGCGTGACGTGAAATCAGCAGTACCTACTGTAAATAAAGATCAACTCAGTTATCAACTATAATATATATATATAGATAATAAAACTAGTGCTAGGTGGCGCAAGGGGCAACTTTATCAAAAACCCGGCCAAGTGCGACACTCGCGCACGAAGGATTCCGCACCATTGTTTTTAACCAATTTTTAAAGATAGGAAAATGTGAAATCAGTAGATTATTTAGCTTCGATTCTTACTCCCATAATACGACCGCACCTCTCAAAAAAAAAAAAGAAAAAAAAGAAACTTTGACACAAAGAAAACCTGAAACGTATAAGAAACTCTTTGGTTAATGATGCCTTTATTATAGACTGGTATATTTGACAGATAGGGCAGCCATTTTGAATTTCATGACCCACTCGATTTGACTTCGACCAATCAGAAGAGGCCTCACATTGTACAATTTCCTTGTAGTTTTTGAAACACGTTTGTTGTATGGGAGCCCCTCTTATATATTTGTTTTATTTTGTTTTTAGTATTTGTTGTTGTAGCGGATACCGAAATACATCTTCTGTGAAAAATTCAACCCTCTAACTATTACGGTTCATGAGATACAGCCTGGTGACAGACGGTCGGACAGACGGACAGACGGACAGACAGCGAAGTCTCAGTAATAGGGTCCCGTTTTTACCCTTTGGGTACGGAACCCTAAAAAGCGAAATCTTACAGACAAAACTTGTTCAACGGTTGTGCAACAAAACCTTTTTTTTTTCTTCTTTACACGACGTTACACACAGCGGAGTCCCAGACTAAGCACTAGGCTTGTACGTACATGGGTATTAGCCCACGGATATCCTTTTTTTTGTAAATACATACATATGATACATGGAAAACACCCAGACCAGATACAAATATTTATTTATAATCATAAATACTTGCACCCGGCGGGAATCGAACCCTCAACCTTTTTCATTGCAGCCGGGCCTTTCTCCGACGTGCCACAGAGGCCGTCAACTTTATCGAACTTAATTACCCTCACTGTAATACACATTTGTATTGTAGTTCTTAAAGTTTCGAGATAAATCGAGCAAAAAGATACATTAAGAGGACAGTCTACCTACTCTTTCTCCAAACAAACGTAGTCGACTGTTTCCTCCCTGAAAGACATTAGAGCAAATATGTTTATGCCATAAAACCTATATCTGCCATGACCATGCCCCTACGTTTTGTTTTTTTTTTCATTTACTAATTAGAATAGAAATAAAATTCAGAAAAATTAGTAAATAAAAGGTTAAGGCCGCGGGTTCACGATGGATGCAGGCCACTTATGACCGAAGCATCTGGAAATCTATGAGGGAGGCTTATGTCCAGCAGTGGACTTCTTACAGCTGATGATGATGAGTAAATAAAAAAGTCAAAACGTAGGGCATAGTCATGGCTGATATAGAACTTGTGGCATAAATATATTTTTTCTAATATCTTTATCCATGGAGGAAACAGTCGACTACGTTTGTAAAGTTTGTATGGAGAAAAGAGTAGGTAGACTGTCCCCTTAAGTGCAAATGCAATTAAACTGTAAAGTTAGGTTCATTGTCAACTAACTTAGTTTACAACTAGCGATACTTAATAAGTCTCTGTGTTAAATTTATTTATGAGTTGACTGTACCTACCCTATACCTACATCGTTTTTAGGGTTATGTACCCAAAGGGTAAAAACGGGATCCTATTACTGAGATTTCGCTGTCTGTCCGTCTGTCACCAGGCTGTATCTTATGAACCCTAATAGCTAGACGGTTGAAATTTTTACAGAAGAAGTATTTCGGTAGCCGCTACACTACAATGAATACTAAAAACAAAATAAAATATAAATGTCTAAAAAAAAGAGATACTGCCTGGTCAGACAGTGGAGTCTCGAATAGGGTTTTTACCCTTTGGGTACGGAACTCTAAAAAGTAAAAGTAATTTACCAGTACGCGAGTAATCGAATCGAGTTTTATACGAATAAAATGTATTTACGTCGAGTAAATTTGGAACTCAATAACGGTATCTGCATAAATCATAAATCATAAAATCATTTATTTGTGATACACAGGTAATTTAAAAGATGTCACATTATTTTAAGTATTGATCTCTGTGATCTGCCATTTGGCGTACAAATGTCTTATATCTAAGCCTTACATTTTGAATTAAATTATTTAAATAAAACTAACAATTATTTTGCATCTCAGTTAGGTTAAATATTTAGTCCGACGTGGATAATAATAACAATAAAACAGAAATAATAAAGTCGCTCATAATAATTATTAGGTTACCATGTCATCATTTCAATTAAATGTCAATAATAATATAATTAAACAGATACGTATGGTCGGAAGTGTTACGTTGTGCTTGAATTAATTGTATTGTATATGTCATCTTTGTTTAGTGTCAAAAAATTGTTGTATAGAATAAAAAACCTTATCTACCAGAAAGTCAAAAAGCATCCGTTTAAATGTCAAAATTTCATTACATTTCCTAATTTCCTGAGGCAAACAATTGTAGATTTTAATAGCCATACCAAAAATACTATTGCTCAAAAGGGTGGTATTGTAAGTTGTTTTATTTCCGGATACAAAATCACATCGTCGTAGGCTCAAAGTGCGTGGAAATTTACCAGGATTTTGTTTAACATGCACAGCAACCTCAAAAATATAAAGTGAGGGCACCGTTAGCAGTTTAAGCCTTTTGAAAAATGGTACACAACTATCTCTTCGTTTTAGCTTACAAATGGCTCGAATACATTTCTTTTGAGCTATTAATAAACGCCTAATATTCACAGCATTTCCCCAGAAAATAATCCCATACCTCAGCCTAGAAACAACAAAACCATGATACGCTTCAATGACTGCTTTTTGATTTACAATCATTCTAAGTTGTCGTAAAGCGTAGGAAAACTGTCGTAATTTGGTAAGGACAAATTAAATATGAGACTGCCATTTCATGTCATTGTCAATAAAAATTCCCAGAAATTTGACTGACTTTGAGTCTTCTAATTCTGCAAGTAGGGGTGTCGTTCTATGACATTGATAGACACTGGATTGACATTTCAGCCGCTGGGTTACATAATCTAGCAGAATAGTGACGCCCATTAGATGGCATTTGTTACGAAATGTCTTATCTTTTGTGTGAAGAATTTGCGATCCCACTATTCCACATTTAAAAATAAATCCCTTTATTAGGGTTCCGTAGCCAAATGGCAAAAAACGGAACCCTTATAGATTCGTCATGTCTGTCTGTCTGTCTGTCCGTCCGTCCGTATGTCACAGCCACTTTTTTAAGTTATATACGATGACTAAGGTTATGTTATGTTTGTCTTTTACAGTGACATGGAGTGGAACAAGATCTGACCCGTCTTCCTTAGTGGCTACACCGGCCAACGTATCGGAACACAGACGAGTCCGCTGCCAAGCGCAAGCCAAGCCACACTCTAGTGTGTAGGTATTATATTTGTAGTGAAAACAACAATTTTAGTAAAAATCGCATTGTTCTTGGCTAGTTTCGGCGTGGTGATAAATCAAAAGAATAAAATTAACCATACCAACGATATTTCTATTTACATTACTAACTCACCCAGCATAACGTGACTTGTTGCATTTCCATTTCACGGTCTTCAGGGACGTAACTGTTTCCACAAACAGAATCTCTAACCAAAATACTAGCTTAGGTAATAGTTAAATTATACCTTAGTCTGTACGTTTGTAGGAATTTATACATAAGTTGTAGCTCTGGCATTAGGTACTTGCACGTGCAACTCCGTGGCACCGTATTGTTACACGGAAAAATAACCTTTATTACCCAAATTAAAATTCAATTCATACAAATAATAACATTCTTAAAAATTCAGTAGAGATATTTTAATACCTACCTAGGTAAACAAAATCTAAAATTAAATTAAAAATCAATTTAATCTAAATGTAACTAAATTTAAGCGAAGAATTGCTTATTCCTTAGATTTAAATATTGAAAACCTACAAACTGAACAGAATTTCTGTAAAAAAACAAAAAAAAATCATGCAATCATTAACACTTTTTAGTTTCTTACTCTCTACGCAAATTCGTGGGCGTGATCCTTCGAGAACGAGTAAAAGTTACGAAACTGCCACAAACTTCGCAACCGACAGACTTTTTCACTGGCTCACGTAAACAATCCGAAGTTTCCGTAAGTAAAATCGGTGATATGAAATTCGAATGCAAATTTTTTCACGTGTTATGGTTTCCAGGTGGCTTATGCACGTTACATTCTATAACGTTTTACAGACAATCACATTTTTCATTGTGGAAGCCATCAACTGTTCATAAAAGTTTATATATGGAAGCAAATTCTATCACGGATCGTAAATGGGTAACCATAAAAGTGTTGGTGCGCGTGGTCTGCCGTCAATATAGACATAGCTTAAACGGTAAGGCGCTCTCCGCAGTAGGCTGATTTTATAGAAACTGCGCGCCTGGAAATTTCAGCACTCTCGGCGTGTTTAAGGTTTTATTGTTATTAGAACTATGACTCTCAATCGAGTTGTAGATAATTTTAGATTTAAATTTTACCTACCTAGATTTTTCGGCACGGACCCGTAGTAACATTAATGATAATAAACAGAAATCGTGTACCTAAGTTTTAAAAGTATGATATTACAAGGACAGTAGACATTGAATGATTTAGCAACTATTTCTCCTGGTATGTATAAAAACTCATAGGTCGAATAGCATTGATCGACGATGCCTAATTAGTACATCGCACCGCGCCTTAGTTGTCACCTAGTAGCATGTAACCGCTATTTTATATATATTAATAAGTATGTATTTAAGAAGGTTTTCTAATATTAATCTACGTCTAAACTAATATTATAAAGAGGAAACATTTGTATTTTTGTGTGTGTGTGTGTTTATGTTTTTAAAGAATAAACTAAAAACTGTGTGTAACAGGATGGCGGGTGTATGTCTTAAAGTCGTAAAGTTATATACATGAGAGGAATGTACTAGCAATGTACTGAATGTACCTAAAATTTGGAGCAATGTACTATTTCAGGGCCAAAGTTATTAAAGATACAAGGTACACCCGCCAACCTGACGTCAGGTTGGCGGGTGTACCTTGTTTGTTAGGTACATTCAGTACATTGCTAGTACATTCCTCTCAGGTATATAACTTTACGATTTTAAGACATACACCCGCCATCCTGATACACACCAAAAACTACTGTGCTGATTTAAAAAAAAATGCAGCATTAAAAACTACATTAACCGTGAGTAATATAGGCTACTTTTAATTCTGATATTCTCACGAGATCGGGACTTACGCGGGTGAAACCGCGGGATGCAGCTAGTCTAGGATAAACCGAGAAAAAGAGTTGAGTCAGCCTACTATATATCTTTTTGCAGTGATATTAGGTAACATCTGATGAGCGCGATTATCTTTATGACGTAGCTACGCATTTTTTGAGGACGACACCCTTGTGGGTCTATTAATGGCTATGCCTCGAGGCATTTCGATACAAGTAGGTACAGAGACAACAAAGTTAAAAAAAGGTTTTCTTCCTACTGTAATAAAAGTTTTTCTATACAAAATTAATTCTTAGCGTTGGTAAACACCTTTGAAAATATTTTTTTAAAAAGCTTAATATCCATTATGGGGGCGGATCGTCTTACATAAATTTTTAACTCCTAACATCGGAGGTCCGAAAATGATTCACATACCATTTTAAATCATAATGATCATTCTTCATAATTTTTTTAAAAAATAAAATTTAAAATACATAATCATTGAAATTCATAATATCACTATTATGAATTTCGTTTTTACTAAAATTTGTTTTAATAAATTTCTTAATCATAAGTTTTTTATCCATAATTATTGAAAATTATAATGTCTAAATTCATACATTTGTTACGCCTACTATTGTTATCTTAACGCACGTTGTACTCGAACTTGGAAAAAAATACACGGAGCGCACCGACTCGGATAGGTTAGGTTTATGTTAGAACATGATAACACGCAGCGCCTAATACTATACATAAAAAAGCGTGATGTATCTTAATCATAAGTGTTTTTATGAAGATCGACAGAACACAAGTCAAAAACAATCGAAAATTTCCGTTAGAGTTTGATAATGGGTAGTTCATAAAAGAAGTTTTGTTACAGTTGCTTTTATTAGTATTAATAATCTTAGTAACACATTATGAATTATAGCAATATGGTCATGAATGTTATGAAGTAAAAAAAATCTGAAAAATAAAATTATGATTTTAAAATGTTCTTGGTAGTAACAGTATGAATAAAAAAATTATGATCACTAACTGTTATGAGCTCCGATGGTAGTAATAAAAATGTCTGAATAAAAAAAGTATGAAAGTAAAATCATGAAGAGTGATTATTATGAACACAAATCGATAGTAAGACAAAGAATATGACTTAGAATTTTATGTGAGCCAATATGGACCCACTTTTGACGTTTTAAGCGTCGTTCATCGAGTCCATCTTAGCACCCGCAGCGATTGTCTTATTACTTTTACGATATACGTACCTACAATATATATAATATGACAACAATATTGTCAGCAGCTTTTTATATATTTATTTCACTTAAAAGGAACATGGGGTATGTTTGACATCACGCCAAGTACCAAGTATATAATAATATTAATGTGTTTTTAGATCGTAGAAAGTTTATAAACTTTTTGCTTGATTATACGCATATCGTTTTTACCCACTTGGTAGAAAACCACGTGGTGGGCAATCACGTATAGCTTTCCAGTAGGAACTTTCGGTAGACAGTACTTGTTTACGTCGGTACCAAATATAAATTATTAACACGATCACGTTATCTGTGCCTGAAAATTCACTTTGAAGCGTTCTAGTTTTCAGAGAGGTGGAAAAAAGAACCGTGGCTGACCATGTTTCCATTCATTTACACAGCAACATGTTTTTTCCAAGATTTTTCTTCTGTTTTCGCGATGTTGTATTGAAATTAAAGACATTTTTCGGTTTGAATCGCGTGGTGTTTATTACTTTTTTGTTTGTTGTTGGATTGTTGTGTTCAGTCAATACTTTTAAGAAGGGACCTGGAAAAGTCTCGAAACGTTGAGCGTTGTAACAATGCTAAAAGTAATAAACACTACGCGACTCAAACCGAAAAATGTCTTTAATTTCAATGTTTTTTCATGTTGATTTGTGAGCGTTTGGGCCACTATCAGACTTTACTCTAGTGAATTTACTTGTCTTCTAGAAGGTTCTTAGGCTTGGCGCAAACAGGCATTCGACCACAGCCACTGGTGAACAAATTTACCTACCTAAAATCACACAGTATTATAAATTATTCGGTTGAAAATCATCTTAGATTTTCGACCGAATAATCAAACATATATTAAAAAAAATACATAGGTACCTATATAATAAATAATAAATAGTTATTTGTTATGCAAGGCTGCACAGTTGATTTTTGCAGCGAGTACTTGTATTGAAACCTGAGCTAGCGAAGCATTCTAGGATTGAACCACGAGCGCAAGCGAGTGGTTTTAATATAGAATGCTGAGCGTTGCGAAGATTTCAAAGGAACGAGATGCAAAAAACTTTGCTGCCGAGTGAAACACACATTTTTTCACCACACTACAGCGAGGAAAACGCTAGGTGCATTTTTCCGGTAGAAAACTCAATTCGGCATTATGTACCGCTTGCACTAACTCTGCAGTTGTTCAATTAATATCTTCGTCGCTGCTGGACTCGCTCATATTTAAATATCATCAAAATCATAAATGATTCCTCGTTTTTTGTAAATAATAAAAATAAGCAAACAATCTCTAAATTGAATAATTTATGAAAAAAACCTGCTTGATACTAATGATAATAAACAATAAATACGAATTGGCAATGTGCAACAAGACTTCGTGGTTTGATGCCATGAACAAAAAAAAAAGAAATGAGGTTCCGGTTTCCGCATTTTGACTTGCTTTAAAGAACTTGAACTAAAGGACTTGCTTTAGAGAAATGTATAGACAAGACTGATTCGAATTTTAAAAACACTTTCCACGCTAGCGCGCAAAATGCGATTGTTTCCGAGGTTGTGAGGTGAAAATAAATTCGGTGAACAACAAAAAGCGCCATGGTAAGAGACTAGCCTTGTGTTGCGGTCACTAGAAAACGGATTTAATACTTAAATTGATTTTTGTAAATACATACATAATTAATTATACATAGAGAGACACTCAGGCCAGGAACAAAATATTTATTTTTAAGCATTAATACTTGCACCCGGCGAAAGACCTTCGCGCAACTCGCCACAGAGGCCGTCAAATATATTGCTATATGCACCTAGGTACTTATACCTAGAAATAGCTAGGTAGTTAGGTAGGTACTACCTTCCCCTATTCCAAATGCAAGAATTCAACAAATTTTCAATTAATGCAACGATTGGTTACAGGTCTGGTTGTGCACTGGGAAAAAAGTTAGGTAATTACAAACCTAATCTAGTAGGTTAATGTCAAAACTAGGTAAAATGTACCTAATTTAGGTTAAATGTACCTAAAAACATATTAGGTACGTAGGCTAATTCTACCTAGTGCGCTTGGTAATGTAAAAAGTCGGTAGATTAAACCTACTTTTTGGTAAAACCGTGTTTTAACCAATAGTAGGTACACATTAACGTATTGAGTCGGTAAATGCAACCTACTTATTAAGGTTAAAATAATCTACTAATTGGGTTTATCAACTTGCTCTATAAGTAGGTAGAATTAACCTATTGATTTGGTAATAATTACACAATAGCTTGGTACAATCAACTTATTATTTAGGTTAAAAATACCTACTTTATAAAGACCCAAAATAACCGACTTAGTAGGTATCGGCAACCGACTATTTTGGTATGTTTACCAAAAAAGTAGGTTAATTAAACCTAATTTAGGTATTTTTAGTTTCGACATTCACCCAATAAGTAGGTTGGTAGTAACTAACAATTAGGTTAGTTGGGGGCTACATAGCGCTTAGGTTATTACTAACAAATTAGTTGGTTAATACAACCTACTAAGTTGGTATATACATTACCTAGTCATTTTGCTAATATTACCCATTAAGTAGGTTAATAATACCTATTGAGTTGGTGAGAAATACAAAGTGATAGATGATGATGATAGATGGCGGGACAACATAAACACTCGTATCTCTGAATCGCGGTATCGTTATTCACCTCTGTCGATAGACTACCGCTCGTACATTTTACTACAGTATCGCTTCTTGCCTTTTGGCTAAGATCAAAGTGTAGTATCTGTTCTTTTCAGCTTAATATCTGAAAGTTCCTCCATTGGAGGACCAGTATATTAAACTGATTTTTGTAAAGCGACGGGATGTTCGGAGCTCGCTCCACTCCCGTCACGGGTCGGCCCGGCATTGCAGTGCCGCCGGGATCAAAGAAAAACAAAGGTAGTTCTAACCTACTCACTGGGTATATCCACCCTACTATAAAGGTATTACTAACCTACTTGATAGGTAATATACACCTACCCGCTAGGTAGTTCTAGCCTACTAAATAGGTACCATTAACCTACTCACTGGGTATATCCACCCTACTATGAAGGTATTACTAACCTACTTTATAGGTAATATACACCTACTCGCTGGGCAGTTCTAACCTACTTACGCGGTACTGTTACCCTACTTTCTAGGTAGTTCTAACCTACTTAATAGGTATCATTAACATGTACTCACCAAGTGAGTAGGTTAATGGTACCTATTTAGTAGGCTAGAACTACCTAGCGAGTAGGTGTATATTACCTATCAAGTAGGTTAGTAATACCTTTATAGTAGGGTCGATATACCCAGTGAGTAGGTTGATTTTACCATGTATAATGAATATGAATATGAATATTCCATTACCTAATAAGTAGGTTAATTACCAAATCATAGTGTTTACCTAATAAGTTGGTTAAGGGTGGACTAGGTAAATTTTACCGACTTTTGCTTTACCAAGTGCACTAGGTAGAATTAGCCTACTTAGTCGAATGTCTGCGTTTCACCTAATAAGTCGGCAAAATTAACCTAAAAATCACCTGTTTTTTTTCCCAGTGTGAGAGCATTTTTAATTATCGGCAAAACGTTCAGGTATTCAGATCTTGGCTGTGTTAATTTTCTGTGTACACAAGAGCGATGCAGACTTTTTAGACTACCGACTACCGATCATTATACATTAAGGTTATACAAATATGCTGTTTTATATTGAACTGGCTGCATCCTACCGTTTCAATCGCGTAAGTTCCGATCTGGTGTAAATATGGGGATAAAAGTTAGTCGGTTGATAGGTTCTAACTCTAACAGATCCAAACTCTTACTCTTAAAAATATTAGTTAAGATAGGTAAATAGATAGGTACGCCAGTTCAGTTTAGTTGTTTCTGTTCATTGTTCAATTACTCGACAGTTTTTGAGAAAAAAATATTTACACTAACTATGGAACCAACAAAATAACGAATGGTCTCATTGAAATTTAATTTATTTTAATTAAAAAAAAATTTAGCGAAGACTGAAGTTTCTCTATGACTAAACAATAGGTACCTACCTACAATAGAATGATAAATCATATCCCAGTCAATAGTTACAGACCTGAGGAAGATACCTGTAAAGCCTGTAAAGGTCTCAAAACGTTTTAAGCATTGAAACAATGCTAAAAGTAATAAACACCACGCGATTAAAACCCAATGAAATTAAACTTATTTTTCGGTTAAAATCGCGTGTGGTGTTTATTTTACTTTTAGCTTTGTTTCAATGCTTATCGTTTCGAGACCTTTACAGATCTCTCTCTTTAGGATTGACCAAAAATTGAGTTTTAATTCAATACAACAACGTGAAAACAGGAGAAAAATCAAAGCGTTTTCATAACTCTGTCGGTCGATTTAAATCGCGTAAGTCTGCTACCCCCTTAGTTTGCCCATCCGATCTACTGCAATGCTGGTAGTGGTTTTGAATCTATCAAATGAAATTGTTTTGCGGTAGATTGCAATAAGTACATACCAACTATTATTTTGGAAACACGTGAATTTTATGCTTATAGTTTGATACGTTTCAGTTTATTTTACTAGTTTTTAAAGTTATAAACGCAGAAAAGAAAAAGTTAATTCTAATCAAAACAAAAACTAATCTATATGTAAGTACCTACTTGTAGAATAGATAAATAATATACACTAGCTGGGTCCCTCGGTTTCATCCGCGTAAGTCGGACATTTTTAATAATATTTCTTATCGAATGCCTATATACATCATTTGAATTTTTATAACACACTTCAAACTTCAACTCTCTACTATCAGCGGTTTAGGCTGTGCGTCCATGAATCAATCAGTCAGTCAGGCCAAAGCATTTTATAAATATAGATTATTTGTAAACAAGACATTATTAGCCTTATTAATAAACGCAGAGTAAGGTCGGAGTAGTTTTACCACTTTTTGTCTCTGTCTGTCAACTTCGTAATATCTTATTACGGAAAAAGACAAAGTATGTTCTTACTACTCCGACCGTACTCCACGTTTAATATTAAGGGGACAGTCTACCTACTACTCCATACAAACTTTACAAACGTAGTCGACTGGTTCCTCCCTGGATAAAGATATTAGAACAATATGTTTTTGCCATAAGTCTTACTATTTTTTTTTCCATTTTCTAATTTTTTTGAATTATACTTGTATTCCTATTAGAAAAAAAAAGTAGGGATATGGTTAATTGGTCACGGCAGATATAGGTTTTATGACATAAACATATTTATTTTCTGTCTTTATCCAGGTAGGAAACAGTCGACTACGTTTGTTTGGAGAAAGAGTAGGTAGACTGTCCTCTTAAGGCTTTTATAAAAAATAACCCCTCCCTAATCGTTCCAGGTGCAAGGGTTCCCATGACGCTAGTAGAGTTACCACTTCGAATGACGATGCTAACCTCTGCACCAGGAACGACCCAGAGCGGAAGTCACTAAATAGAATATTATATGGATTTTTCTTCTGTTTTTGCGATGTTGTATTGTTGTCAAAGAAGGGACCTGTAAAGGTCTCGAAACGTTGAGCGTTGAAACAATGCCAAAAGTAATAAACACCACGCCATTAAAACCGAAAAATGCCTTTAATTTTAGAATTTAAACGAAACTAGGAGAGTCACACGGTACACATCGTGTGATGTTATCACGGATGTGTGTCGTGTTCATGAATTTACGACAAACACCCGTGATAACAGCACAAAAAGTGTTATATGTTACTATGGGTTGTATCTGTGATCCAATCTAGCTAGTACCAACTTACTTCGCATTTATTAATAGCACTGTTAAAGTACAAAGGTAGGTAAACAAAGTAAATTGTAAAATTGTATACTAAATCAGAATAACCTGAACAAAACTGTAAAAGGCTTTAGTAATTGAGAAAACGGCATTCTAATTCAGGCCTTCCCTATAAACCTTTTTCTGCTTCGTCCAATAAAATAACTCGATATTATACAAAAACAATTTTAAATTTTGCTTTGAGGTTTGATTTGGGGTTTACGTCTCATAACGTCTAAATCACAATGTCCACGGTGTCCAAACGTCCACTGTACCAAAATGTCCACCGTCTCAAAATGTCAACTGTTTCATTATTAATTTAAATTTAAATTAAATCATTTATTTCAGAATAAAATTCCATAGTTACATAAAAATTAAATTAAACACAATAAATCAAACAAGAACAGGACAAAATTAAACTTATCTACTAATTATGTCCATTCTTCATGATCTCCTGTTTTTAATGTTTACTGTGACAAAAGTCCACGTATCATTATGTTCATTTTATAAATACTTTTCTTATAGTATTTTAAATTGATTAACTTTGTTTTAACTATTTTCCAAACACTCAAGAAATCCCAAAATGTTTTCACTTATTTTTTTCACTCATTTAGGTACCTATTTACCGTATTCTCATATTTTCTCACCGGATTTAATACTTAAGTATGTATATTCATTTTTATTTCGTAAATACATACATATTATACGCAAAGGGTCTCTTTGCGTATAATATGTATGTATTAGACCGAATAAGACCAGAAACAAATATTTATTTTTAAGCATTAATATTTTCTACCGGCGGGAATCGAACCCGCAACCTTCTGCATTCACCCGACGACGTCAAACATATTCCCAGTACGTTTGCACAACAATATAAATCTTCTGCTGGGAAAGTTCCGAATAACATCCACTTAATTAAACTTAATCTAGAATGGTGTTGCGAGCGACGACATGAATCCATTAGTTAGTACAGTGAACCTACTTGGTACCTATATCCATAGCTGGGCACTGTTAATCAAATTGTTAACTTAGTTAATCCGCTACAAAAAAATTAAAAATAGCGGTAAATAGTAGGTATTGGATTAAAGACTAACGGACTCTTACTTGGTACCTATATCCATAGCTGGGCACCGTTAATCAAATTGTTAACTTCGTTAATCCGCTACAAAAAAATAAAAAAATGCGGTAAATAGTAGGTATTGGATTAAAGACTAACGGTCTCCTACTTGGTACCTATATCCATTGCTGGGCACCGTTAATCAAATTGTTAACTTCGTTAATCGTTATTCCGCTACAAAAAAATAAAAATAGTAGGCATTGGATTAACGACGTGTCCGTTAACATTTTTAAAAGTTAACTTAAAAGTTAATCCGTTAATCAAAATGTTAACTTCGTTAATTATCGATTAACGGATTAACGAGTTAATGCCCAGCTATGCCTATATCTAAGTTGTTATTGAAGTCCAAATGTTTATAATGAACTGTTGCAATTATTCTTCTTATCGTGGCCAGTTGGCCACCTAGTAGTGCTAGTTTCAGGTCGCCCTACGATCTCTTACTAGACCTAACAACTGTTATCAGTGATAACAAACGGAACCAAGTAACATGTCTTCCGAAGCATGGAGGAGCTTTTTTTGCTATACGAATTATCGGTCACCCATCCAAATAATAACCATTCAGTGTCGGCAGGTACAGTAAGGCCTATGAGCTCATCCTCAAAATGTAATTAAAATCCCCAATAACCGGCCAAAGTGCGAGTAGAAATCGCGCACGAAGGGTTCCGAATATTATAAAATAAATTAATAATAATAATGTAAGGCCAGAAACAAATATTTATTTTTAAGCATACATTTTTTCACCCAGCGGGAATCGAACCCGCAACCTTCCGTATTGCAGTCGGGCCTTCGCCCAAAGCGTCACAGAAGCTGTCTTTAATTAACTCTATAATTAGTTTTATGAATTCATTCATATGTGATTTTAATGCGATTCAGGGTTTGTTGAGAAAATAAGCTACCTATACTCGTATAACATGCATGAGAATTCTATTAAACCAATCTATTTCAAAATCAGTGTGAAAGTTTATTTACAGGACAGTTAAATATTATATATAATCATATTATAATATTATAATCAATCATATATAAATTTATTTTTCATTTGTTTTCACGATGTTAAATTGAAATTAAACTATTTTTTCTGGTTTTAATCGCGTTGATTTTATTATATTACGCATTCTATCAATGGCTTACGTTTCGAGATCTTTACAGACCTCTTCCTCAGCGGTAAACTCAGATGTAAAAACATTAAAACAAATAATTTAAGCAACGCGATTAAAACTAGAAAAATGAGTTTAATTTCATACACACATTTTTCATGTAATCCCATCCATCTGACAATTCATTAAAAAAAGGTATCCGAGAGGAATCTACGAAGTTTATTCACACATCCTTAAATCAAATGTCAGTTTCACACGACAAGGGTATGAAGTAGGTAAATATACTGGTTACAAGTGAAACCTTAAGGGCTATTGCAAAATGTTTCTTGGAAAAAAGGCAGGTGCTTGCCTTGTGCCACGCCACGGACCACACGCAGTGCAGTGCCCAGGTTTCTTATTTTGTGATATCAATTAAATATTAATATAATGTGTAAGAACGTGGATTCCAATTTGAGATAATGGTTACATAGTTACGCACATTTTACCTGTAATTTTCAATTGAACTTATTTTCTCAAAGTCATAGTTAAAATTCTTCATTTAATAAGATATTCACATGATACACACTTTTTAAACTTACACGATCACCGTCTATCATTTTTATTAGACACGGGTCTAGATCGCGTTATCTAATATCTATGTCTCTAATAATAATGATTCACATGAAAGTTTCGAAATGTCCATAAACTACAATTTTATTATAGTATGTGTCGTCAGCAGAACGCGACCTACATTGCGAAGAAATAGTTTTTTTTTTCTAAAACTGAAACAAAAGACGATCGAAATAGAAACATAATGCAATCCTTAAAACGAAAAAAAATCGGCCAAGTGCGAAACTCGCGCACGAAGGGTTCCGTACCACTATCACAATTGGGTACGGAACCCTAAAATGGTTAATAACAACCAATTTTTAAATTTGATAAGAAAATGTGAAATATTTAGCTATTTTTAGCTTCGCTTTTTCACTCCCATTTTTTTATGCTCCGGTCGTAACCGGAGCATAAAAAAAAATGTATTCAAAGAAAATCTGAAACTTATAAGAAACTCTTTGGTAAGTGAAGGCAGACTCGTATTTTGACAGACAGGGCAGCCATTTTGAATTCCATGACCAACTCGATTTGACTCTGACCAATCAAAAGCGACCTTACATCGTACTAGAATTCCTTTGTAGTTTTTGAAACACTTTTGTTGTATGGGAGCCCCTTTTAAATAATTGTTTTATTTTTAGTTTTTATTTGTTGTTGTAGCGGCTACCGAAATACATCTTCTGTGAAAATTTCAATCGTCTAGCTATCACTGTTCATGAGATACAGCCTGGTGACACACGGAAAGACGGACAGACAGACAAACAGACGGACAGACAGCGAAGTCTCAGTAATAGGGTCCCGTTTTTACCCTTAGGTACGGAACCCTAAAAACGGTGTTATTACTTCGATATTTATTTGAGGAGCGCGATGGTCTAGCTGTGGGTGCAAGCGGGTGATTGTTTTTTTTTTACATATAGACTCGATTGCCTCATCTCACCTGATGGGAACCCACGATGAGGTCGACAGTGTATCATGGTTGCCTAGACAAAACCTTTTCACTCTAAAATTGAAGACTGTAAGACTGTTATTGCCACACTCACTTGACACTTAGTGACAAGTGAGTGTGGCAATAACATTATCTCAAACTCATTCGTGCTTCGGCGCAGCACATTAAGAAGTTGGTCCCGGTAGTATCAGAAAGGGGACCTCTGATAGCAGTGGTTAGTTAAGTTATATGCCTTAGAATAACTAGAAAACTTTAACACAAGGTGAGCTGCATCACTATTCGAAAAGCAGATGAAGAAGTTAGTTATTAATGGCCGATTAGAAATGACAAACGCATAATATACACACCTTCACATATTTTTCCACATCAAGATACGAACTGAGATTATGATCAGGTATAACAAACACATAATGTGTAGATATAGGGTGGTGACCTTCACGAAATCTTTCACATCTAGTTATTAATTACATACCACAAAATTAGGTATATTCATATTCAGTTTTACGAATATTTGGTTTAATTATTTGATATGGTGTTTCATTGATGAATTGCATTAAAATAAACCAATATTTAGATTGTATTGAGGCCTACTTATGGGCATGGATGCTAGCAATTACTTAATTAGGTTATTGATATGAGTGAGTATGGAAATAAACACGCTTCTAAAATATTATAATGCGTATAGGTAAATGCGTATTTGTTCATTTCAGTTGAACTTTTATGTAACAGTTTTTGCAGATTACACATTTGAACAGGTGGCTCAGCTGTGTAGTTTATTATAATCGTGTTACATCCTTCTAGGTAAGATAGATAGATTGACTTGTAGTACCGCATAGTTTGCCCACTTTAGTCGTAAGTTTTTTGTGTTGGTATCCCTTCCTACTTCCCGCTCATCTCTAGCGTCCGGCTTGGCTTCATTCGCATTTTAGTGCGCCTCCACGATAGTCGTGCGCTGCGGTCTCGATTGAAAAAATAATAAAATATAATCGAAACGCGCGCATAAAGAATATTAGCAAAATAAAGAAGAAATCTAGTGAAATAGTCAGCAAGATTCGACATCATCAAGCAGCACTCAAGTTCTTCGTGATTCATGCCGTTTCCGGACAGTGAAAACGTGGTTCGTACCTACCTATATTTTTAATAAATGCACCAGATAAGTCTCAGAGACTTTTCCACCGCATTTAATGTATCATGCATCAGAATTATCTGTGGGATTCTTCGCCGCATGAGTACCTATTCTATGGGGCAAGTTTTCACTCGCCCCATAGCGAGTGTCTTCACACTCCACATTTAGTGTATCATGCATCAGATTAATCTGTAGGATTCTTCGCCGCATGAGTACCTATCCTATGGGGCAAGTTTTCATTCGCCCCATAGCGAGTGTCTTTACACTCTCAGTGTCTTTACACTGTACCTACACTATCGGTTTTTTCAAACCAGAATCAAATTGTTTCTTTTTCTCAAACCAATTTTTCTGCAGTTATGCACTAACGCTAACGGCGTTTTTTACACTCGGGGTCCGAGGGTCCCGAGTCGGGGTCCGTATCCAGGGATAACGATAAAAATCTCGTCTGATTCAGACGTGCCAGCTGTTCAGCCAACAGCCTACAGCCGCCACGGAACCGGTCGCTACACCAGCAACCGATCGCTGCGCCAGCAACCGATCCGTAGCAAGGATGGACTCATTTGGGCAAACCAAATTCCGAATTACTACATCATTTTGTAGTATGTCCAATAATATCAGTAAAATTCCACCCGGAACTGTTTTTAAAAGCTAATCTACGTCTAGATTTGCACATTTCACAACCACGTACCAAAAAAAAAAAAATTACGGAAAATTGCGAATAATTTTTCAAAACAATTTTTCTTATGTGTCAGTTAACACTAAGAAATAAAGCTTAGGAACGAGTAATTGTTTCAAAAACAACAACAACATTGCTTAAAATATCAAGCAATTGTTAAGTAATCTCAGCACTTAGGCTGAATACCGAAATTAGAACGCTAATTTTGAATAACTACGAGACAGATCTATCGAGGGTAGGCAGAAACGAAATATGGCAGTAACCAATTATTGTGCTTTTATGGAAAGTTATTTCCAACCAGTTGCCACGTGCTAACTAGGTATTTGCACAGAATCAAAACTAATGGTGCGGCCACACTGTTCCTTCTGTTACCTTCTCTTACGACACGCTCGCGCTGGTCTCGCTAAAATGAATATAGGTAGATATATATCTACCTATATATCGTAGGTATCTACGCATGGCGAGTAACGTGACCAACGTTTCTGCTCATGAGCGTTTTTACATGGGGCGTACTCTGCTCGCTAATCATGTTGTTCTTAAGCCCTTCGGGTTTCCGCTCTATAATGAACAGATCATCTGTTGTTTGACTCACAAAACGTCAATTCTTAGTCAATAGTGACTCCGCCCTATTTTTTGGTGAATAAATAACTCAAAACAAAATAATAAATATTTTATTTGGTAAAGATTTAAGTACATGAGTTGAAAATCAGCCTTAAGGGTTTTTATCACAAATGATTACACAGCCTCCAGGCCAACGTCAAACCTACGCTATGCTGGTAGACTTGCCTATTTTTATAGTGTTCGGAGATCCGTCATTACGCCACGATATATTTTATCTTGGTTTAAGGTTTAGGTTCCCAATAAATAAAAATTTGTTCGATTGGTTCCCAAATCGTACATAGATAAAGCCAAGGCAAAAAATACAAGGTAAATTCACAAAGTAAACCTACTAATGACTAGTAAGTACCCTCGTGTGACGGTAACCTACCGGTAACTAGATTAAATGTCTAGATATATCCACAAAAAACAACATTTTACAAGATGTTTGTAAAAAACGTACTTTATATGTATTGCTAACTTTAGAGTTACAAGAAGCATATATTTAATTAATGTACAAATTGTACAATAGTCTAGTTCATTAAGACATTGGGGTACTGACCTAAAGACCCGAGTTAAAACCTAGCAGCCAGTGAATTTCTGAGGATGTATTTTCCTTTAAAATATTTACAATGTATATTGTACTTTGTCTTCACTATTTGTCCGTTTTGTCCCATCCTAGATACAAAGGTGAATACTTTTCCTACTCCTTAACCAGTAAAGTATGAATGGGCAAGTTTTACACCATCCATAGGTAACTAATGGACGCCTAGTACATCAGCTCTAAAGTACTTAACCTTATTCGATGAGAATAATTGGAGATACTTATTATAAAGATTTACATTCCCACTCGTTATCAGTGGGTGCGATCGAACGGTAATTGTCTTCGCCATTGATTCTCAGTAGGAACGTTGCTAGGGCAATCGTGTTCAATTTAGGAGATACGCTAACGGCTAACCTAAATACACAATAGGATATCTAGTTCCTAAGTACCTGGTAGTAGAATAAAGACCTAAAGATGATTACAGGTTCACGTAATCAACGGAAACATAAAGTAGGATTTTTAAGAGATCAACTTTACATGACTACTACACGGTCCTTTGTAATTCCCTGTAATTCTAATTTCATTTATCAATCAGAGTTGGTTCTTACGTGTTAGAGATATTAGTATGTACTATCGGAACTCTTAACTGCTGGGTGTGCCCTGTAATATCGAAAGAGCCCGTGGCGGCGGGCCGGCGGCGGGGTAAGTCCCCCCCCATCCCGGTAAACCCCATTAGGCAGAAACATCACAGAAAAGGTCTCCAGACTTAATGAAGCCAAGCCGGACGCTAGAGATGAGCGGGAAGTAGGAAGGGATACCAACACAAAAAACTTACGACTAAAGTGGGCAAACTATGCGGTACTACAAGTCAATCTATCTATCTTACCTATTCGGATGTAACACTTCATATAATTATGATAGAACTTCACGTACAGGTAAGTTCGTTTAATCATGAAAAAAGCACGGATTGCGACCATCGACTAAAAAGTCACAGTTCCTACACTCATGGCCAGACTATTGTCTGATCAGCTGGAAAATGAAGAGTCAATGGACTCTTCACCTGAAACGACATCATACGCCCAAGAACATACAAAGGAAGGGCTTATTGTTGTAAAGACAGATTGCCTCGATTCAAATCCTGACAAAGGCGAAAAAAATATGTACGTACCTACTGCATACAAATATTTTATAGCTTACCAGTCCTATTTAATGTAGGTACCTACCTAATACACAAGTAACAAGTTTATAAACTTATTACACTTATATCTAATATATATTATAATATAAGTATGTTTTTTATATATGTTATGTTATATATATTATAATATTATAATATAATATTAGCTTATTAGAAAATCTGAATTATTAAAGTTTTTTTTGTACTGCTAGGATTACACTTACCTACACTAGTAAATGTACAAAGGGTCATCATAATTATTTAATAAGGTTATTTTAAAATTGATTCCATCTGCGTAAGTCCCTATCCGAAAAAGTAACCTATTTGTTAATCCAGTTGTCTAGATATCTGTACCTATATTACCAAGTTTCATAGCAATTTGTGTAGCGGTTTTTGAGTGAAAGAGTATCAAAGTCCACATACTTACAAACTTTTGCGTTTATAATATTAGTACAGGAAGAAGGAATCAGGCAAAAGATTAAAAACAACCTACTATTTTGTCAATGAAAAAATGACTTTTCTATACCGAGAAATTAGAGACAGAGGTATCTTGGCATCTTACTCTTTAATTTCGTTTAACAATGTAAAAGAAAACCCCTTGTGCTTCATGGAAATTTTCTTCAATTAATTACAAAATCTTATTTAATCAGAACATTCTTAGAGACATGTTATTGTTGTTGCCGACTGAGGATTTTGCATCAATATAAGAAATCTTATTTCAGAATTACAGGGACTAAAATAAGTATCACTTAGTTCAGTGGCTCAAGGTAATAAAAAATAATTTGAAAAATGAGGTAATAGGTAATTTAATAATTTTTCAATTTTAAAAATTTAAAACCAGTTTCAAAAACGAAGAATTATAAAAGTAAACATAAAATAACCTCTGAAGTGTGAAGTCGGGCAGATGAATTGCAAACGGATCCTACTACGTATAACTGTACGACTTCACGAGGTGACGCCACGAGAAACAGTGCGCACAAATGTTCCGTTAAAAACACATTTTATCTATAAATAGATAATACCTTTTTAGCAAATTTCCTCGTAAATAAGAAGGTATTTATTTAACACCCACATACCTACAGTAATTTTACTGTTTACTGTGTAATGAACGTAGATTAGAAAGCCACATCTCTCGCCACATTCATCTTGTTTGTTTCCGAGCTTTACGGAAATATTTAACTTTATTTTATTATTTTTTGTAAATAATTTGACATTAAATTAATCTTAGCTTTGCATTATGCTAAAATCATTGATCTCATCCTTAACAGTAGATATGACATCAGAAGGAAGGCTGCAAACAGCCACAAACTATCAATGATGATTTTGACGTTTTCATTTTCATTCACCGAATTGGCTTAGACTTAGACTTCTTAGTGCCTGCAGTGATACCTACTTATTCAATTTTAACGATAAACGTCACAATATTGCCAGCACTTCAGCGGTATTTTTGCGAAAAACCTGTTTTTATGTCACCTATCTAAAAATCATTAGGTATCAGGTGAGACGAATCTAACGACACCTTAATTAAAGATATCCATCAAGTGGTTTGGAAAAAAAATCTTCCAAACCACTCGATGGATTATAAAGGAGTAACAAATATTACAAACATACAAGATATGTGTGAAAACATGACCCTTAAAAAACGAAAATCGCAGGCTGGATGTATCAAAATTTGATTATAAATATGTCAAGCGCATTTAATGCGCTTGACATATTTAATAAATAATCCTACTTAGTCTTTCATATTACTAACTCCTATTACGCGTAAAAACGTCAAAGCATTTAAGGGAGAAAATTCCGCGCGCATTATTACTTCACCTTAGCAACACATTGACATTACTGACGGTACCTTTAATTTATTTCCTCGATAAAACCACTCAGCTTTTTAATAAACACGCATGAATTACTTTCCTCCGTGAGGTCCTGAATAAATAAATGAGGGCCGTCCCACACCGTTCGTTCGCTCATTCCCTTTGTGTTCTCATACTTCCTGGCATGCGTGCGTGGGATACCCTGCCGAAATGGCGGTGAAGGAATCTTTTGTGCTTAATAAAAATCAGAACAATGAGTAGACTGGACCTTAGGTCGCACTCGCAGTTCTCCTTTTTCAAGTCGCCTAGTCAACCATTGGCTGTGCACACTTAGACGGATTTGTCTGGCGGACACAGCGTCAGATCCAATCCTATCCTATGCCTATGTCCATTTGATTCAAGTCTGTTACTTCAATCAAATGCACATAGGCAATCAAAATCGCTTTTAATAAGGCCTCCTTTTTGATGGCCTTATCGCCATCGTTTTAGTTTTAAGCTTCTGTGTATTTGTCTTACTTAGATATGTATATTATGTGTATTGTTCAAATAAAACGTATATATCTTATCTATCTTACAGTTAAAATTCAACGTAAAAGTTATTTAAACACGTCTGTCAATTTAAACGGGTTTGTCCGGCAGACACAGGGCGTGTGTACGTGAACGTGTGTCGATCAAGTGACCTTGTGGGTCTGATCCGGGGCCATGTCCATCGGATCCCTGCTGTTTTTGATTTGCAAAAACATACTTTAACTCATACGACAATGTTGGGACAAATCCGTTAAGGGCGCGACCTATGTAAAATGACGATTTTAGAAAAAAAAAAATTACACCTGTTTTTTATT